>CM019148.1:306886128-307214239 GCA_009733165.1 Naja naja
GTCTTCGGCTTCTGAAGTTTGGTAGCAAGAGTGAATCAAAGCTATTATTAAAACCTACAACATAACCTTTCCGGAAACCAAAATGTTACTTTGAAAAAGGAAATGAAGAATGCTTCAGAACAGAAGAAGAAAGGTTACAGTATATGATTTTCAGCAGCAATGAAGATCTTGCCACATGCTCAACCTTGAGAAGTTTCACAGATTAGTTTAAGCATCCCAAAAAGCTTATATGTGCTTAAATTCCCTTGCATGTCGTCCTTGCCCTATCAGTTGTGTCCACTTGCTTGTCCATTCAGCATTTGCACTGCTTGTGTCAACATCCTTGTGCTTGTGTCCCACAGTCAGATACAGCTGGACAAGATCAAGTAATTTTGTTGCTCTGGAAATAGTGGTTTCCCCTTAAGCCCACACAAGATGCTCCACTGAAGGCAATGCAGCATGCATAAATACATATAAGAAAAATATGGCCTCGTTGTAAGGGGGCTTCCTGTGATGCTCTGTGTGCTGTTCCATCTGACCACTGCATGTGGTCCTTCAGAGTTCTGCCCGTCATTCATCCTTGTATTGACAGCATGGCCAGGAGTTGATCTATAGAAGGACTGCCTGGGTCAATGGCAGCTATTCTCCCAGATGCTCCAGTGATGCAGCACTTTGAAAGTCATTCATGAGCCACTTCCCATCACAATGCAAATGTCTCTCTAATAAAGGGGTCCTGAAACTTGGCAACTTTAAGACTTGTGGACTTCAACTTCCAGAATTTTGGAGAATTTTGGGAGTTGAAGTCCAAGTCTTAAAAGTTGCAAGTTTGAAGACCTCTGCTGTAAGAGGAAGTGTGTTTAAATCATATAGCTGCCCAGAAAGAGGCACTCCAAGTACTACTACTCTACTTTTCTTTTCCTGAAGCTCAGCAATGGGTCCAAAGAATGAGATTCCTCTGCTGTGTGAAAGATATTGTCAGATGTCCTGTCCTAATCCACTCTGTCCTGCTGCCACTGCAAACAGTTGTGAATGGAAAGATATTGTATCCCATGCTATTTTAGGAGACCACCAACCACATGAATGCATTTTGTATGCTTGGCAACCAGTCCACATTTACAGCTGTTTGCAGAGTCCTGTGGTCAGGTGACTTGATTTATGATGTTTTGCCAGATACTGGCATTTATTTCCAGTTTTGGGCAACCCGCCACCCCCACATAGTGAACAATGAGTTTGCAATAACCACAAGCTTTACTTTACAATCATGGCATTACTTTATGACCATCGTGTTTGCTTTAGGATCATATTTGCTTAATGACTATCACAAAAATATTGTAAAATTGGTCACTTTATGATCAGCACCAGTTACAACCAAATCTGAGAGTTCAATTACAGATGTAAGTCGAGGATGTGGGTGTTGAATACACACAATTCTAGCCAAATGGCTGGGTGCTAGAAATATAATATTCTGCCTTTTAAATATTTCCTAAAACATTTCATTCTTCTAGGAGAGGTGGGTGCTAACTTTCTACACACTCATGTTAAAAGTAGCTGGTTGTTGCTAAGCCAACCACATATATATTCCCCTGTTTTGGGTTCTTCGGTTCCTTCTGCCACACAGCTGTTGCAGGTGTTTATTTTCTATATTTTCATGTGTTGTGCAGTGCATTAGAATGACTGCAATAAAGACATTAATTGGGTAGCATTGAAGTACATTTGACTTGCTGTATAATATTGATTCAGATGATAGAAAAACTTTGGGCAGTCCCAAAGTAAGCATGTAAATACAAATGAGGGATGGGGGAGATGAGGGAATAGAAGAGAGATCAGGAACTATGGCCCCTTTATGACTGGGGACTTCAACTCCCAGGATTCCTGAGCCAGCATGGTTGGCTTAGGAATTCTGGAAGTTGAAATCCCCAAGTCATAAAAGTTCCCCACCTCTGGAATAGAACAAGGTAAGAATGGAAAGGCCTGCATAAGAGGAATAGATTACTCCTTACAATCAGAGTCCGTTCCCACACCCAGCAGGATTCATTGTGGGATTTTTAAAAATCAGTATGGCATTTTCAGCAGTTTAATTGCAGCCCCACTCCTTTTACCTCTGTGTAATGAAAATACAGCTACAAGGAAGGAGCTTCAATCTCACTGTCACAATTTTTAACTTGACATTTTTGATCCCTGATGGGACTTGCTTTTCCCATGAAACTCCTGTACAGCATCTCCTCCAGATCAGCCAGTCCTCCCCTCCATTATCTTCAGGCCCATACTTTATTCTCCTAGTTGAAATCCAGGTTGCTGCAGAACGAATTTCTCAACCACAAGAGATGAACTTTCAGAATTACATGTTCATATAGCTTATATGGGTAGCACAGAAGATAGATCGCTAGTAATTGTTTGTATCTGAAGGATTTTTTTCCTGATACAGTAATGCTACAATGCAATATTATGTCAATTTCCGCCCCATATTTAGCACCATCGAAGCTGACAGCAGCCAGAGCACAGAAAAACTCAAGCAGTGCAAGTTCAGACGATGTGGAGAGAACTGGCCCAAAGAATCGCCCAGAGTCAGGCACAACCATCAATGGATAACATCACCTGTCTTTAGACACCAGTCGAACAGTTCTTAAGTAATTCCATGACACCTAGTCCAAAGTGTTATATTTGTTCAGTTTAAATATCAGCATTCATATGCATTTTATACCTCTTCCATTGTAAAAGACTCTTTAAAATAGTAATTGTGTCAGAACTGAGCAAATAAATACTGGCTGCCATCCAATCTGATGTTATGAACAGGCAGATTAAGCCTGGAGCTGATAAATTCCATCTGGAGAAATAGGTAAGAGTGGAAACTATTCACAAAAATACATGTAGGTTCTTCCACATGAAAGGAAATGGGGGCTGAAATAAGCTAAGGAGGTATCAGGAAAGGAGCTATGCATGGAGTTTGAACAACAGAAAAGAGAATTGATAGTAGTAGATTAAATTAGATGCAAGAAGCTTGGGCTGCAGGTTCCAGAGTAAAGGGAAATTCACCAAGGATGGAGGAAAAGGAAGATGCTTCAAGGGATCATATGTACCTGATATAGAGGGGGGAAATATTTGAATTCTAGATCACAGGTGTCAAACTCGATCACATCAGTGACATATTGCAACTTTTTTGCCTTTGTAGAGCTGGGGTGGGTGTGGCCTGTGCATGACGCATCCGGCCCACGGGCCACCAGTTTGACAGGCCTGATAGATGTTGCTAGCTGTGAGATCTTTCCAGTTACATTTTAGCTGAAACCTTGATTAATTCTAAGGAATATTTAATATAGCTACATACGTATCAACAGTTGAGGTATATTGACATATGAAGCATTATTTTGCATTAAAGCATTACCTGAATCACCAAATGGCATACCATTAGAGTCATAAAGTGAAAACTGATTTCACCCCATTCTAACTTCTGGGGTTACCATTACACCAAAAAGAGGGAAAGAAATTCAAAAATAGGTTTGTTTAATCTGTTTTAGCTGCATGATATTTAGCTATAAAGGTCAAACTTTCCAAGAAATTTAAATTGTTCTATCCTGCAATTTTTCAAATAAAGAGCTACCATGAGCTCTTTTACTTGAAGGCTCCTGCATGCTGAGGTTTTATCTATTTAGTCTTGAGCTCCTCGGCACCCCACCTCCCCCCACTGTGTCACTAATTCTCTTAATGCTCCTGCCATTTCATTTTCTTTTCTGTAATTTGTTCAGAGGTTTACAATTAGGAGCAGTCGGTGTGCTTTTGGGTTGGCTGCTACATTGTGGTGCTATTCGGTTTCCCTGGATCTTTCTTAAGCTTTCTAATTGTGCTCCAAGCTTTCTTGATGTTAGTCAAATCTGTGCTCTCAGTTAATTCCTTCCATGTCATGAATTGCTGCTTACCAAGCACAGCTGCCAGCTCTTTTCCTGTAGAGATATTTTCTGCAAATGATTGTAATTGTATGTTTGAAGGTAGCTACCAGATAGCAGTGACCAATTGGGATGTTACACCAAAATACCTCCCTCCTACTCCCCTTGTTATGAAGAAAATCTAACCCTGTGGTTGCTAAAGTTCACATTGACTTGATGGTACATAACCAATCAATTCTATATTCCTGCCAAATCATATTACATAAGAAATCCCTTCTTAATAATTTAAAACTACCAATATACTCATATTGGAAAATATAATAGTCTTGGCTGATAGAAGTTGAAGGGTTTTTCTTGTACATGTAAACATTCCTGAGCATGAATTTGTGAAGCAGGTTTAATGAATGCAACATAAAGTTTTATTTACATTATATCTATCATCTATCATCATCTATCACCTATCTTTCATCTATTCATCTATCAATTTATATGGCTGCCTATCATAAAATAGGACTCTGGGTTGCTAACTAGGAATAAAACCATCACAACAAAACAATAAGCTGAGATAAAGCCAAACCAATCAACATAACCACAACACTGGCTTAACCAAACATCTTGGGCTCCTGATTCAGCAACAAGACCTTATGGAAAGCCAGAAGTGGTGGGTCAGATCTAATCTCCTGGGGAATAATGTTACAAACACCAGTACTATGATAAAAAAAGGCTCTCTTCTGGAGATGCACCAGATGATACTCCTTAATTACATAGATGGAATCTGGAACATGTCTTTATTGCTGGAATCTCACAGAATGGTTAGATATCACCAAGAGATTTTGGCCCCATTGCATTATAGAAACAAGCAAATGCATCCTGTGGTGGAATTCAAAAATTTTACTACTGGTTCTATGGGTGTGTCTTGGTGGGCGTGTCTTGGTGGGCATGACAGAGGAAGGGTACTGTAAAATCTCCATTCCCACCACTGGTGGGATTCAAATTTTTTACTACTGGTTCTGAGGGCATGGCTTGGTGGGCGTGGCAGGGGAAGGCTACTGTAAAATTGCCAGTCAGAGGTGGTATTTGCCAGTTCTCTGAACTACTCAAAATTTCCACTACTGGTTCTCCAGAACTGGTCAGAACCTGCTGAATACCACCTCTGATTCCCATCCCACTCCTGGGGAAGGTTACTGCAAAATCCCATTCCCTCCCCACCCTACTAACCTGCTTTCCAGCTCCGTTCTCCTGTGCAGGGCAGCAAAAGAAGATCCAGCTGATCAGCTGGAACTCGGGAGGCAGAGAATAGATGGGGGCGGGCCAGTCAGAGGTGGTATTGCTGGTTCTCCAAACTACTCAAAATTTCTGCTACTGGTTCTCCAGAACTGGGTCAGAACCTGCTGGATACCACCTCTGATCCTATCATACCATACCATTCCCTACATCCTACCATAAGAGTCAAAACAACAAGTAGTCTACACATATATGTTTAGGCAGAAGGGCAAAATAAAGTGACTTCAGCAATTTCACAGATAACAAGCAGGCAGAATGTTAGACAAAGAAGACACAACTAACTCCTTAATTCTCTATCTACAGAGAATTATTGCTTCCTTGTGGTCAGTACTGTAAGTTATTTGGTGCTAAAGAATCCGTGCTGCTGAATACCACCTCCAGCATGAGCTTTGTAGGAAAAATGGGACGAATATTTTATCATCTTTCATGCAAATACCTCAGTTTTTCCTCAATACTGTATTTTCGTATGAAGTCAAAAGCCTAAACAGCTACTTCACAATTTAAAAGAAAACTGTTTAGAAAAATTCATTTTCTCGATATTTTTGTCCAATCATAAATCAGGATGAAAAAAAATAGCCTTTGATCTAAATTTTCACATTATTTCTCAATGTCAACAACTGATAACATATTCGGAAATGAAACCCATTTTAATTTTTCCTCTCTCTTTTTCTTTTCCTAGCCACTGCTCAAACTGCTATTATTGTAAAGACAAGTATAACATGTTAGTAATGTTAGTAAGGTAGCTCAGTAATCCAGAATCCAACTAGATTAAAGTGAAGTGAATGAAAGCCTGAGGAGAAAAAAAAATTCCCAAAGGAAAGACTGGAATACAACATTATAAATTCTCCTCAGGAAAAAAATAGCGGCAGGTGGGGTGGCTGTTATTTCATGCATCCATCTGCAGTTTTACACTGATTAGGAAGCTTGGCACATTCAGTGGGAATTTTTCAATCACCAACTCAGGTTTTGCTATGAGATGTATTCCACTCATCAGGTAGTCAGTAATAATAATAAAAAAAGGAAAAGTATGTAAAATAAAAAAAGAATAAATACAAGTAAAATTGTTAGGCAATATCTCTCCATACTGAAATACAGAACTAATATTAGACTGTGTAGTCCAATACATATTAAATCCTATTATATTCCATATACTCTATGATGCTATAGTACAATCGCATATATTTCCTTTACTGTTAAAAAGAAGTAAATCCAATTATAGTCACAAGTGTACTTTACTTTTAATAAAGTAAACTTTAACAAAGTTGTTAGGAAAAACAGAATTGAATGACAGTATCAATGATGAAAAAAAATGAAAGATCTGAGGTAGGAACAAGGGATAAGTGATGAGAAAATTCCTCATGATGTTGTGTCATCAGCTCCATATCTTCTGTACCTGGGTTGTGAGGTCTCACAATAACACAAGAAACAGGAGAGTTTGTACCTGGAGGTCTTGACACATGATTTGTCATTTTGACAAAATTGGCTGCCAACACCTGTGTCAGGGTTTGGTAGAAATTTGAAAACAAAAACAGGAACATGTTCAGGTTATCAAGTAAGAGCACACAGAGACAACATGGAAATATTGTCAAAGTGTCAGAAAGACAGAATAAGTTAAGGCTGGCAAAGAATCCTAAAAAGAAAAAAATTCTTTAGATACATTCAAAACAAAACAAAAGAAGAATCTGTATATCAACTGTTGAATGAAACAGCAAATGCAATGGGTTGAGAAGAACAGGCAGAACCATTCAGCTCTACTTTGGCTTAGTCTACTCCAACAGACTTTTCTCCTCAATAAGGCAATTATAAAGAGAAAGATCAAATGGAAATCTTAAAGCTTGAGACTGACAGAAACATAGCCAAGGAATACTCCATTTACTTTGAATGGGTTTAAATCTCCAGGGCCAAATGAACTGCATCCTAGGATGTTAAAGGAATGGATGAAGTGCCAGACTTCTCTTTACCAAATGGAAAAAGAAGGATCCAGAAAACATTTGATCATCCTGCTTGGCATCAATACCAGGAAAAATTCTCGAATACACAAAAGCAATAAATCTGCCAAAACCTTGAAAACAATATCATGATTACCAGAAATCAGCATGGATTTACCAAGACAATTTACCAATTATCTTCTCGGATAATTTGTTTATTATATTGTGGGAATGCTGCAAAAAGAATATGTCTTGATTTCAGCAAAGGAGTAAACAAATATATTACATCCTAATTAACAAGTCAAGTAGATTCATAGCTGATTTAAAAGTCACACTTTAGTCCATTTTCCTTTAACAGGACTGAGGAATCAATTCTTTGCTTCCGTACCTTTATTCATGCCATGATTAAGAAGATGGGAGAATGTGGAAAAATGTAGATAAGATAGCTACTGGGTAATACCCTAGAAAACTAAAATAAAATTCAAAAGTCTTAATAATATCAAAATTAAACGTACTAGAGACAGATGCAAATGGTGAATTCACAGTATAGAAATCAAATGGTGATAGGAGTCAAGTATAAAATAGAATAGTGGAAAGTCTCACTGAGTTAAGTACTATATGACTCATTCTGAATGTAGAGAACATGTACTGTACACGTTTTCTTTAAAGCAATGCAAAATCAATTTGCCATTGCTTTTTCCAGGATTCCCCCCCTCCCAAATTCCTAGCTTAATCTAAATGGTGTCCCAATATTCTCCCATCCATATACTATCCAGACCCAACTCTGTTTAGTTCCTTGAAATCAATCAAGACTGGCTAGACTCTAATTTGACAATAGAATTTGTGAAAAAGATCTTGGGATAGTAGCTGATTATAAACTAATGCTGTAGCAATACTATATTCTTGCAAAAAAGGGCACAATGCATTTTATTCTACATTAGTCAAGCCTAATTTTGAGTTTTCTATCCAGTTAAGTACATTTTAAGATGTATTCAAACACAGTTCAATAGCAAAATGTTGATTACAGTCAGTATATTTATTTGCTACCCAGGACTTTACACGATATTTTTACCTGCCCAGGGAAGTATAATATTAGCCTGATTTCATATATTTAACAACAACAAATTAAACTACAGTCTTATTCTAACTATATATTTGATGAATGTTTCTACATTGAAAATAGTTTTAAAGTGCCAGAGAATTGGGGAATTTCACATCCTCTTCCCAGTTTTTCTCAAGATCGAGGTTACTTGTATGTACACCAATCCATTGGATAACTACTGATATATCTACAGTATCTGCATGCCTAGGAAAACAGTCATAGAAAATCTAGTCGCTAGAAATAAATAAATCTCTCCCACAATTAAGCATAGAGCCTTTGTTAGCCATTTGTTTGACTGCTCTCTCCTTTTTTTTCTTAACCTAGCTGAAGATATGTGATACTGAAAACCCAGAATCATGGAAAAGAACATATAGAGAGGAACAAATGCAACCATTACTGAATATAAAACATCAACACCAACCTAAGCTGTCAAAATTGCTTTTTGGCAATCTACTCTTGATAGCTATCCAAAAACACACTCTTTTGTCTTTCAGAATTTGGCTTCTGCTCCCTTCCCATTCAGAACGTTGCCCTGGCTGTAATTACATAGAAAATTGAAAATCTTATGTAATTCTTATGCAAACTGGGAGCTCAGGCTACCTTCCCCAATCCTGTAGCCTCAGCTCAGGTTTTAGGTAAGCATAGCAATGAGTTTCCTGTAGCTACCATATTGTTCCCAGACATATATGAGAATTAAAAATTGAGTCCTTTCATCAACAGAATTCCCAGATTTAATCCCTCCGAATTCCACCTTTATAATTTTTATAAATAATTCAAGGCAGCAAACATACCTAATATTCCTTCATTCTCCTATTTTCCCACAACTATGCTGAGAAGTGAGTTGGGCTGAGAGAGACTAACTGGCCTAAAGTTACCCATTATTCCTCTCTGTATGCAAAAGGGGCAGCAATGTTGAGAGTGGTGCACTTAAAATAATAAATTTATTGTTTTATTTATTTATTTAACCCACATGTATAACCGTACAACTCAACAAGTGATTCATGGGACGAATACAAGTAGTACACACAAACAAAATTATAATTCTATTTCAGAAATAGGTACAATCCCAACTATAGGCTGAGCCAAGGGTAGTATGGAAGCTTGAACTAATGTCCACAGTTTGCCAAATATCTACTTTGCCATAGGCAAAGTAATTTAGATAAATGCCTTCCAGACTGAGATGCTATATATCATTAAACATTAATCATTAAAATCCTAGAAGAATATCTTAGTAGGGATTCTGAATGGAATTGCAGCCCGCCAAAAGAATTGGTTTATTACTTAAGGATCCTCTTAGACCAGGGGTGTCAAACTCAAGGCTCGGGGGCCAAATCTGGCCCTGGGGTGCTTAGATCTGGTCCACAAGGCCACCCTAGAAACAGTGAAGGACCAGCCCAAGGTGCCTCTGCCAGTGAAAATGTGGTCCTCCTGAGCTCCAGTCCCCTAATCATCCTGGTTGCTCTTCTCTGCACTTTTTCTAGAGTCTCAACATGTTTTTAACAATGTGGTGACCAAAACTGGATGCAGTACTCTAGGTGTGGTCTTACTAAGGCTTTATAGAGTGGTATTTGTTATGTATGTAGGTTTGAATGTTATTGGTTTAGTTTGAATTGTTCTTGTAAAATGTCAAATAGGATTGGTTTAAATAGTGCGGGAAAACCCTGCACTCTGATTGGCTGGCAACTACGGCTGCTGGCTATAAGAAGCAGCCGTAGCCCAGCCAAGTCGGGTCCATTCGAGCTGTAGTCACTGAATAAACTCTTCACTGAAGCTCTTCGCGTCTGACTCTTCATGCAAACTTAACACTGGTGACGAAGGTGGGATTTCCCTGAAGAAGAGACGACGCGGAAGACAAGCAGAAGAGCGAGATGGCTGTGCTGAACACCCCCCCAGCCCCGTTCGATCCGGCAGCAGAAGACTGGGAATCGTATGCGGATCGCCTCCAAATGTATTTGGAAGGAAACGACCTCGCCGACATCCCCGAGAAACGGAAGAGGGCGGTATTTCTCACGCACTGAGGTCCGGCAGTCTTCAAGATGGCGAAGGCATTGGCAGGAACTGCAGACTTGAAGGTAATGGAATGGCCTGATTTAGAAAAGCTTTTAAGAGCCCATTACACCCCACAAGTATCATGCCTCATTAAGAGACACGAGTTTTATTGTCGGGATCAAGGGGAAAGCGAAAATGTTAACAACTTCGTGGCAAGTTTAAGGAACATTGGGGGTGCTTGTGAGTTTACCAACTTAGAAGAGGCCATGCGTGATCAGTTTGTTCTAGGCCTTAAAGATAAGGTCTTACAGAGCAAATTACTAATGAAACCTAAGATCACGTTTAAGGAGGCCATAGAGGAAGCTGTTTCAGCGGAAGCAACCAAGTCCTCAGCAGCAGCCATGAAGAAAATTAACAAGGCCTCAAGCCATTCTGATGTGGAAAAGTCCACAACAACCCATTGCAAGCAAATAGACTCTGATTCAGACTGTAGTGAGGTGGAGGAAGGAATTTATAGACTCAGAATGGAGAAGAAAAGGAAAGACCTTGGAAGAAAGAGGCAAGACTTTTATTGCAGAGGCTGTGGGGGGGGCTGCCCCCGCACTGAATGCAAGTTTTTAGACACCATCTGCCTACGTTGTGAGAAAAGAGGTCACCTAGCAAGAGTCTGCAAATCATCCAGAACTCCACCTAGTAGGAAGAAATTTCCTGAGAAAGAATTCAAGCCCAACAACTTCAGTGAGAAAATGGGGCGCAACTCAGAAGCAAATGGGAAGAATGAAACTCATCAAACAGTCACCATTGGTCATTCTTCACCCTTGAGAAGCAGAAAAGTTCATGTGAAGGTACTCATTGAAGGAAGGCCTTGCCAAATGGAAGTGGACTCAGGCTCCTATTTATCTATGGTGTCATGGGATACTATTCACAGGCTGCTTCCCAACATTCAGAAGAAACATTTCCAGAAGCAAGCACTGACTCTTAAAGACTACCAAGGGAACAAGATTCCAGTAGTTGGAACAAGAGAATTCAATGTGAAGTTTAAAGGCCACACCAAACGTTTGCCCCTGACCATCGTGGACAAGGATCGCCCAAGCTTGCTGGGACTTGAGTGGTTCAATCCACTAGACATCGAGGTGACTGGCATCAATCACGTGAGCAACTCTGAATGGGAGGAGGCCTTGAAGTCTAAGTTTCCAGAGGTCTTCAGCGAAGGATTGGGCAAATATATGGGGACTCCTATCACTTTCAACCTAGACCCCAAGGTGCCCCAATTCATTTAAAGCCCAGAAGGGTCCCATTTGCTTTAAGGGAAAATTGATGCACAATTAGACAAATTAATAGCTCAAGGGGTTTTAGAGCCCACTGACCACTCCAGATGGGAGACACCCATAGTCACACCAGTCAGGACTGATGGGTCAGTAAGAATCTGTGGAGACTATAAGGGGACACTGAACCATGCTCTGCAGCAGAGCGCATATCCAGTTCCAGTGGTGCATCATCTGTTACATTCACTTGGCAGGGGTACAGTCTTTGCCAAATTGGATCTGGCCCAGGCATACCAACAACTAACAGTTGATGATGCCACTGCAGAGGCCCAAACCATTGTGACTCATAGAGGTGCTTTCAAATGTAAAAGGTTACAATTTGGAGTAAGCGTGGCACCAGGCATCTTTCAAAGCCTTATGGAAAGAATGCTCCAAGGACTGCCAGGGGTAGTTCCTTACTTTGATGATGTGTTAATCTCTGCTGAAAATGACACTCAGTTACAAGAAAGACTCAGAGAAGTCCTTACCAGATTCAGGAAAGCGGGGTTAAAAGTCAAGGAAGAAAAATGCACTCTTAAAACTGACAAGGTTGAGTTCCTGGGCTACATGATTGACAAGCATGGCATCCACCCTACAGATGCCAAGGTTAAAGCAATCAAAGAAGCCCCTAGACCTAAATGCAAAACAGATTTGCAAGCTTTCCTTGGACTCATTAACTTTTATCACATGTTCCTACCTCAGAAGGCAACCATTGCTGAACCATTGCACAATTGCTTGATAAAAAGTCTGTTTGGGTCTGGGGCAGGAAGGAACAATCAGCATTTAACAGCATTAAAAGACTAATCACGTCTGATGCTGTACTCATACAGTTCTCTGAGAATTTGCCTGTTGTACTGACTTGTGATGCATCCCCTTTTGGAGTGGGGGGGTTTGAGCCACAGGCTTCCCAGTGGGAGAGAAGTCCCTATTGCATTTTACTCTCGCACTTTGACCAAAGCAGAGAGGAATTACAGCCAACTGGACAAGGAAGCATTGGCAATTGTTGCAGCTGTTAAGAAATTTCATGAATATCTGTATGGGAGAACATTTACCATTGTTACAGATCACAAACCTTTGTTAGGCATTGTGGCAGGAAACAAGCCCACACCTACTATCCTGTCACCAAGAATGCTGAGGTGGACTGAATTTCTTGCTGCTTATTCATACAAACTTATCCACAAGCCTGGCAAGGACATTGGACATGCTGATGCACTGAGTCGCTTCCTTGCCACAAGGAGGACTTTGAACCTGAAACACACACCTTTTTCCTAGAAACTGTTGCCAAGCTTCCAGTACATGCTGCTGAAATTGCCAGAGAGACTGACAAAGACACTGTGTTGGCTCCTGTTATAGGCTGGATTAAGAAAGGTTGGCCTCTTCAAGATCTACCTCACCTTGCCCAACCTTTTAAGTCCAGGCAAACTGAATTATCTGTATTAAGAGGATGTATTTTGTGGGATAACAGGGTGGTTATTCCTGCAAAACTGCAAAGAGAGGTTTTGGAAATGTTACATGAGGTCATCCTGGTATTGTAAGGATGAAGGGATTGGCCAGGAGTTATGTATGGTGGCCAGGTATTGACAAAATGGTTGAAAACTGGGTTGCATCTTGTCCCAACTGTCAGGTAGTCAGGCCTGCCCCACCTCTCGCCCCCAAACAGGAATGGGAATGTCCTAGGGGCCCATGGTCCAGGATTCACATTGATTTTGCTGGCCCTACCACACCTTTCTTATTATAGTAGATGCATATTCCAAATGGCTAGAGGTAATCCCCATGGCATCCACCACAACTGATGCTATCATCAAGCAGCTCAAAAACTTTTTGTAACCCACAGGTTACCTGATGTTCTTGATTCTGACAATGGCCCTCAATTTACATCCAACCTCTTTGAATCCTATTTAGCACAACAGGGTATCAGACATGCCCTTACTGCCCCTGGGCACCCTTCGCTAATGGCGGGCTGAACGCATGGTACGTTTTACCAAGGAGAAGCTTCAGCAACTGGGTCCTGGGGACATCACTGAGAAAGTTGAAAAACTTCTTAGTGTTCAGCACATCACTCCTAACCCATCTAATAACTTATCCCCAGCAGAGTTGTTGATGGGTAGGAAACTTAGGTCTTCCCTTGACCGCCTTCATCCCACTTATGCACCCAACGCACCACTAGATTCCACTTCCAAAGTTCGCACATTCAGTGTGGGTGATTCTGTTTATGCTAAGAACCTTATGGGTGAACCTTTGTGGATTCCTGCTGAGATAACTCAGATCACAGGCCCTCGTTCTTACAGGGTGCAAACAGAGGATGGACTCCTCTGGAGTAGGTACATTGATCAACTTAGATCCAGGTTCTCTCAGGAACATCGCACTTGTTCCTCTCTAGTTCCCTCACCTGATGTCAATTCTAGGGGAAGGGGAGGAACAGGAGGAAAATCAGCAAGCAAGAATCAACCCCATGTGTAACGAGCCATTACGACAGGAACCATTCCAAAACCTGTCACAATGCCAAAATCCATCCTTAGAAGTGGAAGATTGTACATCACTACCTGACTTGGGTGCTGACATTGGGCTGGAGATGGGTTGGGAGGAGAGACCAGATTCTAACAATCAAACAGGGTCTTCTTTCACAGGAAGTCCCAGTGGGGAAATGTCAGCAGACACATTTCCTCTCTCACTGGGTGAGAATGTTAAAACTTCTGAACCACGAAGGTCTCAACGTACATGCAAGAGCCCCACCTATTTAAAAGAATACATTAGATAGGTTGGGGTTTGGTATGGACTGAACCTAGTGGGGAGGGGTGTTATGTATGTAGGTTTGAATGTTATTGGTTTAGTTTGAATTGTTCTTGTAAAATGTCAAATAGGATTGGTTTAAATAGTGCGGGAAAACCCTGCACTCTGATTGGCTGGCAACTACGGCTGCTGGCTATAAGAAGCAGCCGTAGCCCAGCCAAGTCGGGTCCATTCGAGCTGTAGTCACTTAATAAACTCTTCACTGAAGCTCTTCGCATCTGACTCTTCATGCAAACTTAACAGTATTAGTACCTCACTTGATCTCAATTGTATCCCTCTGTTAATGCAATTTAGGATTGCATTAGCTTTTTTGGCTGCTGCTGCACACTGCTGGCTCACATTTAGCTGGTTGTCCAGTAAGACTCCAAGATCCCTCTCACAGTTACTGCTATTGAGCCTGGTTTCACCCAGTCTATATGTGTACTTTTGGTTTTTCTTGCCTAAGTGTAGGACTTTACTTTTCTCTACATTGAATTTCATTTTGTTAGATACGGCCCTGTATTCTAGTCTGTCAAGATCCATCTGGATCTTGAGCCTATCTTCTTGGGTGTTAGCTATTCCTGCCAGCTTAGTATCCTCTGCAAATTTGGTAAATTTTCCTTCTATTCCCTCATCTAAGTCATTAATGAAGATATTGAAGAGTACTGGGCCTAGTTTTAAATATTTCAAAAGGAACTGTGACTGTCATGACTGTCATCAATTTAATTAAAAATTAAAATTAAAAAATTAAAACAACATTCAAAATTAATTCCTAAATTTTTACTTACAAAAATTTTAAAGGTAGTCCTTGACTTACAACCACAGTTGGGACTAAATTTTGAGCAGTGTCATGCCCCTGGTGGAGGCTGACTCTGAGGGAAAAGAGGAACAGCTGACAGGGAGTGGAAGTGTGGCTCTGGAGGTTGTGGAGGAAGCTGGGGAAGGGCAGAGGCCAGTTGAACAGTCAGAGGAGGACCCAGGCCCATCCCCTATCCATTCTAGGGCACACAGGGGGAGAGGATAAGGGAGAGATGTGGTCTACTTGGGAGGAGAGGGCCTTGATCCTCTTCATGGGCTGTAGCTGTGACAACTGAATAAGAGGACGGACTTGCATATGGACTTGCACTGAAAACAAAGCTTGGAAATATCTCTAGTTTATGGTTCATCTCTGAGTTTGGTGTCCTTCCCAGTGTGTGTTATCTGTGGACGTCCTCCAGCCCTTATTTTGCCTGGTTTGTGTTGCTTTTTTTCTTCTTCTTGTAACTGTTTGTGTAGGAGTTTTTTGTCTTCCATCAAGAATATTCGAAGCTTGGAAGCAAAGTGAAGGAATAAAAGGGGCTTCACCTGATTTCTATGACTGTGTTTGTTTTGTATCCTACCCTGGGTCATCACAGACAGTTATTCATGCACCCATAAACAAAGCCAAATTTTACAACCCTTTTTATGATGGCCATTAAGTGAGTAAGTGTCCTAAGCCTGAATTCAGTTTTTCTTAGACACTAGCAAAAAAAAAAATCAGCACAAATCACAGTCTGATGACTTCAGGACAGTGCCACAACCAGTCAATTTGAACTGGTTGCCAAGTGTCTAAAATTTGGCCATGTTATCGGGGCAGCGGAGGACACAACATTTTACAAAGACTGCAAATGCTTTCCAAGGCCATCATTACTCTGAACAATTCTTAAACAACTGTTTAGGACTACCTGCATTATGATTGCGTTGTTATTAAACAAAATGGAACTGCTTTTCTTTTCACATGAGTATAAATAATAAGAATTCCACTAAGTTTCTCTGTTGGTTGTGTTTTCAGCTCTCATCTCATTTATTATTGTTAATGTTTAAGATAGCTAGTCAAACGATACATATGTGTGTGTCTGTATGCATGCATACGCATACACACACACAATTACACACATACACACACATTCACATAGAAAAAAGATTTTCTTTTGCTTTTATCATGGGCAAACATTTCTTTATTTATATTCCAATTGCACAGATGCTACTCTCCAATTCAGGAATTTGGATAGTGCTTCGCCTGAGATCCTGTTTTAAGCTTTCCTTTGGCAGGTTTTACAATAATTCTTGCCAGCTTGTAAGAGTTTTGCTGTTGTAAGAATATGGCAGGAAGTAGCAACAGCAGCATGATGGATCTGTCAACAGGAAATCAAACTTACACCATAGTTACTGATAAAAAATTAAGTCACATGCTTGAGTGGGTTTTAATGATTTGATTTCCATCCTTATAAGGGAATGCCGTATTCATATCCAAAGATAATTTTTGGAATAACATCATTAATCCTTGTAGATTAGAGAGTTGAAATTCTAAATGGAAATCTTATTTTGTATAACAATATCTCTTCTGATCACTGGTAGAATTTCCTGAATGTTGTTAAGAAGTAAATATAGCATTCTACTGAAAAAAAAGTATTCCTATCTGTAGCTCACATATTAACCCTGTGAGATTTTTTTTTAAATAGAGACATTAAAAATTACATCAAGACGTTTAAAAGATACAATTAGATCAAATGATAAATTTCCAATAGCCATTTATTTTTATATAGCTGCACCAGAATTAACTTTGTTTCTAAATAGATGAAAATTTCTCTGAAAAACTGCCGGCATCCATTTTGATATTAGGGGAACCTTTACTGCATTGTGTCACATCTTAATGGACCAATGAATGCTACATCCCACCTGAAGCAGCTGATATGTCCAAAAATGAATGGTGTAAATCCTAAAAGTACAGATCCTTCTTAACCTTATTGCCTCCAGCACAATAGCATTGCTATCAATATCAATGCCCACAAAGCTGCAGAAACATTCCAGAATTGTGAGAGGATGCCAGAGTTTCTGCTCACTCAATGCCTACACAAGGCTATGCTACGAAGTGGATAGATGAAGACACAGATGTAGATTTGCATAAATTTGCATGTGATAATTTGTGTGCATGTATGCACACATTTAGAGATGATTGTCCTCATTTATGCTGATACAGAATAGATCCTTTGCGTAATGAAAGACTATTTGTTAATATGCAGGGCTGAATCTCTTGTTCACCCTTTCTCCTCGTTGTTCTTTCATCTTTCAGCCAGACTTTTGACATCCCTTCCAATAGCCAATATTTTATGATGTAGAACACATGGGCAGCCTAATTTGAAATATTTTCCTATTCTACCAATATTATGGTCTTTGGGCTTTTTTTCCTGCTCAGCTCCCAGCAATATAAAGATAGCGCCAAGGCCTCAGGCAACATTTATTTCTGTTCTGAGCATTTTTTAAGGTGAGATAGCACCTCATGTGCTACAGATCTTGCGCTTCTCAAGGAGACAAAGCAGCTTAAATTGTTTTTTATCTTCTCCAAACTTTTGATTATTTCCACATTAATTTCTAGGGCATTATTACATTTTTACTTCATGTTATTTATTGATTCCACTGTTTTTACAAGTTATTGTGTTTATTTTTGTAATGTAATGCACTGTTTAAGTATATAGTTCATTGTTAATAAATTAGAATATGAATTGGCTGAAATTACTTAATTATCCATTATTAGGTAATATTTCATTATTTATTCTATTGCATTTATCTTTATTGAGGCAGAGGATTTGCTCAAAAGACATATACATGTCTTTACAGTTTGCAATGTTCCAGCTTATTACATTCACTCAGAGTTGATCCCGCAGAAATCCATTATCCTTTTCTTTCTGCTGCCAACCTTTCTCTGATATATTGGAGTATGGTTCCTTTTAATGCAAGGGGGAAATGATATTTTTCCCCTTCTCTATGTTTTTGTCTATTCTAGTGCCAAATTAGAATGATTATCCTTTTTACTGAGTACTTTGGAACAGCCTGGGAATTCTGTTGCACTGGGGCTGGGGACTCCTAGTATTTTGACTGGAATTGCTTGCTTGGGCTGTTTAGGACTTTACGATCACCATGGCAACTGATAGTCTGTGTTAACTTGTTACTGACTATTGCATCCCACATCCTGGATTTCTTTATGTTTTGGTTATTACTGGGCAGAAGGATGGAAGTATAAAAAAAGGAGATTTTATAGCATTGCTGTTAAATGTTATTTAATATCCATTAAATGTTTAGGGCGGTGCAATGACTCAGTGGTTAAGATGCTGAGCTTGGTAGCTGGAAAGCCAACAGACCACATTCAAATCCAAATGTTGTGTAATGGAGTGAGCTCTCATCTTCACCTAGCTCCTGCTCACCTAGCAGTTCGAAAGCATGCAAATGCAATTAGATTAAGAGATACTACAGTGGGGAGGAAACAGCACACTGCGACTTCATGCTGGAAACCTGACCATGGAAAATTTTGAAACAGAGATAAGCACCACCTCCTAAAGTCAACAACAACTAGTGAGTTTATTTCCTAATAAATGTTATTTGTTCTCCTATTGTGGTTGGTCCCTTTCTATGAAGTATTGGGTTTACAACTATTCCTCTCTGTGAGAATGAGGGATCAATTTAAATAATCAGCTCATGAAATCTGATGGATTCCAATGGATTTTCCAACTATTTTGAGGGTCATTCCTGTCAATCACTTGCCCATGCTATGGAATAGAAGATGATCAGAGTAGCTGACAACTTCTTCTGTGGGTCACAGCCTGTTCTTGGCACATATCTCTTGGTATGTATCTCATCTTAGGGCTACAATGCAAGTTGAAAGACAATGAAAATTAAGATGGAAGAAAATATATCTCAGTTTGATCCAATACTAGCTATCTCTTGTGCCTAATTTATGTTGGCCATGGAGGCAGAAAAGCAATTTTTCCCCTCTACCAATGGATACTCTCAGTATCACTTAGCAAACCTTTTCCATCTAGCTGAGATCCTTTGGGGGAATCTAGCCCAACTATAAATATGTAGCTATGATATGTTGGCTAGAGGTTTAGAGGGCAAAATAAGTCAAACATGTCATGAATAGTTTCAGTAATACATTTATAATAGAAATATTGTCAGCTTTCTTTGGATAAATTTCAGATTTTTAAGGCCTGATGATTCAGACAATGCCCATAGGTGACTTTGGCCAACCACATGCTGGTCTGATCTTTGTCCCATAGGTATTTGCAGGAGGGGCCCCAGAGTAGTAAGTGAGGAAATGTGAAACATGATGTCATGATTTAAAAACCATGACTTACCATAAGAATCTGTGGGAATGACTTTGGGAGGTAGGACGAAGACCCACAGCCTAGGCCAGTGGTGTCAAACTCACTTTGTCATGGCGGCATCACATGATGTATTGGCACTTTTCCCCCCTTCACTAAACCAGATGTGGGTGTGTCCAGCACATGACATATCTGGCCTGCAGGCCGGGATTTTGACAGCCCTGGCCTAGGCAACGGTTTGTTAAGAGACAGTTCATTTCACAGGTGTGGTGGGGTGGGAAGCATTAAAAAGGAACCCTCGCTACTTTTCTAGACACTAAAAAGGGAGAAAGGGAGAAATACTTTTTTTTTTTTAATTACACTTATATGCCGCCCTTCTCCGGAGACTCAGGGCGGCTTACAATTTTTGGGATACAACCCAGTGTGCTCAGCAATAGCCTTCATTCCATTGTATATGCCTGCTTATTACTAAGCGGCATTTTTACAAGGTCGGCTAATTGCCCCCAACAATCTTGGGTCCTCACTTTACCTACCCCGAGAGGATGGAAGGCTGAGTCAACCTTGAGCCTGGTGGGATTCGAGCCTACAGCAGTTGTAGGCAGCTGGAACTTAAGTGCAGGCAATTAACAGCCTGAGCCACCAAGGCCCTTTCAGTCATGCAAAACTCTGTTTAATGTAACTTTACAATAAAGACAGTGATGATGTGCCTGGTTGAAGGGCTAACATGTATTTGTGTCAGATGTTGAGATGCAAGTACATAAGGGACAGATTTTGCATTAAGTCACCATTCATTATTATTTTGATATGAACTGTTTGATCTAGAGCTCTATTCCTTGCCCATCATATCTAGTTACATCTAGTAGGAATGGCGTTTTCAGCTGGGTTTCAGTAGTATATAAATCTCTCCCTGCACATTTATTTATTGGTAAGTTCCAATAAAGGGAATTTATTGGACTTTCAAGGCAGTTTGAAATTAGATACAACACAACCTAACTAATCTTATGGAGGAGTGGGATTTTCATTATGTTCAGAAAGACTGAATGATAAGGAGAATTCTTTATCTTAGGGAGTCTCAGAAGATGTTCCAGATAGTAGAGAGGGACAATAACAATCTCTGTCCTATTAGGCTATCCTCCCTCAGATACAGCATGGGGGCAAGCCAACACTTGGCAGAAAGGTTGATCCTATAGGTCTCTAAGTCCAAACCACATCATGAATATTTTATTGGCAACTGCTCAAGCAGTAAAACTGGGCTTTGATGTTCAAAGGAGTTTTCTTTTTGCTACTGCAATCAAGTATAGGTAAGTTGGAGATGGATGGGATGACCATATAAAAATCCTGTTTCTTTCTTGTGCATATTTCTGGTCTTCAGCAACAAGAACTTTTTTATAATGAGATAGGTTCAACATAGATTGAACCTTTGTAAATAATACTGGACACAACACACAGAATTAAACAGTTCTCCAAAGTGGATTCTCCAGTTCTCATTCTCAGGCTTTTAAAAGATGAATGCCCATAGTTTGTGTTATGCTGCCACCTGGCAGCACCACTAGGAATGAAAAATCTGTTGTATCTACTGTGGGAAGAAATAGATGGGATCAAATCCTTTGCTTAAAACTTTAAAGAGCAACTTAAATGAGCAATAGTGGTAATGGGACCTTTATCCTTCAAGCCATTCTTCAAAGCTGTTATTAGATCCACTAGAGAAAAGACATGGATATAATATTGTTGCTTGGATGATATTTCCTAAAGCAGGTTTGGATTGAAAGCATTTGGAAAGAATAATAATGCAGTGCTCCTGCCTTGATTAAATGCAAACTATTTATGTTTTTAAAACTGAAAATAAGTCACTCTTCAAATTAGGATTTTACAACATCTAGTTTGGGGATCTGAAAATATAACACAGTTATATCTATCCAATAAAAGATAATATTTGTAGCTCGGGGCTGAAGTGCAGAGTCCTTCACTGTATTACACGGTCCTTTTCAGCATGTAATGTAGGTGACTCCTGTTTTTTCTTCTTGAGATAATGGATCTTTTGGGTTACTTACAATGTCGTGAAGAGCTTTAATTGGTTTGTGTCCTGCAATGATGCATGGTGACTATTGTATTAGTCTCTTGGTTGTATCTGATATGTTTCTGACATATGGCAGTGTTATCCTTTCCATAGCTTGTGTTGGTTGTGCTATATTGGGTTGAGGGGGTCAGGCACCTTTTAATAAAGTTTGTTGTTAGAAGATGTTACCTAGTCAGGTAACAAAATGTCTGCAAGGCAACTAACCAAGCCCAGAGAACACCAAGGACTCCACAGTTATATTTATTTTTTTGACATGTACACCATCCTATTAGGGAAGAGGGAATCACATGCATTTGTACAACAAAAAAGATCTGAGCTATTTTAATCAAGAGCTATTTGTTAAAATTCACTGATTATGTATTATTGGAAAACATTTTTGTCATAAGGCTGAGTTGGGTTCTTCTGCAACAATAGTATCAACACACATAACCTCTTGATCACATTGGGATTCATTCCCCTTGTCAACAATGAAAGCTGTCACCAATTATTGCTTTCCAACATTCTTGTTAAAAGGAGAGGGACAGAACAATAGGATGGATCTGGGATTGAATTAGGTCACAAACAGTACATTAGGTCACAAACAGTACAAACAGTACATTTACAGTCCAAACGTAATTCTGCCTCTCAGCAACTTGAGTTCAATGCTGCAAGCTCAGTTTGCCAGAGAGCTGATAAATAATCTCTTAATGCTGAGATCAGCCACCTGAATCTCACCATGTAAGGCACAGTCTCAACCTTCCAAAGCACCAATAACTAGAAAAATCTCATGTTCTGTTGCATCTCAGGCATGCCCATAAAAATTAAATATTCAATTATTATGATTCATGTATTTCGCCAAACAAATGGCCAATACATAAATTTTCCAAAAAGGCATCTCTGTTTATGTATATATGTGTATGTGTATAGCTATGTTTCTCTAAACATACATACATATACATTTTCTTTATTTATTCTCAGCTGTGGCCATTATAATCCAGGAGTGGGATGCAAATATTTTTACTACCGGTTCTGTGGGCATGTCTAGGTGGGCATGGCAATGTGACTGGGTGGGTGTGGCTTCTTCTTCTTCTTTTTGTGTAGCACCCCCACACACACTCCGTTTTTTTTGCCTCCTGGGCCTCAGGAAGCCTCCTGGGGGGGGGCATTTTTGTTCCCAGGAGGCTTCCCTGAGGCCCAGAAGGCCAAAAACAGAGTGTGAGGGGAGGTATGCAACATCCCCCCGTGCTCCATTTTTTGGCCTCCTGGGCCTCAGGGAAGCCTCCTAAGCGAAGTAGTAAGTCAGTGAGGGGGATCCCGGCATAGCTGATTGTCAGAACAGCTGATGGTGGGGAAGAAACAAAAAAGAAAAAAGAAATACTGGTTCACCTGAAACGGTAGCTGTTTTTTACTATCAGTTCGGCCAAACGGTAGCATTATTTACTATGGGCCAAACTGGTAGAATCCCACCACTGTTGTAATCCTATCAAATCAGTTTGGAAAAAAAAATCCCCCAATGTTCTGTGTAACAGAAGGTACAAAAGGCTGCAATGGATAGTGAAGCACACACGGACAGGTCAAAAATTTGACTTTTAGGATCCCAAAAGAATAACATTGGGAAAAAAAAGTTTCTAGAACATTTAGCTAGATGGGGGGAGGAAGTGCATAATTACTCTTCTTTAAACTGTGCTTCAATAGTAATATTTGGAGAAAGAGCAGTAATTAGTTGAAAAACTAGCTTCACAAAATCAGCTTTATTTGAACAAGCACTAGCTGAAACAATCATTCTAGCTGAAACAATCAGCCTTCCATTCTGATGCAGTCAAAACCCTGCCTGACTTTCACATCTAGGAAATTCAAGAGTTTCATTTTCAATAGGCATCTCATATATTATCCATCACCTACCTATCTTCTGTTTACTGGTAAAATGAATCCAATGAGGGAAAATAAAACTGCTTTTGAACTTCACCAAGTTTAACTGCAACTTTCAAATCAACTGGAGTCACACAGAAGATAATGTAAGTAGTTCAGCGTTGAACTGTGAATGCTTGCTCCTCTCTGAACTTGATTGTTTGCTTGCAGATGGAACTTTTTCCTTGCAGAAGGAATTACCATGGAGAAAACCACTGTCACCACCATCCCACTATCACTGGCAAGATAAGCTACTGTACATAACAGGAAGCAAACCCCGCACACACTATGACATACACTATGATATTGCCTACTTGGATAATGAAATATCTGGAAGCAAACAAACAAGCTCAGAAAGTGCCAAGGACTTCCCAATACTTGATTGCGCATTGGAAATAATTTGGCATATACCGTTTATACCTTTAAATACAAATATTTTCAGTTTAAATAATTTTTGTATTTGTAAGGCTTGGAGGCCACTTCAGACAGCTAACTCAGAGCAGAGTACAACCCCTCAATATATAATTTGGGTTTAAAGACCAGTTCAGATAAAATTCAAAGCCAAATAATTATAACAGATACAATTTAAACAGATGTAGATCCTCTGGTGGAAAGGCTATTAGAAGTATGTGCAAATTGAGCCAATTGATTTTATGGGTTTCTTTTTTGACCCCCTTCCCTGCTCTTCCTCATCTCCCTTTGGGGAGGGTGGTCAAAAATGGTCAAGCTGGTAGCCATCACCACTTGACTAAAGCTCTGTCCTTTTTAATCTTTGTCAAAGCAGTTTAAAAAAGGGGGGGTGTCTTGATCTTTTTCTTCACTCCACCATGGATATCCCTGCTTCTTCTGATCATTATATTTTTAAAAATGGGAACCCTAAAATAGACACTCTTCCTTGGTAAAATAATATATAATGAACTTCCTAAAATTGACATTTTTTCCTTTACTAAATTTTTGTTTAATTACATTTATATGCCGCCCTTCTCCAAAGACTCAGGGCGGCTTGCAATTTTTGGGATACAACCCAATGCGCTCAGCAATAGCCTTCATTCCATTGTATATGCCTGCTTATTACTAAGCAGCATTTTTAAAAAGTCAGCTAATTGCCCCCAACAATCTTGGGTCCTCAATTTACCTACCCCGAGAGGATGGAAGGCTGAGTCAACCTTGAGCCCGGTGGGATTCGAGCCTGCACTAATTGCAGGCAGCTGGAACTTAAGTGCTAGGCATTTAACAGCCTGCACCACCAAGGCTCATTGTAAATAATCTAAAACAAAGGTCCTCAATCTTTACGGCTTGGTGGCCCAGCTTGTGTGATGAGGGAATGGAGAACTGGGCTGCACGAGTGCAATTGGTGGGCCGGCACATGTACAGCTCCACTTGCACAAGCAGCAGATGAGTGCAAGTACGCACTGCCCTGCTGCTCATGCAAGTGGAGCTGCATGCACATGTATGCACAGTCCTGCCTCTCATGAGGCCCAGTTCTGAATAGGCCATAGCCCAGTAGTGGGTCACAGTCCAAGGGCTGGGGACCCCTGATCTAAAGAATCTAAATAAAGAATATTCTGAAGAATATGTTAATCATATGGAGCAACCATTTCTGAATTGAAAAAAATACAGATGGTCAATAAAGTGAGAACAATCAACCAATGGAACAGCTTGCCCTTGGAAGTTGTGGGAGCACCATCACTTGAGACTTTCAAGAAGAGATTGGACTGCCATTTGTCAGAAATGGTGTAGGGTCTCTCACTTGGGCAGGATGACCTATAAGGTCCCTTCCAACTCTGATTATCTGTTAAAGAGCAATAGGAAACCCGATTTTTTACTGCCCACTATTGGCTATTTGGACTGCCAAGGTCAGGTTTAGTAACCCTAAGACGTGGTTTGTTGAATTAGCCACAAAGACTCACTTTACATAACTTAGTCAATCATAAACTGTGGTTTACAGTTTTCTGTGGTTACACAACTTAAAAAGTTATAACACTATCTAATTTTCACTTGATGTGTAACATGATGGAACAGAAAAGTTCCAGTGCACTGACTCTTCGGCGTCTCCTATCCTATTGAGTACAAGGCATAGTAGGGTATAGTCAGAGACTTACAAAGGCTGACTCTGTGTCACTTCTTTGCTCATCATTCCACCTGCTCTCTGCCTATGAGATTGCTTGCTTATCTGTTTAATTAATTAATTTAGGCACCACCCATCTCACTCACAGATTTCTTCTGCTTTTATTCACAGGCATGCATACTCTTTTGACTTTCTGACTGCTAGGATTTACAGCTGTTCACTAAATTTGTTCTATTTCTATCCTTTATTTCCTTTAGATGCTTCCTTTCTGTTAGAGTTATAAAACCTGCCAATCACTGCTCAGATTAGACTCCTATTCTCAGGGATGCTCACATGCCCCAAACACTCCCACCACCAAAAGAGAAGAATCCTCTGTTCACCATTAGAAAATCTTCTTACCATTTAAGTATTAATGCTTTGAAGCTTAAACTCTTACCTAAAGCAGGTAAAATCCACAACAGTCTGTGCTGAGCCACCTGGAATTTCAGTGGATTGTAATTCAGTCAGGCAGTCAGAAAAGCCTTGCACTGGTTCATTTTTAGCAGAACTAAAACACGCCTCATTATTTTAATCACTGATTGAGGTGGAAACAAAAACCAAAGGAACAACACTGAATAAGTTTCTCCCTTTCCGGCAATAAATCAGTAGCATAAATTAAGAAGTCAATAATTGGCAAAGAACACAATGGGATTATGAGAGTGAACATGTAATTACAATTGTTTTATCTGGAATCTATTTCTATGTAGCTTAAATTATTGCTACATTAACTTTGAAACTACTTCAGTAAAAATAATTTGACAATGAATAATTTGACAAATTTGGCTTGTTTTTCCTTGCCAAGAATTTACAACAAGGGATTACATTACCTATTTAAAAGCTGTCCCTTTTTTTTAACCAAATTATTTTTTATTTTCTATACATCTCTTCAAGTGAGCAATGTGATTCTAGGTTACAACATACATACATAGTCATAGTTACATTTACAGCTTTCTTATCTAGTTTCGTATCAAATCATTATCTATTCCATTTTTCTTTTAATAAATTTTTGCTTCATATTTTTCATTCATTAATCCAGTAACAAAAACATTTTCATCCTAAAACACATTTTCCACTATTTATCCCCTTTTATTTTCATTTCCATCTTACCACCTATTTTGTTTTACATATTTTCTTTTTTTACTTTCTCAAAGCCAATTTATAGAGAACAAAAACAAAAATAAAATAGAACTAACATCAATATAGTCATTCTTAATTATTATCTTCCAACAAACAAGTCCCTATTTACTATTTTATATACATGTGTTTCTTTTTTCCCCCATTCAGGATCCACATGGTATTTCCCCCGATCTACAATGAATCTTACACTTATTCCAAAGATATTCATATAATCATTTCATATTTCCTCTTTGTTTCCATTTAGCCAAGTTTTACCTATGGAATTATATTTAATGTTCATTCATCACCTTTTTAATCATAATATAATAATCTCATTACAAATACTTTACTTTACAATATAATCAATTATAATTTACCATATTCTGTTTTTCTAATATCATTTGTATAATCAATTGCATTTTCTAATTTCATATATAATATAATATATATAAAGATAAAAAAAATAACAATACAACCAATTTAATTTCTCTTACTCTCTAATCATTTTCTCATCATATAATTATATAATATTCTTGTGGTGAATTCTTATTCCCCTTTAATTCCAATTAAGCTTATTTCTTTATTTTTGAAAATAATTCCCAATAAACTTTAAACTTCAAAACTCCTAATCTATATTTCTAAAGAACCAAAATACATTTTCATGTGGAATCCCCCCTTTATTTCATCTTAACCATGGTCTCTTAGTCTCTCGGCCCTGTAATTTCTTCTAATTTTGACCAGTTTTCTCTTTTCTAAGCTTTTCCGATCCTTCCTCTTAGCTCCTCTTTTTCCCCCATTATTATTTTTGTTTCCATCTCCCATTCACTTATTTCCCCACCTCCCTCTACTGATTTCTCTTTTGTAGTTTCTTCTTGTATGGCTTCTTCTTCTTTTGTTAAATTTTGAAAAAATTTTCCCTTTTATTTATCACATCTGTCATTAAAGTCTTAATTTTAATTCCTTTTGTGTCTTTTTGCAATGTCC
Source organism: Naja naja (assembly GCA_009733165.1). Lineage (NCBI taxonomy): Eukaryota > Metazoa > Chordata > Lepidosauria > Squamata > Elapidae > Naja > Naja naja. The sequence goes on from CM019148.1 coordinate 306,913,650, forward strand.
ATTGTTCTTTTTGCTCTTTTGAGCTGGTTACCTCTTTCTTTAATTCCTCCTCCTTAGGGTTTCTTTGTTCTTCTGTGAGCTGCGTCGCCATTTCTAATTTTCCTGTCATTATACCTCATAGTTCCATACTTTCTTTTATTATTCCTCTCACACTTTGCAGTTCTGATCTGAATTCTTCTCACATTTCATTCATTTTGCTTATTCAATTAAATTGTTCTGTATTTTATTTAAAAAAAAACCAGCATCTTTTATTTTAATCTTTGCCAGAAGTATCCATTTATCTTAGTTTCCATTGTTAATCCTTCTGTTTCCTTATCACAGTCCCAATCCACCAAACAGTCCCAAGATAATATCTTCACTTGTCCCTTTGCTGTAGTGTTTTTGTGTTTCTGGGGTTATTGTTATATTATAATCTTTTATTTCATTTCCAATTCACATATTTACTAGACCAGTAATTTTCCATAAAATCCAGAAAAAAGAATTCCTTTAACCATTATTTATTTATTTATTTATTTATTTATTTATTTAATTTATATTGCCACCTATTTGCCCATGGTGACTCGAGGCGGCTTACACAATGTAAAACCATATTTAAAACAAAAAATAAAAAAACTAACAAAAAGAATCAAATAAATTAGTAAATTACAATAGAACAAAATTTGGGAAAACAAAAAAACAAAACAAAAAATCAAAAAATCAAAAACCAACTCCCACCCCATCCCTGAGGTGGCGCTTTAACATCAATTTTCACTTTCTACCTTTTAAAGTTCTTTTTTGGCGCTTATATTGATTCCACTAATTTTTAATCATTAGCTATTATATCTTTTAATTATAGTCAATTCCAGCAATTACAGCATTCTAATCAATGCCTAATTAATGCCAATTTCTGTATAGTATTCCAAATTTAATTTCTAATTCTGTTGTTGTTCAAAAAATTTTCTCTGAATAATGTCACTTCCATTTCACTCCTTTTAGAGTCCAATTTTATTTACCTTACAGTTTTCTTCTTTCTTTCCAATTGCTGCTTCCACAAACAAGGGCTCTTTCCTTCTGGTTCCCAGAGTTTCCTTGAAAAATCCAAAGTATTTTGCCTGGTCACACACCGCTCACCACTTCACCGCTTCAGCACAAACTTAGTTCCCAGATAGCTTCCTGTCTTCAGGGAGCCATTAAAGACTGCCACTACAGCCTGTCTTCAAAGGGAGTGTACCTAGCCAGGGAGGGGAGATGCGGCTCCCCTCAACCCAGCAGATGGTTTTCCCCTCTTTCACCACACCTCCAGGTTGGATCCTGTCCCGTTTGGGACCCCCCAACAGGTAGAGCACGTATCGAAGCCCTGCACAATCACGGACTCCAATCCATCTTCGATGGAAATGCCACTGGAAGTCCAAAAGCCATTTGTCCCTGGCTGACAATTCTGGATTCTTTTATTCAATTATCCATTTGTTTATTTTCTTGGCTATCCACAATATTCTCTGAAGTCTTCTCCATCACAAAGTTCAAAAGCATTAATATTTTTACTATACTTTTTTGAAGTCCAACTGTGACTCACCTAGTAATACCACTGCTTGCACTAGGGTGGGTGGACTCAGAGCATTGTTGGTGCATTGTTGAAGGATTGAAAAACCAGATTAGAGACAGATAGTCATGGAGATAATCTTTATGCTCGCTATGAGTCAACATCAACTTGATGGCAAATAATCAATCAATAAATCAATTAATAATATAACCCAGGAGTGAACACTATTTTGACCTTTTCTTTTGTTCTTTTTAAACCATAAATCATAATATGATTTTAGTTCTGCTTTTCACCTTCTCTTCATTTTGCCGGGATCCCACAATATACAGCTCTTAGTGTTCAAGAATTTATCTCAACTCCATGAGCATCTGCAGGGGAAGTCAGCAGTGATTGGAAAAGTAAATACAAACCCTGATTCTTTTTTGCATGATCATGACAATATGTACATATTCAAAAGGAACTTGACATAGTTGTCCAATAAAAGCACTGAGAGACTGCAGACACTACTAGTTGACTCTATTGTAAGGCTGGTACAATGTTAAAGGATAACCTTCCTCACCTTCCAGTTGTATCTGTCTGCACCTTGCATAATTCCCAGTCAAGACTATAAGAACAATCTGTTCTTTAATCCAATTTAATACTAATCATGGGGGCTGCTCTGGGAAATCAAAATGAACATATGGAACAATACATTTGCTCTTCCTATACTGATCTATAAATATTCACCAGATGGTATATATCTGTCAACCTTAGGAGGAAGACCAGACAGTTAGCATAACCAAATGAGCTTATTCTATTTTATTTATACTAGTTTTTTCAACTGGCAGGAAAGAATGGAGTCAAATTATTGAGTCACCACCTCTTTGGAATTAAGGAGAAAAATGTCTTTGGCTCTTAATGATCATAAGTGAAGATATTACCAAAGACTTTCTCAGACAACAACACAGTGGGTTTAACTTTTAAAAGGAGAAAAGGCTCTTTCAGATGAAGATTGACTGAGATGCTCTTACAAAAGGAAAGGTAGTAGAGAATTGCAAAACAAAATTAAAAGATTTTTTTTAGAATAATCTTCATAAAGGTACAAATGTATGAACACTGGGGTTGCAATGGAAGGTATTTCAAACAATGTTACAGTAGATTTAATAAGAAAAAGCAAGAGAAAATACAAATGATTTTGGATAAGATTTTTTTTTTTAAAGCGAGATGTTAAAAAAGTCACCAGAGAGAACAATTATTAGCCACCAAATTAAGCTTCTACAGACCTATACAAAAAGAGAAGTTTGTGCTGCTATTGCAAAGACTAAAACAGGAAAGTTACCTGGTCCAGATACTCTGACAACCTCTTATTATAAATGTTTCAAGGATGAACTTTTACAACAAACAATGATTATGATTTTACAAACTGGAAATATTTTTGACAGCTGCAAAGGGACCAATATACGGTAGCATTAGTACCTAAAAAAGAGCAGGACCTGACTTTAACAAGAAATTATTGACCAATATATTTCTTGAGAAATGACTATAAGTTGTTGACAATGATTTTGGCTGAAAGGTTGAGAAGTGGGTTTTCGCCTAAATTTTAAAAACCATTACAGGATAACATTAGAAATGTGTTGGATATTCTGGAGTATTTGAAGTAGCAAACAAGCTGAAAAGCAAGCTGCATTGATCTTAGAGAAGGCCTTTGATAACCTGAGCTGGACATCCTTATTTAGTGTTCTGGAAGATACAACCTTTGATATTGTTAAATGGATAAGATTGAGTTAGACTTCACAGAAAGCACAGATCTCTTGGAGAATTTCTTGTGAGATTTAAAAAGAGACAAAAAAAAGGAAACTAGTATCACCACTCTTGTTCATTATAGTTCTTGATGAACTGAACAGAGGCATAAATCAAGATGAGAGAATTGTGGGAGATTTAAAAACGTGTAAGTTAAGGGGGTTTGGTGTTGACCTGGTGATAGTTTATGATAAAGGATTTTAATATGCTAGCAGGTTTTATGATTAATAATCAGAAGACATAACAAAAATATGAAAATAGAAGATCAAATAGTACTGATGGAGAAAAATAATTTTAAGATTGAGAAAAAAGTAAAATACCTGGACATTACCATGACAAATATGAATTGCATATTATTTCAAACTAATTATGTTAAGATAGGAAAAAGTTAAATTGTCATTGTTAGGGAGAATTTCTGGGATAAAAATTAATATTTTATTTCAGACAAAAATATCTTTTGACAACTGGTATTCCATTAAAGCAATGGCAAAAAAGATATATCTAAATTCATATGGCAAAAGAAAAAAAAACACAAGTTAAATATAAACCTTTACAACATTTACAAGGTACATGGGAAATATGCGGCTGATACCCGATTATATATCTCCACTCTTGGTGAATTAAGTAATTCTGTGAATGCCTTATCCCAGTATATGGAGGCATGAGAGTCTGGATGGGGAACAACAGACTTCAGCTGAACCTTGGAAAAACTGTGGACCATGCCACCTTTGTTGTTGGACCATGCCATCTTTTGTACTGGATGGGGTTACACTGCCCCAGACATATCCAGTGCATAACTCAGGAGATTCCTCCTGCTCAGTTACTCATGTCTAATGACCTACAGATTGGACAATTGCAATACATTCTATATGAGTTTGCCTTGAATAGTATACAGAAGCTTCAGCTGGTACAGAATGAAGCAGCATGGGCAGTTAGGTGTGCTCCTAGAAACGCCCATGTTACCTCTGCTGCATAAACTGCATTTGTTGCCAATTTGCTTCTGGGTATAATCCAAGGTGCTGGTGTTGCCCTATAAAGTCTTTCATGAAATGGGACTAGGCTATGTGAGGGACTGCCTCTCTCAATTACATTAGCCTGCTCGATTAGATATTCCAGAGAAGGCATGCTGTGGGTACCATTAGCGAGAAACCCACATTTAGTAACTTCCAGAAGATGTGCCTTTTGTGATGTGGTACTCACCTTATGAAATATTCTTCTCCTGAAATTAGATTGAATGCCCTTATGATCTGGTTAGATATCAAGCCTGGGGCTCCCAGGGAACTGAAGATATGCTCAGTTCATTGCTGAAATGCTATTTTTATTCCCTCTTTGCCTAGAGTTTGTATCTCTGTTTTTATATTTTAAAATACATTAATGTGATTTTCTAAAATATATATCTATGGTTTTTATATGTATCTTTTTCTATTTGATGTGCACCACCCATAGTGGCCTTCAGTAAGATGGGAAGCTGTATAAATGTAATTAATTAATTAAAAAAGAGGATGACATTTGAAATTTTATTTTGTAGCTGGTTGTTTGATTTGGATGAATGGGTGGATGTTGATGAAAAGCTTTTAGAGTTAAAAGAGCATGACAAGAGCATAGATATTTATGGCATGATAGAGTTAACATGATTTTTAAAAACAATTTTATCAAGCATGCCAAAATAAACCGCAAAGAGCAACTAAGGACAGAGTAATATTGTTGTGAATGGTTTTCCTATTTACATGTATCAGAAATATTTAAAATAAATAAACATACTTATGGTATGGAGAAAAGAAAAACAAAATGTGAAGTAAAATTGTATATAAATTATAAACATGTAATTGCTAAAATGTACAATTATGCTATAATAACTGACTCATGAAAGCCTGACAGCATTTGTTTTTTTCCCATCTTATATTAAGGAGACTAAAAGTGGGGTGATTAGAATTTCTCATACTTATTTTTATGAACTGAACTCATATTTTACTAATGACCACCACATGCCTTCTCCAAGATCATCTTTCTGGTCCTCAATAGAAAATGGCACACGTATAAAATGGAAGAGCTTACATCATATCATCACAATGTACATTTTGTTATTTTGACATCATTGTGACTAACTGCAAACACTTCTGCTAATTGGAGTCAGGCCCACCGACCCTTATTTTAACAAATGCAAATATCAAAGCCTATTAAATTTGGATTTATGCAGATGTGTTCCAAGGGGCATAAATTAAAATTTAATAGTCTTCTATATATTGATTAGGATTGGGAGAATAAAATTTCAGTCTCCACACAATTCAGTGAAGGTCCATTTTAATAGGATGGGTGGTAGCCACACTTGCTTGTAACCCCATTTGTAGTTCAGTCAACTCTGATTGAAATCCGTTTCAGGAAAATTCTTAAAATGTTTTACCATTTGGATATTTTTTATATATGATACAATGCTCATATATCTAGATTACAGATACACAGTAGGATTATACATCTTCATGTTTCTTCTTTTCTTATTCGTATCTATTTCATGTATTTATAAACATGTTTATACTTATACCTGTTGTCTAATAATCATTTGACTAAATAAATAAATTTTACTCAATCAATCAATTAATTAATTAATTAATGTAATATGTTGGTTTGGTGCATCAAGAAGTACACACAGATAGCTGTGATTATTTGTAGGGGTTCCATTCCAGCATAATACCACAGGAACTAAACCACAACTAAAGAGATCTTGATATAGAAGAATTGGAGGGTTGGTACAAAAGCCCATGGTCATGTATACCATTTATTTCCTCTTCCTTGGATAGGAACATTGTATTTGCTCCTCCTTTTGCTCACTTGGTCATGGTGAATGCCATTGGGTCAGCCCAGTTGTAGGTCTCCACAGCTGGAAACAAGTTGTTATTGCTAAAAATCAGCTGATTAGTAGACCTGGCAGTGTTAACTCTATATTACAAAAAAAGAATGGGGTCAGTCCTCAAATCATGAAAATCTAAAATAAGAGGACCATATTAATCCCTTAGCACAAGGTCATGGAACAATACTACATGGACAGTGGTTGAAAGAATCTTAGACTGTGTTTGTCTATTAGGTCTGCTACAGTATAAGGTTTACTTAGGGAACATGTGCACAACACTAACTTTCCTACCATATGTATTTATTTAACTAAAGATTCCGGCTTGTTGTGTAATTCAAATCCTAAATGGCTGCCATCTTGGACTGCCTTAATTTGGGTACTGTTCCTAGATAAGACTATCTTACCTGGGTTGCAAAACTGAAGACAGCCCCCAGATAACAACAAAGAGATACAAGTCTCTGCTGCTATCTAGTAGTCATCCAGAATTTTGCAATATTAAGTGGGAAGCCGTACTTTCTTTGTTGGAAGTTGAACCTGAAGTAAGAATTCACATGATGACAGCTCTTTAGGACTCAAACAACATAATGAATCTTAAGTCTCAAACTGAAGGGACATATGCAAAGTAGAGTAAAATAATGCTGTACAATAATGATGATCCAAACTCCGTCAAGAACCTTGGAATGCTCATCTCTAATGATCTAAGTGCTAGAGCCCACTGTAACTACATAGCCAAAAAGGCATTAAGAGTTGTTAACCTAATCCTACCTAGCTTTTTCTCTGGTAATATCACACTACTAACTACAGCATACAAAACATTTGCCAGACCAATACTCAAATACAGGTCATCAGTCTGGAACCCATATCACGTATCTGATATAAACACAGTTGAGAAAGTCCAGAAATAATTCACAAGAAGAGTTCTACACTCCTCTACTCATTGCAGAATACCTTATGCCACTAGACTTGAAATTCTAGACCTAGAAAACCTAGAACTATGCTGTCTTCGGTCTGATCTAATGTATAAAATCATACATTGCAATGTTCTACCGGTCAATGAATACTTCAGCTTCAACCATAACAATACAAGAGCACACAATAGATACAAACTCAAGGTTAACCGCACCAATCTTGATTGCAGGAAATATGACTTCAGCAACAGAGTAGTCAATGTCTGGAATACTCTACCTGACTCTGTGGATTCTTCCCGAAACCCCAAAAACTTTAACCTTAGACTTTCTACTATTGTCCTCACCCACTACCTAAGAGGTCTGTAGGGGGCGTGCATAAGCGCAACAATGTGCCTATCGTCCCTGTCCTATTGTTTCTTTTATTGTTTCTTTTATTTTTCTTATATGTATTCATTTCATGTATTCATAACTATGTTTACCTTTATACTTACTATCTTGTAAGTGATTGACAAATCAAATAAATAAAATAAAATAAATAATTGGTTTTTATGGTAAAAATGTCTTGTAAAGATGGCTCTGCCCACTGGACGGTTACAGGCTAAAATCTCCACAAGTGACCTTGCTGTCTAGATTGAATTCAGAAGCTGAGCAAGTTCTGGAATGGTGGACTACCTGGGAATTCCAGGGTTTCCAGCTACTGTTGTGGTTCACCAGCATCCTTTGCAGAAAGCAGCGGAATCAGACAGTGGGGAAGAACGGGGACCAGTCAGGGAGTCTGGAGAGGACTCAGACAAGGGTCCTACGTCCGATGCAGAAATGGGGCCAGGACCATCTGGGAGTGGGGTGTTGACTCCGGAGGCTTTGGAGTCTGGCAGCAGTGAGGCCAAGGAACAGTGGGAGCCTGTTCCCAGTGTGCATGTGCGCAGAGCTGCTAGAAGGCAAGAGCAGCTGAGACAAAAGGGGTGACTTGGGAGTAAAGCTTGGAGGTAATTGCCCCTCCCATAAGGTATAAAGGACAGGCAAAGGTGATGAAACTTTTGTAGGAAGCAAAGACGTTCAGTCTGTTCGGATTAATCCTTGAAGCTCTGTGTGGACTTTGTACTTTGGGTGGGTTTTTTTTATAATTCATTTGGCACTCTAGTTGTTGGCAGCAATTCAAAGGAAAGAAAGGTGGGTGCTTATCTCAAAGGAACTGTTTGGGACTCATTACCGGCTGGGAATGAAAATAATTCCCAGCATTGAAATAAAACAAGAGTTGTTTTAACTAAGTGTGTGCTTACTATGGTCTTAGGAAGCCTTGGTCAGAACAGCTACACTAGGAAAGCGAAATATACTGGAAGAAGGTAGTAGCAAACCAATAATGTAAGCAGACCCCAAAACCGATTCACTCACTAAGAGTTGAATTCCATTCAAGGATCTTGATGTCCCAAAGAAGGATGACAGGATGGAAGGAGAGATTCAAGATAAATGGAAATCCCTGAATCAACAAAAGTTTGCAAGTACCCAGTGGCATCATATACTGATAAATATAGAGCAATTCCACAGGTAGAGAAATGTAATTCTTGAAATTATATCCTGCAAGAAATCATATAAAATTATGCAAATTATGCACATAATTATATATTAATTTGCACCCATACATGCCATTATGCACACCATTATATATTGATTTACACCATTACACCCACCCATACCCATACCCACCCATACACCCACCCATACATATACCCCTTAACATTAAATAAAGCTCCACATTGGATTGTTCTTGATCTCCCATCAGACATCAATATTACTTGTTGTGAAGTCTGAATAATGTGTTAAGAATACAATTGACACAGAATGCTGAAGCAATAACGATATTTTGAGAACTACATGCAATAATTTTTGAGCAGTTTTAGAGTACCTTCCCTGCAGAGTCATTATGTGAATAAACTTCTTTAGAAATGTAAGAATAGTATCTTTTGTCTGAGAGCCATGGATACAGACAACCAATTTCAAACAATGCTAAAACTATCCAGTTACAAGGGCAAGGCTTGGCACTTTGAAATATATCAGTCTTGTCTGGCAGGCATGTTTCTGAAATACACTGAAAAGGATAAGATCACCAATAAAGATGCCATAGTTTGGTATTGTACATCAATAGGTGTACTATATTATATTTAGATACTGATAAAAATCCCCTTTGGGATAATATTGAGTGGAGTCTCCAATATGTAAAATTTAAAAATATTCACTTTTGTTTGCCATGTTATGGTTTTATTGGTTACAATGGGCTATACTGTTTTGTACCATTATTTTGGGATATTTCTCTGTTTTGATGCCACCCAGAGTCATATAGATTGAGTTGATCAGTCATATAAGTGAATCAACAGATAAAACTTAATGTCAACCAGCTATTACATCTGAATCTTCCAAATAATTATTTAACATAATTATTTTATTCATTCATTCATTCATTCATTCATTCATTCATTCATTTATTTATTTATTGGGATTTATATGCCATCCTCTCTCCAGAAGGACTCAGGGTGGCTCACAATCATAAAAGAACAATACAAAATATAACATTTAAAAAACTACTAAATCAAAATCCCAAAATGTCAAATTAAAAGCGGCAAAAAGCCATTATTATAATAAAACAATACCCCCCCCCTTCAGTCCAGGTCGGCCTGTTGGAAAAGCCAAGTCTTCAGGCCGTGACGGAAGATCGAAGGTCAGGGGCCATCTGTAGCTCTAAGGGCAACTGATTCCACAAGGTGGGTTTACCCACAGAGAAGGCTCTCCCACTGGGAGTTGCCAGGCGACACTGTCTAGCTTATGGCACCACAAGGAGGCCCTGTCTGTGGGAGCACACGGGACGCTGGGAAGATGTTACTAGCCATAGATGGTCCCATAGATACCCCAGCCCTAAGCCATACAGGGCTTTATAGGTGATTACCAGCACCTTGAATCTCACCCAGAGGGCCACCGGCAACCAATGCAGCTCACGCAGGAGGGGTGTAATATGGGAGTATCGGGATACTCCCATCACAACCCGCACGGCCTCATTCTGCACCAGCTGAAGCCTCCGAGTGGTCCTCAAGGGCAGCCCCATATAGAGAGCATTGCAGTAGTCCACATGGGAGGTAATGAGTGCAACCGTACGTAAGACATCTTGGTCCGGATAGGGGCGCAACTGGCGCACCAGGTGAACCTGAGCAAATGCCCCCATGGCCACGGCTCCCACCTGATCCTCCAAACTAAGCCATGCATCCAGGAGGACACCCAAGTTGCGCACCCTCTCTGCGGGGGGTAACTCCTCTCCCCCCACAACTAAAGATGGAACATCCTGGACAATCCGAGATGTCGGTACGTACAGCCACTGGGTCTTGGCCGGGTTGAGTTGAAGCCTGTTCCTCCCCATCCAGATTCGTACCGCTTCCAGACATTGGGATATCACATCGAGGGCATTACTGGGTTGATATGGGGTGGAGATAAAAAGCTGGATATCATCAGCATACTGGTGATACCTCACCCCAAAACCACAGATGATCTCACCCAGAGGTTTCATATAGATGTTGAACAGGAAGGGAGAGAGGACCGACCCCTGGGGCACCCCACAAGAGAGGGGCATAATATTACATAATATTAAATCCCCCACAGATGCAGAATGCTGCTTAAGATATAAGGGGGAAATGCTATTAAAATATCACACAGATTTCTGATGAAGAATAAAGTCAGTGCTAACATAATATTTGTATAGCACTTACATTCAAGAATAAATAATAAAATTTTCTTCCTTATTTCTGGAATTTGCATTTCTTAGTATTTAAGAATGAAGTTACATACAAATAAGCTTTGGTGGCTCAGGCTGTAAATGCCTGCTCTTAAGATCCAGCTGTCTACAACTACTGTAGGCTCGAATCCCACCAGGCTCAAGGTTGACTCAGCCTTCCATCCTCTCGGGGTAGGTAAATTGAGGACCCAAGATTGTTGGGGGCAATTAGCTGACCTTGTAAAAATGCCGTTTAGTAATAAGCAGGCATATACAATGGAATGAAGGCTATTGCTGAGCACATTGGATTGTGCTCCAAAAATTGTAAGCTGCCCTGAGTCTTCGGAGAAGGGCGGCATATAAATGTAATTAAAAAAAAAAAATAACCATTTATCTAAAATGAAGAAAAAACATAGCCTGAATTCTAATAGGTGATTGATTTCTAAAAATATTATGAACCAGACAATAGTACAATTATGAGAAGGAACTATATAATACAATATAGAAATGTCTTTCTTTTGATTCATTCACATAAAATCCTCATTTGGTCCAACTCAGAATTGTCAATAATTCTTACTAAATTTCTCTGCAAAAGTCTGAATGACATTTATGTCAATGCATTTCACGCAAGTAATATTTTATAGAACACAAGTAGTAGAAAGTATGACTTAGAAAGTCATAATATTAGCAGCTGTGGATGCAGCATCTTTGAAGGTTTTTTTTCCAGGCAAGCTGTACATTTTTGTATGTGTTTAGCTACCACTTCTACTAGAATGGCCAGAAAATTGAACTGTCTATGCATAGACATTCCCATGGGAACAAGGCAGGGGCAATCAGCCAAAAGATGCAGCCTCTATAATTTGCATTTAAGGTCACATATCAGGATGGAAATATGTAAGGATACATTTTGCATCATGATATCACTACACATGTATTATAATTTTGAGGTAATTTTGGTTTGATAGAGAACCAAATTCATGCATACATTGCAATAGATGGAGAACTTAGCTGCACTAACCCTTCTAGAAACCATAGGTTTTTATACTATACAAAATGCTTTGTGATGGGTCCATTTTAAATGCTTTGTACAGTCCTTTTGGTTGGAACTGAATCCAAGAACATTTGAGCCTTCACTGCTTCTGAAGAAAAGATCAATGACCAGGATGAAGAATTAAGCAAAAGAGCAGGTTCTCAGAATAAATAATTTATCATTAGAGCATTGTGAGCCAACAACTCTCTTAAAAAGAGATAGATCTTACTATAGGCAGAGGATGTTACACTTCATAAATATGCTTGGTATTGCACTGATAATCACTGATCCTTAGAGATCAAAGATTTTCTAAATAATACTTTCAGAATAAATTACAATTAAGGAATTATATTTCAAAAGCTTTGAAAACAGACTAACTCATATATTTTCTCTTTTCTGCTACATGACATCCACTGACTTTTCATTAAATTTCTTATGAAACTAGCAGGAGAACTATATTTTTTATTCCCCTGGAATAAAGCTGATTATTATTGCCCAAACTTAATATCATATGACAGGAAGATCTATCTTTAGTAACTAGCATTAACTGAAACTGCTTCTGTTTTAAATTGCGTTAAGTGTTGTATTTACTACTCTTTGAAGCTAATTCATATGATCATTTCCACTGCATGGCAATGGTGGGAAAATCACACGATTCAATTGCACAGTTGTTTCAAGATTCGATACAGGGGAATATTTGTAACTCAAGGTTTAAATGAGGGCTCCTTGTTGCTGTCTGAGCTTAGCTAGAGTTGGCAGACATTTTACTACCCAAATCAGGTAATGTCATCAGTGCATTGATGTTTGGATAATGAAACATCTGCAAGAAAATAATCAAACTCAGAGAGCACCAAGGACCCTTCACATCAAGATGTCTGTTTTAATGTTTTTTTCTGGTGATTCAGAATACGTAAAGTATCAATCTGCTGAACCAGTGAGATGCACCAAGATAGGAGCTGGCAAGCTAATACAGATCATACAACTGATTAGCAATAGCAATAGCACTTAGACTTATATACTACTTCACAGTGTTTTACAACCCTCTCTAAGCAGTTTACAGAATCAGCATATTGCCCCCAACAATCTGGGTCCTCATTTTACCAACCTCAGAAGGATGGAAGGCTGAGTTAACCTTGAGCCAGTCAGGATGGAACTGTTGGCAGTCAGCAGAGTTAGCCTGCAATACTGCATTCTAACTACTGCGCCATCATGGCTCTGTCATGTTGACATTTTACATGAAACATGGTTTCTTTTCACAGAGTCAGTCTTTCCATTAAAACCTCAGTATTGCTGAAAACATTGGACATAATTATGTTAGCTTGTTAGCATTTATTTATTTCCACAATGGTTGTTAGTTTTGGCAAAGGGAAAAATCCGCAGGTACTCTTTTTTTCTTACTGTTTTGTTGTAAATCTTAATATTATTTGCACGACATTAAAATTATTGACATGTTATTGTTTTAGATAACTTACAGTATTAGAAGTAAAGGAAACAACTATTCCATCAGTATTCATTACAATTTAGGATATCAATACAGGTAATCCTTGAGTTACAACTGTAATGGAACCTGTCATTAAGTGAGGCACTCACATGATTGCCTCACATAATGATCCCCATTCCTGCTCTCCCTGATAGTGACTGCACGGGGTGGGGGAGGGCCTGAAAAGTCTAGCACAGACCAAGGTCTGCCTAGACTCCAAGTTCTCCTCTGCCCTCTGGGACATCCTGTTCCTTAGGGCTCCTGCAGGCCTTAGCCCTGCTTCTCCAGGTCACATTAATCAACCACCCCCACCACCAATTGTGCACTTACCTCTGGAAGATCTCTGGAGCTTGCATTGGAGAGGAAAATAGGCTGCTCCATTCCTTGGCATCCCTAGGCTCCATCCCAGAAGCAAGTGCTGTTTTGTAAGATTGACCAAGACTGATACTTTCCATTGTACATTTCCACAACATAATTGGAAAGAATAAGATTTTGCAAGAGAGAAAAAGTAAACTGGGAGTGAAAGTCAAGAAGGTAGTTGAAAACAGATGATATAACTCATCGGTTATCAGGCAATAAATGTAAGTAAGTATTTTATCTCTTCTGATCAAAAACTCTTTATTGTACAAGATAATTATCAATAACTCCTACTATAATGCCTGCCTATAGATGCACATAGAAAATCTTTAAATTATCAGCATTTAAATCCCAATTATGTCTTGAATATTTTTCTTTAATAATCATCAGAATTTTTTTTATTTCTCAAATATTTGGTAATAATCTGAAACACTAGAAACTACAATTTTAATATATTTGAAGGAAGTAGGATTAATGACTACTACCATAAACTAATATTAATGAGCCACGGTGGCACAGTGGTTAGAATGCAGTACTGCAGGCTACTTCTACTGCCTGCTGGCTACCTGTAATTTGGCAGTTTGAATCTCACCAGGCTCAAGGTTGATTCAGCCTTCCATCCTTCCGAGGTGAGTAAAATGAGGACCCAGATTATTGGGGGCAATATAAACTGCCTAGAGAGGGCTGTAAAGCACTGTGAAGCAGTATATAAGTCTAAGTGCTATTGCAATTAATTTAAGAAGGCAGTCTTAAGAATTTTTCAGAAAAGGATTTCTTCTTTGAATAAGTAAACAGCTTTCTTCATGCTTTGTAGAGTAAGAAGGTAAACATAAAATTTCTTATTTAAGTTCAATGATTTTAAAGAGGGTCTGCCTAGCCTTAATAGTTTTAGGCAATTCTCTGAATACTCAGAGGGAATGCAGAATCTTATACTTTGTGGTCCATCCATGATTATTAAACCTAAGTGCTATAAATGCATAGGAACCATCTAGCACTCAGTGCCATGAAATAGTTCACCTCTCATTCTGAAGAATGGAAATTGATAAGGCAGAGAAGGGGCTTCGTTATTGTTTATAGATTAGAACAAATGGAGTATCTCTTCCCATAACTTTAGCTATTGTTGCAAAGTACAACTAATAGGACGAGGAAGGAGTATTAGATATGTTTGCCATCTAGAGTTGTTTATAATAAAAATAATAAAAGTCAGATAAAATGAATGAATAATAAATATAAATAAATAAAATTTAAAACTATTTAAAGCAACATTGATGTTCTCACTGTTACTCCTAAAATATACCTTAATGTTAGCAGCAGTGTTTCTTATATGTAAATATAAATAAAGGTATTAACTTTAGTTGTCCTATAATTTTATGAACCAAAAAAGAGTAGTATTAACATTCTTTATATAGCACTATTCATTCATATTCTGTGGCTGTGTAATTCATATAAATCTACCTTAAACATAGGATAAGTGAAGCAGAAGGCTCGAAAGCTGATTATGTTGCTGAGTGCAGATGAAGAGAAAATCTCTTAGATTAGGATTTGCTTGCCACATGCCCTACATTGCTGATTCACATAAGTTACTTTTAAAACTTTTTATTTATTTTAAGCATCAAGTCAGGTTTTGACTCCTGGTGATTCCTGGGCTCGCAGTTTTCTTGGCAAAATTTTTGTTAGTAGTTTGCCATTGCCTCCTTCCTAGGGCTGAGACAGAGTGACTAGCCTTTGGTCACCCCTAATTTTGTGTCTAAGGCATGCCTAGAATCCCCAGTTTCCAACCTGATGCCTTAACCACTACATTAATCTGGTGCTTTAAAACTACTTAAAAAAATAAAGCATATAGTAATAGCCTTCCAGAAGGTTACCTTGCTTGAAGATCTTTAAAATATCCAAACAGCAATACTGTAATAAAGTGCTTTTAGGGTATTGTTCCATATCTGTATTAGAGAGGTGGTGGTTACAATCAAAGATGATCTTTATACACTCTACAAACATACATCCTGACTTTTCATATACACATTTGATACTTATATATGCATATTCCCTAATACATAGGTAATAAACTGTCTGTCAACAGAGGCCGGATAGCTACAATAACTATTTCCTATGCTATGTGATTGTGTGTGTGCGTGTGTGTGTAGAATAGTATCATGGCTTTATTAATCCTTGGTTGCATTCCCCATTCCCAGAAGAATCTCTTTCTTTTAACTTATTAGAAGGACTAATGGTGGGCCTATTTGCAACTCCAATCAAAATATTTAAAAGATTGCAAAGAATGGGGTATTAGCAGAACGAGGACAAAACTAGATGAAATTTTATTAGGACCTGAGGAGAAGATGATAAAAAATATATATCAAGTCTTATTGGAATTTAAATTGGAAGAAGAAAAAGTAAAAGAAACGATGGTGGCATGGATGAAAAATTTTGGTTATAATATCAATCTAAACGATTGGCAAAAACTTTGGAATAGAAATTTTAAAAATGACTTTAGCGATACCCTTTAAAGAAAATTTATATAAATTATTTTATCGATGGCACATACCACTATCAAGACTGGCAAAAATGAACTCTAACCTTTCCCCCATTCGCTGGAAATGCAATAAAGAGAGAGGAACTTATTATCATTTATGGTGGACTTGCAAAGAGGCCCAAAAATACTGGCAAAATTTACACAAGTGGATGGAAGAAATGTGTGAAGTTAGAATACATTATAGGCCTGAGTTCTTTCTGTTAGGAATTAATTTTAGGACATATGATAAAGAAAGCAAGTATTTAATGATTCATGTAACCACTGCAGCAAGGTTGGCGTATGCACAAAAGTGGAAAAGTAAAGACATCCCAAATGAAGTTGAAATATTGAAGAAAATTACATTGTGCGCAGAAATGAACAAATTAACAAAAGAACTTAAGAATAAGGAGGATACAGACTATTATAAAATATGGGACAAATTTTACGGTTGGCTAGAGATGAGGAAGATCCACGAAAATATTGAATGACTAAATCAAATATTTAAATATAGAGAGAGAAAGTACATAATATTACTATTGGATTCAGCAATTTAAGGACAAAGATCTATGTGAGGATAACTGTACTGTGTTCAATTTTTAATGTTTGTCTTTGTGTTTGTGTATTTGTTTAATAAAGAAAATTTAAAAAAAAAGAAAAGAAGGGCTCCTCACCTACTTCTGGAAGAATTCAGGCACAAAAGCATTAAATAAGTCTACTTTCCTTTCCCTAACATGATTTTTACACCATCCCACATCAACATCATTCTTAAAGTTTACTTTATATATACCCCTCCTGCTCTTATTATCAACCTCTTCTTAAAGTAAACAGAGAATTTGTGGCTAACTAATATGTTCCTTATTGTGAGGGGGGAATAGCAGTGTGGTGTTTAAATATTTCAAGAATAAATAAGATTGTAAAGCACGGAGCATGTCAATTTCATCCTACACATTTTTAAAAATGCACAATAGTGTACCAATGTAACTGCCAAAAGTAGTATATATAAAATCCAAAACTTTTGAAAAGATTCACTACAGTTGTTAAATCTCACCAGGTGCTTTTATTACCTTTGAAAGTGTTAATCATCTAATGTTACAATTATATTTGCATGGGAAGAAATCTGTTGAATTCCTAAATAAACACAGCTGCAGCCGCCTTGCATTTTCCATGTACTGTATGTATTCTTTTATTTTATGAAACATCTTTTGCGTGCTTTATATACTATTTAAATGCTGTAATAAAATAAAAGAGAAGCCATGCACTTTAAATAGCTGCTCTTTGAAAGACGTCAGTCAACTCTTTTGATTGACCATAACGCTAAAAAAAAAGATAAACCTTTTTTTTTAAATCTGCCTCTTTGGTTTTGAACTTCAAAGCCTTGCACTTTACAGTACAAATGAAATGTATCAATTGCTTTGGCTTCAATTGAAAATGAGATCTGTCCCGCCCAGAGGAAAAACCCTCTGGAGAGGAGCAATTACGGAAAGAAATAAACAAGGGCAGCCTTCCGCGCTCACCTAACGCGCCCTCAACTGAATGACCAGAAACAGATGCCCATTTCCCATTTGCGGTGTTAACCCGCCCTCCTCCGTTGGTATAACCGGCGTCTTATGCTGTTGTTCTATTGGTTTCCGCACCAAACCGGCAGATTATTGAGGCTTCGGATTGGTCAGACGCTTTGCCAGTTTTCTATCTCTTGAAGCTGCCGCACAGCGCCCGGTGAATGAACTTACCAAGCAAAGGGGACTGAAGGATGTGAGGGGCTTCCAGATGCGAGGAAGTGCCAGCAAGAGCGGCGGAGGGAGACATTCAATAGCAGGAGGTAGCTGCAGAAGCAGCCCCTTAGCATCCTCTCTTGTTCTGCGTCTAGATCGCCGCCAAGAACTGAGCCTAGGAGGACTGTCACTTCTTGTAAGGTAAATAGCTTGCGTTGATTTGCCTCATGTCGGGTAAGTCGACTTGTCAAGTTCTCTGCAGGATCAGCTCTTGCCAAAATAAGAAGACTGGCAATTATTGAACTGCCATAAATACTTTACTCAAATAAGAATATTCTTTAGAGAAAAATAAACTTTGTCTTTCTTCCTGCACTTTTGCACCATCAACCTTTTCCCTTTATCCAGCACCTGCAGAAGACATTAAATCCATTTATTTATGTGTCAAATGTATATTGCTGCCCTTCTTACAAGAAGTGACACTGGGTGGCGTACAAATTTTAAGGAACCTTTTGCATCTGGCAAGTATATTTTCCTCTCCCTCCCTCCACAACTTTGCAGGTTTAGGAGCTGCTTTAACTCATACAAAATATAAATTGCTGCAGATGATTCTCCAAACAGTTCTGAAAAACTTCCCATCTTTTCCTGATTTTGGTATGCTATTGACTGGAAAGAGATGATCATGTTTATAGTTGTCTTTAAAGTTGTTACCAATGGAGTGGCCACACTGTAAAGGCAAGCTTATATATAATATATAATACATAATACATACATACGTACGTACATACATACATACATATATATATATACACACACATACACATATATATACGTATATGTGTGCATTTGTGAAAAATAATAAGTTGAAGCTTAATGCTTTGAGATAGTTCTTGCTGCTGACTTTACCAGCTCAAAGTATCTTAACACTGATACTATAAGATTTTTTAGATTTTAATTCATACGAACCTTAGTTAGCATGGCTACAGGCCAGATAATTGGAGCCAACCAGTTTATCTAACTGTTGTAAGCATGTAGAAAAGTTTAGTGCAATTTAATATTCTCCATGTACATTTGGGTACAATACTGATAATGTCCACACCACATACAGGCTAGGTTTTAGTGGAAATTCTAGCTTAAGAATTTGACCTTGGAAAGAACATCAATTTAAGAATCAGAAATGTTTGTATGATCTGATGGTGATGGTGATTATTTGAACAAGTAGGTAACAACCAACTTTCTTTGCTACAATCTAGCAGTGGTATGGATGTTTTTTGCAGCTCAAATATGGTAGGTTTAAATAGTGTTGATTTCACGTTAACACCCATATTAGAAACAAATAGTTTAGTATAGTTGTTGTTAAAAATAAGTTTTGAAATTGAGGATGAAAGAAAAAGGTAGGCAAGCTTAACTTTTTCTTAATCTAAAGCTTATTTTCTTTTTTCTTTTTCCCCAAATGACAAGCAAAGACAGCTGAATAAAAGCAGTGAGGGAGGTAATTAAGTGGAGAAACATTATTGTGAACAAAAGTTAAACAGTGATATCATTCATGCTTCTCTGTCTAGAATTGCTTCTCTTAAAGTGTTTTTGAAAACAGTTAAAATTCTTAGGCTCTATATCTGGGCTTCTAGAATCTAGACAAGTTCTGTTTTTTTTAGTTGTCTTCATTGCCATCTTTCACTCCTTCAATTTTTTTACATACCAGGCCTCATTCTTCAACCTTATCTGTCACCATAATTTTACTGAAATCTTATGTTATTTGAACAACATTGTGTGTACTATTATGACATGATGTTTTCATTCTTGACACTTGCACATGCTGCCACCAACTTTATTGATGGATTTTTTATTTTAGATCAACATAATTCCAGTGAAATCACTTCACTTTTTATTTGATTTGTCCACATCCTGTTGCCAACAAATAACTATTGAATTTGTACAGAATGTTCTTGAATGAGTTCCTAGTTCCATATGGTTACTTTGCTGTGCTCAAGTTATGAAAATGTATGAGTTGGAACCAAGTGTGCATGATTTATTTTTCATGTCAGTGAAAAAGATAACTTAATTTATCTTTTTTTCCCTTCTGGAAAATTCTTGATAATTTTATAGCCTTTGCTTTCTTAGGACTAGGTGTTGCATTTTTCAGTAGTATTTACTTCTCAGACAGCATACTGTATAGAGAATTGCAAACATAGCTTTCAAGTAACATTATTTCATAACCTCCAGATGTATACAATTAGAACCGAAAAATCTATCTTTGTATGTAAACAGTTACAATTCTAGAGTGCAAAATGATACATGTGTATTCATAGCCAAAAGTTTTGGATAGTATTCATACACTGAGTTGCATATCAGCTTTTTTGAATTGAACCTCTGGAGGCAACGATGCCACTGGTTAATTCTTTTCACCATCAGGAAATTTCTCCTTAGTTCTAGGTTGGCTGTCTCCTTGATAAATTTCCATCTGTTACTTCTTGTCCTATCCTTAGGTGCTTTGGAGAATAGGTTGGACCGCCCCCCCCCCTCATCTTTGTTGCAGCCCCTAAAATATTGGAACACTGCTATCATGTTGCAATGTGCATATGTTTGGTATCCCTAAAGGAAGGGACTAGAGCCTTGCTTTAAATAAAATATTCAGAATCTTCTGATGGGAATCATTCAGTCTTTTTATGGACAATTATGTTGCACTGAGTGGCAAACTATTCTCCTAATTATACTTAGAATATTTCTGGGGAAATTTACATATACAATGGGCATAAATAATTGCTGTATTGGCCAAGGAAGAGCATATAATTTTTTGTCACTACTTGTCTGAGGCCAGTAGACCTTGGATACTCAGAAGAATTGGAAGTGTGGGAAATGAACATTGCTGCTATTCCTGTTCTGTCAGAATAATGCAATAATGTAAGTTCTTATACATCAATCTGCCCCAGCATGGTGCCTTTACATTCTGCTTTTGGACTTTTCCATTTTTATAACTTTTATGAGAAAGGATGTTGTCCTGTACGAGCCATTGATTCAATCCAACAGGATTCTGCTTGTATTCTGTGATAATACCAAGCACTGAACAAGGGACTATTAATTACCAAGCCATTAACTATAGTCTGCTCTTGTCTTTTCTCAACACAATGCATTTTTAGATTATATACCAAACTTTTTCATTGGAAGAAATTGAAGAGTTATGAGTTGTTAAGAATTAAACAAGCAGTTGTGGAAACGTACCTGTACTACTCTGTAAATCTTTTGAAACAAGGTACTTCAAAACACAGAGATATTTGAATAAGTAGTGATTCTGAATCACTAAAGCAGCCATGTCATTTTTCAGGAACGTATGGCTGCTGTTATAGATGCTTCTAGATGTCTCAGCATGTGCATGGATAATGTATCACATTATTTTTCCCTAGCAAAACTAAGCAGTTATGTATGCATACATATTGATTGAAAGTGATTCATATAGATTCTTGCATATTGTAAAAGATCTTCTTTGGTTGGGTAGCCTTAGTATTGAACATTGAGGATGTTCAGCAACTATTTTTCTCTGCATTGTACATCCTTTATCAAACCACATTCCGATGATCACATCTCATCCAAGCTATTGATTTGATCTAGAAACTCATTAAACAAGCTAGAACTTGTTGGTGTCAGTTGTTTTGTGACTCACTACATTATTCCTTATAGCAAAATTTCTTTGATACTCATCATTTTTGGTACTCATCATGCCTCCCAGAACTAATTAACGAAAAGTATCAAGGTATCACTGTACTTGAATTCATGGAGGGACATGTTTAACTGGCTTAAAACTTGTGCAGATCCCTTGAAATAAGACTGGCATGTATTAATTTATTTATTGGCTTTATATGGCAGTGAATCGTATAAACGATATTCTCTTTTGATGCTCAAAGAGTTTTGAAAATGTATGTATATAGCATGACTAGTATAATTCTAGCATAGAGTGGTTGATTTTATTTTAGATCTACTGATTTTATTTTAGATCTACTGATCTAAAATAGAATGAAGCTATAGGCAATAGAAACAGAGTGACTCAGAACGGCCCATCAAAAGGCACACAACCAAACTACAGTTTAGCCTTTCACAAATTGTCACAGAGCCTTCCACAACCTATGGTGCCATTGAAATAGTTGAAATCGCAAATCTTAAACTTCCAACACTCTGGGGCTGCAAGATGAACCAGTTGGCTGGAAGAACATGGTAGAATATAAATAGCCTTTAGATGGCTAATTACTTGGCAGAAGATAAAATCACTAATGTGGCTGAACCTCTATACCCTCTAGATATTTTCTTTTGTCCATAATTACTTTTTCTTTGGCTTTCGATTTGCACTTAAATCTTTTTCTAGTTTCTGGGCCAGCAGAAACACTGTGAAACAGGTAAATGTGAGCTTTTTGTTCGTTGGAAGCATTTTAAATATTCTGCTTAAGTAAAATAGATATGAAGCAATACATTAACAAAAGATGCATTTTGGAGAAGAAAGAGCTTTAGAGATTAAAAAGAGTTATTTGTATCTATTTTCATTAATTAACTTATTAATCCAATGAAACTGATCTGAATTTCAGTACCCAATGAAGACAGAATCAGTAGAAGTTAGAGCTATAGGTACTGTGCAGATCTGTTTCATATATACAGAATCATCATGGTGGGAAGGGGATTGCTTTCACCTTAAGTTGCATGAATTTAACTACTTTGATTCATTCTTTAGCATGCAAACCCAGCCCATTGTGATTTACTCAACAAAATATCATCAAAGAAAGAATGTTCTCATGCCTGGGTCATCTCCTATTACAGTATCTATATAATTTTTTATGGATCATTTTCTATTTTTTTTAAACTTCTCTATCCAGCCAAAAGCTCTAAAATTTCAACAAATTCCAATCCACAAACCAAGTACAGCCAACCCTGCTTAGCCGTCAAGATCAACCATGTTTAGCTAATATTGGTGAGGCATAAATAAACTATATTTAAAATTTAAAAATACATAACTATATTTCTTAAGTGTTAATTGTACAAAATAGATTTCCCTACAATGCCAATTTTCCTGCATAAAACTGACATTTGCATATATGCCGTCACCCACTGAGAAGAAGTAATTTTATACTTTGAATCTGAGTCAGCTTATGAGTAAGATTTGGTCAACCTATGAATAAGCAGAACAAATTCATTAAAAACTGTGATTATATTAGGAGTTTTTGATTTTTCATACATAGGATTAGTTTTGATCTGTACTATACTGAGGGATTGCTCCCCCCCTCGCCCGGTGGGCTACTCACGGTGAGCCAATTCCACACAAAACCTCTCCAGTTCTGTCATGGGGTGAGAGAGCCCTGAAAGGTGGACTCGGCCCCTTTTATTAGGTTTTCTCTAAAGCAAGCAGTTACAGTACAAGAAGCTCATTCTTATTGGTTACATATTACACTTAATACCATATTTGGTTATTGTGATATAATGAAGAAAAGCGGCTGTAACAGGCATGTAACTTTTGCTGATATGTACCTATCATGTTAGCCACCTTATCAGTGGTGGGTACAGGCGCTATCTAGCTACTGGTGAAATGCAGGTGCGAGCATCAAACAAAATTGTTACAATTTGTGTGCGAGCAAAGATGTTACAGTTTGCTGAAACAAACAGACAATGCAGCTATGTTCTCTGCTGCTAACTTGGCTCAGCTTTTACAGAAGCCTGCATAATGGCTGATACAAAGGCAATTAATGATTTTATAGCAACACTATACTAAAAGGCTTCTTTTTTTCTTTAAGCATTCTTTAATCATGATTTACTAACTGTGATTTAGAGTTAGACAAGGCATATCTAACAAAGAAAAGAGTAGAACCTTGATCATAGGTTTTCCCCACATATTTTTTTAAAACCCCTCTAATCAATATTTGGTTGAGGCAATTTACTATCAAATTATATAAAAGGACAAATTGCAACCATTTCCAGCAATCAAAAAGAGCCTGGCTAAATTCTATATCACAACAAAATGAAGCATTTCTTAAATTAAGGAACAGGGGTAATCACTGATTTTTTAAAAATGTCCCATCTTCACATGCTTCTGGGAGGTAACTAAGTCAGGGCTAGTCTACATTCCAAAGGGAGGCCAAGAGTTGGCAATGCTATAGAAAAGCAACCCTTTTGTGTTTTGGTTTTCCATATGCCCTGAGAAACTACCAATAGCTTTCCTGGCAAGATTGGCCAGGTTGAACTGACCAAGATAACTTGGTGCTAAGCCATAAAGTGCTTAAGCAATAGCAATAACACTTGGACTTATATGCACTTCATAATGCTTTACATCCCTCTCTAAGTGGTTTACAGAGTGGCATATTGGCCCCAGTGACCTGGGTCCTCATTTTACTGGCCTCAGAAGGATGGAAGGCTGAGTCAACCTTGAGCCAGTCAGAATCGAACTCTTGAAAAGCCTGTAGGAAGCCTGCAGTTTGTGGTAGTGTATAAAGTTTTTTTTTAAATGCCTCTAGAAACCCCTTCTGAACTATTGCCAGAGAAATCAAATGGTTATGTCTATGCGGTCTCCAGAAGTCAAGCTTGATGGGATTTAACAAGACATCAAACATTCTCTTCTATTTTATCTAAGTAGTGGTTAGGGGGAGCTTAGTACATTTTTTTCTATGGATCTTGCTTGTCCAGCTATAAATAGCTTTTGGGAAAAAGGAGATCTATGTAGCTTCCGCCCGGATGATATTCAGGAAGTCTTTAAAAACTTTGCAGTTCTCCCAGGCTTTGAGCTAAGGTCGTTTGTTAAGCCTATATGTGGTAGAGTTGTTGTTATTGTTATTTTGGTATATGGGATATGGTTGTTTGGACTCTTCAGATTTTCACTTTATTGTTTTTCTGTTTTTTAAATGGTAAGCTGCTCAGAGTTGTTCTGGAGTCAAGTGGGCTGTAAATCTAATGATAATTAAAATTATTCTTCAGCCTGCTGGATATTCATCACTTGGAGGAAGATGAAGAGTAATGTATCCTCTTGAAAGGCAGTGGGAAATCTTACTTGACAAAATATGGATGTCAAAAGAATGGAGTGTGTCTACCTTTGAAAAAAACATGTTACACAAAGACGTACCACCTCCTTTGTTTTCTTTTTAATTTCTTTTACAAAAAATAATTGCCTGTCAATTTTGCTGTGATGGAAATAGTCTGAGGAGTTCATTAAGCAACATATACAATGTTCCGCAACATGAAGCAGAACTTTATGAGATATAATACATATCTGTTGGAGAAATTAAATTAAAAGAAGCATAATATGATTATTCTCTCTATTGCTTCTGCCATGCTATTAGCACACACTCATATATCAAATTCTGTTATTTTTAACTAGACAAGAACAGAAGCAGATAATAAAACTGGTTGAATCACCATCAGAAGAGAGATGCTTCTTTATTAAGTTTAAAAATCAAAACATTTTCACTCATGACCACTTCAAATTTATTTTAAAACAAACATCTCGTTTGCTGTCTTTGGTTTCTGTGTGAGACAAGGACCAAGTTCTCCCCAATAGCATTTAAGATATAAAGGATACTTATGACTCGGTTCTGAAATTCTGATACTCACATGACTGTATTTCAGAAGGTTGGCACGTCGCTACATTTACAGCCATTTTAAGCATCTCACAGTCAAATGATCACCTTTTTAGGATGTTTTTGCCAAAAATCGGCATTTACTTCCAATTTTCTGTAAAATGGCCCGTAGTGAACTCTTAATTTGATTAACAATCACAGTATTCATTTAACAACTGCCACAGAAAAGTTTGTAAAATTGGGTAAGTCATGTGGGTGGTCTGCTTTACTATTGTCACAATTTACAACGATGATGGACAGGGACTATTATGGTCATATGTCAAAGACTACTTGTGGTCACCATAATTATTTTTGAAAAGAACTTTATGGAGAAGGGTGTAAAAATTGCCGAACTGAGCATAATTTAACTAAGAGAAAAGTAGTTTGTACTTCTGAAACTAAATTGCACGTATTATGCATAATATCCACAGTGTTTAGGATCTACAACACATTTTAAATAAAAAAAATACATGAAATTAATAGTAAAATCAACATTTGCATATCTACTCCTAAAATAAATATATTTAAGATATTATTCCTATGTGCATATACTGTATGTGTGTGTGTACTGTATGTGTGTGTACACACACACATACAGTATATGTGCATAGGAATAGAATATAATGTAGATTTTATTCACTGTAATGTATTAAAATAATGACATTCAGAGAAAACCTTATAACCCTCAGCACCCAGATGATCACTACAATGACAAACTACAGCAATGATTGTGTTTAGGACCTCTAAGAGTCTTAATGTGCTCCTGGTAGATTGTTTATGGTAGTTTTTCATGTGATCAGATGAATCCAAATTGTTTACTGAGAAGTTAAATTTAGAATCCTTACAAATTATGTACAGCAAGCTGCCTAGCATGCTCATTAAGCCATAATAAGAACTACTGTAATATTTTTTACTGCAAGTTCTGAATGCAGTGTGGAAAGGGAAATCATGCTGCATTTATTACCCAGAGATATAGCTGGAAAAAAATCTAATGACAAATGAAGGTCTGATAAACATTCAACTGTAACCCATGCTTACATAAACTTTTAAAGTATTTAAGTTTGCACAGCCAACTCATACTATGAATGCAATAGCTATTTATTTATTAAACAAATTTATACGACCACCCTTCTCACACACGCTGACTCTGGGCAGCTTACCAAATTAAAAAACCACTGTACAGAAGTACACAAACCTCTACCCCAGTGGTGGCTAACCTTTTCAGCACTGAGTTCCAAAATGGGAGCTTGCACGCCGGAAACCGGAAGCTTAGCTTCCCGGCATGCACATGTGCACCGGCCACCTAGTCTTCCAGTTTCTAACATGCATGCGCACGCGAAGACCAGCTGGCCAGCACATGCCTGTGTTCCGGGGAACTGCTCTTCCAGTTTCCAGCGCTCCTGCGCACACACAGACCAGCTGGCTGGTGTGCATGCACGTGCTGGAATCCGGAAGAGCCACAGGCGACAGCTGGTGTGCTCGGCGAGATGGCTTTGTGTGCCACTTCTGGCATGTGTAGCATAGGTTCACCATCACAGCTCTACTACCTTCCCCGGCAATAACAAATACAATTAAACCAACCACTTGATCAGTTTTGCATCAACCTGGGTTTCCCCAGACCACTGGCAAACCATATCTTCAGAGCCTTTTAGAAAAGTGTTAAGTGAAGGCTAATTTTATCTCCAAGTGAATGATATTCCATGGGGAAGGAGCCACCACTGATGAGACCCTTTTTCTTGGTTCTGCTAGATGTACTGTACTTCTCTACTAGATGGGACCTCTACTAGATGGGACTTTACTGTAGCCTTCCTGCTACAGTAGGTTGGATAGATATAAGTGGGGGGAGGCAGACCTTCAAAATAACCAGTGCACAAATCATGTAGGACTTTAAAGTAATAACAAGCACCTTGAATTGGACCCAGAAACAAATCAGCAGCCAATACAACCTCCGCAAAGGAGCTGAGACATGCACAAAACTATGTGGGCCACTGCATTTTGAACCAGTTGAAGTTTCTGAATGCTCTTCAAGGCCAGCCCCATATAGAACACATTACAATAGTCCAAACAGGAGTAGATTGGGACACCTGGACTGTGACAAGGACATATTGATCCAGGAATGGGCCTAAGCCATGAAAGGTCCAGATAATCTGCTTCATCCAGAATCCTCTGGAGTTGCAATGCGACCATCTTCTCAACAACCTTCCCCAGCAAGGCAAAGCTGTAGACAGGATGAAAATTGTCCATCAGGGGATAGAACTAGCAATGGCTTAAGAAGAGGGTGACCAATAGCCTTCCTGAAGGGCTGTGGCACCACTCCCTCATCCAAAGATGAATTGATCATCGCCAGTACCCACCCACTTGTCACTTCCCAGGAGGCTGTTTCCACCCAGGGACAACATATATCTAAACTCGGTTAGCTCAGGTCACATTCACTAGGATCATGTTCACTTCTTCAGGAGCAACAGAGTCAAATCATTCCCAGATAACTGGGCAATACCTCAGGGATCTCCTCTAGACCAGTATGCATGCAAATGTCTACCCAAAAATAAATCCAAGTGACTTTAATTGCCACAAAGTCACCAAATTCCTCAGTACATACCTGCAGATACAGACCTCTGAGTCCTCCTTACCAGGAGGAATCAAATCACCTTAATCACCTTAATAACATGTGTGATTATTTGCAGATGCAATTAGTGTGGAGAAGTATTTCTGTTTCGCTGCCACAAGATAGTCTTTAATAAAAGCATTTACCCATATTCAATCAAGTTAATACTTTGTCTTCTACCAGCAGCCCTCTAGATGTCTCTTGTTTCATTTAATCCCTCTCAGTTTCTTCTTATACCATAGAGCATGACAAGGTCTACGGGTCAGGGGAGGTCATGGGCACAATCCTATCTAAAGCCTCATTCATCCTATGTCTTGGCAGAACTGTGCAGCAGATCTTCAGTTATAGTCCCTATCTCCCTGTGAAACCTATCAGGGTCCATCAGTTGTCCTAGGTGGACCGATCGAATAATTAAAATCAGTTACAGATTTAATCATTGCCATTTATTTAAATAATTAATAGGTTAAATTTGCTCTACTTGATTTTGACTGTAGTATCAAGTAATCAGAAGGCTGTTCTGTAACCCAAGTTACAATTTCTAAGAATACCATATTCTATGTTGCTGAATTATAGAGAAGGATCTTGGCAGAACTTAAAAGTACAAGCAAATTAATATGAAATGAATTTGTTCCTTCAAGTCTCTCACTTCCAAGATATTTAGAAGTTTAAAGATATAAGGATCTTGAATTTGATCCAGAAGTGAACTGACAGAAGTGAAGACTTTGATATAAACCCACCTTGATATAAATGTACCAAGTCAACCTTTTGCACCCTCTAAAATGTTTGAGCAATTTTCAATGGCAGTCCAATATCTAAACATTACTGTAAATCAACTGGGTTACTAATGTTGTTCCATTTGGTTCTGATGTTGATAACTGTTGTTAACCACTACAAACTGAATCAGCATACAAATGCCATAAAAAAAACTAGCATGCTGCGTTGTATGCATGCCCTGATACATGTTAGCCTGCTATAAAAATTAAAAATATATAGATAATAATGTCCTCAAGGTGCTTTTTCAAGAGGCAGCAGGACTTCCTTGTTTTTTATGAGCTGTGGTGGTGCAGTGGTTAGAGTGCAGTACTGCAGGCTACTTCTGCTGCCTGCCGGCTGCCTGAAATTTAGCAGTTCAAATCTCACCAGGCTCAAGGTTGACTCAGCCTTCCATCCTTCCGAGGTGAATGAAATGAGGACCCAAATTGTTGGGGGCAATATGTTGACTCTGTAAACCGCTTAGAAAGGGCTGTAAAGTCCTGTAAAGCGGTATATAAGTCTAAGTGCTATTGCTATTCCTTGTCATTTCTTTTGTCAAATTCACTGTATGTTATTAGCTGAAGAAGCTTCTTGGATGAGAAGCGAAACGTCTTCAAAGAAAAAAACAAGGAAGTCCAGTTGCCATCTGAAAAAGCATCTTTGGGACAACCATGACCTGGATGCTGAGAATCTCTACAGACTTACAGATATATAATGTAAAATTCTTAGTTCAAAACGTTGCTCCACTATGAACTTACTTTTACTTTTTTACAGTCTCTCTTTTTTTCCTTCTTTCTGCAGGAAACATCACCATGGAAGATTAGTCAGAAAGCTTCTTTTTCTTTCTTTGCATCACATGGTGTGTCATGCAAAATTAGAAATGTTGATCTCATAACTTTAATGCATGACTAATTAGGCAAGCATAATGGAAGGCACTCACACAGTCCTTCAGTTGCATAGACCCATTATGGAACTTTGCTATGTCAGTTTCTACCTTCCGAGGGGCAAAATCACAGGATTCACATACAAGGGCTGTGTAACTCTGGATAAATCCAGTAAATGTTTTCATAACTGCTATCAAGTGAAAGAAGACTCGGAAGTGGTTGGATCACAAGGGCAGAGCTGCGAACATATTGGTGAAATCTTCTTTAAACAAACAACTACTGAGAATATTCTCACTGCGTTGTACAAGCTAAACGCTGAAAAAGATAGAATCTTGACAACTCTGCTCAGTTCAAGCCACATACTTGGAGTTAAAATGGGAAACCAGGATGGAAAACTACAAGAAGTTTCAGAACATTTGAAATATAAAGAGGTGAAGCCGGATTTCATGGATCAGTTGGACTCTTTTTCTGAATCCACACCAAAGTCTAGTCTGAAAAACAAAAAAAGAAGAAAATCTAGCAAACGAAGAGAGAGCATTGAGGAATTCATAAACAAGAATATCAAAAGGAAGATATCTGCAACTTTGGAGCGTCCGGCATTACACTATAAGGGAGCTTTATCGGGAAATGACAGGTATCATTCTGATGATTCCTTCAGATCTTTCATGTGTTCTGATGAGAGAAAAGTAGAATACAAAAGTGAATTATCAGATGTGAATAAACCTCCAGAACTATCAAAGAGAAAACAGTGTTTACTTGAGGACTGTCAGGTATTGGAATCCGATTCAGATCTCTCTGTTTCTTTCTCTGAATATGACAACGTTGTTTTTGGGCACTGTTTTGCACATTCCAGCCATAGTCTGTTAGATGAGATAGAAGGCACCTTTAAAGTGATTCAGCAGAGCAGCCCTTTGCTGAATACTTTCCAAGAAAAGTTGGCATCTGAAGAGAGGTGTGATTATAGCCATATTGCAGGGATCTGCCAGGGTGCATCTGAAATTGGAGAGCTATTAAAAAGACAAGACATAAACGATACTGCAGGATACGGTCAGGTGTCTTATGCCACCAGTGAAGAAAGCAAAGTGTCAACTGGTTTAGGTGCTAGCAGTGAGAAAGGTCATGAAGGAGTTCCTCAACAATCTAAAGCAGAACTAGATTATTCTTTTGAGGAAGCATGTAGCCCAGTGAAAGCAGTCAACAAAACCTTGCAGAAAGTTTTACAGATTGACAGATTAGACGAATCGGCCGAATGGAAGATGTTACAGTGTGCTACAAGCCCATCCAGTTGCTCACATGAAAAAAGAGAAAAAAGAACTGCCCTGCCCCAGAAGAAGAAGAATCACTTGACCTTACACTTGCAGACACCGCCTGAGATGTGTCAGC
The DNA here is from genome assembly GCA_009733165.1 of Naja naja. Taxonomy (NCBI): domain Eukaryota; kingdom Metazoa; phylum Chordata; class Lepidosauria; order Squamata; family Elapidae; genus Naja; species Naja naja. Next base: position 306,944,745 of record CM019148.1, read on the forward strand.
AGAGAACTAACAATAAGCAGGAGGAGAAAAAAACACCCTCTCCATCTTTAGTAGCTATTAGCAATGTTTTTAATCGGTCATATCCTTCATCCAATACACATATACAAATGTCTCCCCTGCCTTCTCCTTTATCCTCAACTCCGCCAAATCTGAAGCTACACCACCGAATACTTCCACTGACTGCTCTTGATGTTGAAAATGAATCTGTTGGCCACTGTGCTTCGAGACCTTCTTCTTCAGATTTGTCACTGTGCAGTGACTTGGAAGCACAGAGGCATCTCAAGATTTCTGAAAGTGGAGATCCCAGCCTTTCTACAAGACAACAAGGACTATGTGGAGCTACCAGTAAGGAGAACTCTGAAAGAAGCAGTCCTCAGGAAAAAAACAGTGTTCAATCTCCGCATCAACTGCTTTCAGGTTAGTCCAATTTTACTATAGCTATAACACCAAGATGAAGCACATCTGCCTTTTTAGCACATTCTCCCAGATTAATTGGGCAATTAAAAAACAAATGTGTTTCCTTGATAGTATAAGTGACATTCGGCTTATTTAAACTGTTGTAATTCTTTTCTTTCCCCACATTTACTCAGTGAATTTTTCATTTGGGCTGCTATTTCATTTATGTATTTATTTAGTTTGCATCTGCAACTTCTCTTCAGGTATTGCAATGATGTTGTTCGGGCATATATAATGTATATATATTTCCATTTTACAAAACACAGAAAAATTGAACTACGAAAATGTTTTTAAAAGAAATGAATCCCCAACCAATTCTCAGCTCTAGTTAAAATCAGTGCTGTTGATCATATAGTGCAGTGCTTAGGCAGAAGTAGAGGATAGAAGTTGTGCAAATAAAAGTGTTGTTCTCCAGTAGTAGCACTTTGAATTGTTTGTACATCATCTTTTCTCAACCTAACAGGTTCCAAATGGATGCTATATGTTGGTCAGGAGTTCTTAGACTTTTGTTTCTTTAAGCCATTCATTTGCTTATTTATTCATTCTATTTATATCCTTCCTTTCTGCTCCAGCATATATTTGCTATCTGAAATTATGTTAAAGCACTAGAAATTGTAAGTAATTATCTGAGCCGTCTAATTTAAAATGAGTGTTCTGGATATGTGTGCATTTCAGGGTAAGTTCCAGTCTAATCAAGGAGGCAAGGGCATGAAAAAAGAAAAAGCTTTCATTTTGCAGAGCTTGACACATGTATACACAAACACACCAGGTGGATGAGACTGAATGAGAAAATTGGCAGAAGTGTGATTGGTTGCTTGACATTGGGCTATGTTGGCCATTGTCAAAATCAATCTCTTTATAACTGGCTGTTCGAACAGGCCGGGCTGGGCTGACCTCTCGGGGGAGGGGGTAAATTTTTATAATTACTGGGTAGTTTAGACTAATTGGGCTTGTCATGTTTAATATTGTTTCAATTAATGAATTATTTATATTTGTTTTAGTTGTGAGCCACCCTGAGTCCTTTCGGAGAGGGGGCGGCATACACGTCCAACCAAATAAAATAATAATAATAATAACCTTCACAAACTTGTCCTAGGTCTTTTCCTGAGTATGATTAGCTTTCTAATTTTGCTCTTGAGGTATGCTTTTTTATTTTTTTCAACTTGTTTTTCTCTAGATTGCAATCAACATATGCAGAGTCATAAAATAATGTGAACTATCACTGTAAGAGCTAACATTAATAGGGCCATTTTGCCTGTTAGTCAGCTTCTTCCTCTTTTTGCTGTCCTGTCTTGTGTCTTGTACAAGTACCTGCTTGCTTGTGTACCCATTTAACCATTACTCTTTGGGGGATGAGTTTTGAGCCTCCTCTTCTTCTATCTCCTGCCTAGCTGTCATCTGAGTGTTTTTTAGATTTAATACCTATACCTCATTATTGATCATTGATCATTGTTGCATGCAGCTTATGATCACTCATTCATGTACTCACAACCAGATGAAACATGTGCATCTTGCAAACCCAACCCCCTTCTATCTGGATTTTCCACTTAGGTGCAGCTAAATCATATATGTTCCTGGTCAACAGCTGAGAAATAATTAGGAACTCACACAAATCACTTTCCACCAACAATGCAATACACAGAGACCCGAGGAAATCCAAGTACCATCAAAACTAATGATGAAGTACTTAAGCTGTCTCTCACTCATGATGGTTCCATGGTTTCTCACACACGCACATATAGAGAACATCATCCCCAGTTACTCACCTCCTTCTCAAATAGGCTACTAGACACTAGCTAGAAAGATGGAAGCTGGCAAGCCTAGATCCAGGACAACTGAAGAGAGGGCTAGCATCAAGACCCATTTTATCCCCAAAATTCCTCACTTTGTTGATTTACAAGCCTGGTAGCCGACAGTGGGTTTGGGGGATGGCTTCTGTGTTTTCAGACCTAGCCTCCATTGTCTGCTTCAGGTGACCTCTCTCCTTTACTTCTTTAACAACTTTTCTTCTTATCTATCTCCTCAAAGGGATCTCTTCAACAAGAGTCTTGGTTTTTCTCCTCTCAACTTACATTTGCTTCATTTTAGATTTTGATAGTTTCATCCTAGTCTCATCTATCCGTGTATAAAAGTTCCATGTCTGGTCTCCGAAGCACTCACTACTTTTATAGTTTTATTAATTAAGTGGATGGTGTTTACAGAAGAATCTTTCATAAAATAGTGGAAATTAATTTGCCAGGAAAGGGGGCTATTTGAATGAGCATGGACGGAATGCTGCTCTGCTACTGAAGCTGGGCTCTGTTGCCTGCCACCCTGCCTTGGTCCAGCTAGCATTTTACTCCTTTTGTTGTAGCTAGCATGTGAAACTGGATCTTTGATCTCCAAAGAAACAAGCTTAATCAAATGAAGTTAGTCAGAAAGTCTTGTGATAAGTTCCTATGTGATAGTCTTGGCATAATGAGTTTATAAAACAAAAAAGACCTTTTACTGGCTCTGTGGAAAGCAGACAGCTGATACGATGTCGGTTGATGTGTTCTGAACAAATCCTGTGAGGCAATGTCTCTGGTTTTAGTTTTCAACAAGATATCCTTAAGCAACAGTTGGCATTTTTTCCCCTATGTAAAAATGTCTTTCTGATAAAAGCCAGTTATGGAAAGGAACAAAGGGAATGAAACTTGAGTAAAACCCAAACCCTCAATTTTTCATATAATCACTAAAGAAGTTTATAAATATCCTTTTTGCATTGTTTGAATGTATGAAACGTACTTTCAAGGATTGAATATATTAATAAAAAAAAGTGTAAGAGAGCCAGTTAGCTCTAGTAGTTAAGGTACCATGCTAGAAAATGGGGGACTCTGAGTTCTAGTGCCACCTTAGCCAGGAAAGGCAGCTGGGTAAATTTGGGCCAGTCACTCTCTCTCAGTTAAACCCACCTCACAGGGATGTTGTGGGGGAAATAAGAGGAGGAAATGTGTTGGATATGTTTGCCACCTTGAGTTATTTGTCCAAATAATAAAGGTTGTCAAGGTTCCAAGTAACGTGTCCCCAGAATAAAAGTCCAAGGCATCCATCTTTCTTCAAAGTCTGTTTATTAGGAACATATCAAATTGTCACAGTCTTGGTACAATTCCAACTCTGGCCAGACTTGGGAATTACATCCAGTAAAAATCAAAAGTTTGACACTTCCCCCCATAGTCACAATCTCCAATCAGTTCCCAGTCCATCAGTCCGGCGACTCCAAACTCCACCTTCCTCCAGCTGCAGGCACCATCTCATTCCCACTGGAAGGAATGCCACCTAATCATAACATTACCCCCTCTTCTCTACAATTCCCTTTCCTGCAGCTAGAATGTGGAGAACCTGAAGCATCGTTAAATTCCTTTGCAGAAAACCTAAAGAAAGCTAAGAAAAGAATAGACAGAAAAGAATAAACAAAGGCTGCAATAAAATATGGCTACGCATATGTCAGCTTCAGGGTCGACAAAGGTGGGATACAAATAAATAAATAAAATGTCATATAACTAATAAAATAGAACCTAAATTGACCTAAATTAATTCTAAATTAATGATGATACTATCTTAAACCAACTAGACTAAATTTCTGACACATTCTAAAACCATGAGTTCATTCAAAGATCCTGAGAAACAACTTCATGTAATAAATGTTTTGTTGAACACTCCAAGAATTCAAATATGCCTTTGATAGGCCATGATGATCTGATAGAGTAGTTTAAAAATCAGCAACATTTATAATGGGAGTCTTGATTGCTAGTAATTCTCAAGACCAAAGGCTGTATAAGAAAAGAAAGAATCCATGAAGCTTCAAATCAGGTGAAGAAAAACATCATATGAACTTGAATATTCTGCTTTTAGGCCTATAGCCACAGAGGTTTTAAAGACAGAACTAGACTCCAGAGTAATCCAAGATAAAACTCCTAGCATTGTTTGGATTTACAAGAATGCCTTTCGATCCATGGTGGTGTTAGATAGCTAGGAGATTATGTCACTTACTCCACAATTTGTGGCTGGGTGTGTCTTCCATGGCAACTACAATGTGAGTATGCTAATCTCTTATGGCTATTCTACATGCTCTCAAAAGGTCTAAGAGGCCATTGGGCTGCTTATCTATCTAAAATTTATACTGCTTGTCTTTCCTTTTGTTTCATTCATTAGAAGCCCATCTTTTTTTGTCTCTCAATAAGTTTTGCTTTTTAGACACAGTTCTAGCCTAGCAATCAATTGCCATTGGAATATTTTCTGTATAGGTAAAATGTTTATTATAACAATTGTTGTAATTCTGGTAATTGAAATCCACACATCTTAAAAGTAGCAGAGGTTAGAAACACTGTTCTAATTTGTGGAGGATTTATTATTATTTTGCACAGTTTTACATTCACATTATGTTTTATGTAATATTCATAATTTTAAAATAGCTGCTTTCTGATTGTTAGAGCAGGTTCTTGGTGATGCTAGTGTGATTTTTGTGTTTCACGGCGAATCAGTTTTAAGCAGTGTTGAAGATTTGTTTTGCTCAGGTGTCAATCCTTTAAAGAAGGGAATCACCACAATGACCATTGGAATTCTCATTTATTTGTTATTTATTATTATACTAACCAAATATTGAAAGCTTAACAGAGTTTCTCTTTTCTTGCTCTTATTAAAAAAAGGAATCAAGACAAGTCAGTAGCCTTCTCACTCCCTATTTTATTTCATAAGCTGATGCATATTAACCATCTTCTAGGTAAAGATTTCACTTTTTAAAAAATTTACAGTAATAAGAATTGGTTCTTGGTTTCCAGTGACAAAACATTCAGTTCCCTTTTAGAGTATATACACAGGAGCCATGACTTCTGCAGGAGGGAGTCAAAACAGTCAAGATGTATTTTATTTATTTATTTATTTATTTATTTATTTATTTATTTATTTATTTATTTGTCAAATAAAGGTATTTGACTTGTCAAATAGGTATAAGAATACAAGAAATAGATATCAATAAATGGGGACAATAGGACAGGGGTGGTAGGCACAATTATGCACATGCATGCTCCTTACACCCCTTAAGATGGCAGACAGAGCATCACAATCCAAGTTCCACTGCTTTTATATGTGCATTGACATTACAGGAACATACAAAAGATGTTAGATGGAGATGCTGCATCTGTCATCTTGCCGATTTTGACCCCTCACCCTACCACATCAAAGGAGTAACATCAGGAACCACTTTCCATTGTCGTTCATTTAAAAAAAAACAGTTGCAAAAAAAGGAAGCTTGTAAATTAAAATGTCACAATAAAATATGATTGCATGGAAGAAGAGAAACAGATGTCCAATGCTGAAGAACAAAGGGAATATGTTTTCATTCATCTGCATTTATTTAAAATCATACTCAAATATTTGTTTAAATATTTTGATTAAGTTTAGGAAGTCTTTTGTGCAAAATTTCAGAGTGAAATAGTGCATACTTCTCTACTATTCATTAAAAAAGCTGGGATCTTTTTTTCATCTTACTTATTAAAAGTTAAGGTGACTCCTAAAGGATCTCTTTTTTTCAGGTTCACAGGCACTCTTGAATTAGAAGAGAAGTGCTAGCTCAGAAGCCCTTCCGATCAAGTTCTGCTTTGCATTGTATAGCGTGCAGTGTACATTTTTCATTTTCAAAGCCTTTTACACTAGGAAAAGGAACAAAGTTAGGCTTTCTGTATTAATTATGTAAACCACAGGATTATCAGACTCCTCGTGGATTTCTTGGGCTCTGTCTGTATTGAAGAACATGAAATATGTAGGATTGCAAATGTCCAAAAACAGTTTGTGCCATCTGGGTTCTTTAGTTCCACTAAAGGAAATTTTATGATCATATCCATATCCTGAAGTCAGTGGACCAGAGTGTGTGGACACACCCTGGAATAAAGTCTTTAAAAAGAAAAAGAAAATGGCTTCTAGTAGATCTGCATAATATTGCATTTTTCAGTGCTTAGATCTGTCTTTCTCCATCTCATGCCTACAGCCCTGTCTAAACATATTGGAATCATAGATGCACAATTCTTAACACAAATAGATAACACAAACTGAACCGATCAGTTCAGCACAGATTCAGATGTTTTCCAAATTAAAATTGATCATCAAATTATTTTTGAACTGTTTTGCTTTGATGTCACTTTGAATTACTAGTTTAGATTGCTATACAGAATACAGATACTCATTGATACGCTATGGTTTTATGCTGAGTTTCTGTGATTGTTAGAGTTCCATGCATAGTACATTTACTATGCTGACAAATAAAACACTGGTACAAATGGAATCCCACTTACATTTTTGTATCATTTTGGTGAAAGATTTACTGAGATGAATGTTTGGTATTATGATAGATTTTTTTAGTCCTTGAATTTCCAGTGGTGACCACTATGCTTGTCTTCGGTGTAATAATATAATAGATAGCACATGGAAAGCATGAACTAACTGACAAAACTATTTGAAGAGGTCAGAACAAGCTGATTTGGCAGAAGGTTAATTTAAAATTTTAAAAGGTGATCTAGTTGTGCCATAATTTGCTAATTACTATAATTGTGAATAAATGTGAAACATTGTTCTGCAGTGTTCTGGAGAAGAAACCTTGACCGTTTCTTCATTGGGACAATGACTAATGGCAGTCGCTCCACAATAATGGAGATAAGGATGAAGGATCGTGTAAGGCACAAACCTTCCCTATTCCAATTTTTTTCTCTATTTCAGCCCATCTATTAGGGCATTTTGGAGTGATATAAACAACTGTGAAGCATTGTTATGCAAGCTGTGCCTCTTTTATACATGCATAGTGATGTTGCCTGCAGAGCTCTGGTAATGATGCTATAACTATGCTTTCATTATTTTTGGGATATTGTTGAATGAAAATATTGTATGATAATTGTTAAGTTTGCATGAAGAGTCAGACGCGAAGAGCTTCAGTGAAGAGTTTATTTAGTGACTACAGCTCGAATGGACCCAACTTGGCTGGGCTACGGCTGCTTCTTATAGCCAGCAGCCGTAGTTGCCAGCCAATGGGAGTGCAGGGATTCTTCCCGCACTATTTAAACTAATACCATTTGACATTTTACAAGAACAGTTCAAATAAACCAATAACATTTAAACCTACATACATAACACCCCTCCCCACTAGGTTCAGTCCATACCAAACCCCAACCTATCTAATGTATTCTTTTAAATAGGTGGGGCTCTTATGTGTACGCTGAGACCTTCGTGGTTCAGAAGTTTTAACGTTCTCACCCAGTGAGAGAGGAAATGTGTCTGCTGACATTTCCCTGCTGAGACTTCCTGTGAAAGGAGACCCTGTTAGACTGTTAGAATCTGGTCTCTCCTCCCAACCCATCTCCATTCCAATGTCAGCACCCAAGTCAGGTAGTGATGTGCAATCTTCCACTTCTAAGGATGGATCTTGGCATTGTGACAGGTTTTGGGATGGTTCCTGTCGTAATGGCTGGTTATACATGGGGTTGATTCTTACTTGCTGATTTTCCTCTTGTTCCTCCCCTTACCCCCTAGAAGTGACATCAGGTGAGGGAACTAAAGAGGGACAAGGGCGATGTTCCTGAGGGAACCTGTATCTAAGTTGATCAATGTGCCTGCTCCAGAGGAGTCCATCCTCTGTTTGTACCCTGTAAGAACGAGCGTCTGTGATCTGAGTTATCGCAGCAGGAATCCACAAAGGCTCACCTATAAGGTTCTTAGCATACACAGAATCACCCACACTGAATGTACGAACTTTGGAAGTGGAATCCAGTGGTGCGTTGGGTGCGTAAGTGGGATGAAGGCGGTCAAGGGAAGACCTAAGTTTCCTACCCATCAACAACTCTACTGGAGATAAGTTATTAGATGGGCTAGGAGTGATGTGCTGGACACTAAGAAGTTTTTCAAGCTTCTCAGTGATGTCCCCAGGACCCAGTTGCTGGAGCTTCTCTTTGGTAAACGCACCATGCGTTCAGCCCGGCCGTTAGCAAGGGTGCCCAGGGGCAGTAAGGGCATGTCTGATACCCTGTTGTGCTAGATAGGATTCAAAAATGTTAGATGTAAATTGAGGGCCATTGTCAGAGACAAGAACATCAGGTAACCCGTGGGTTACAAACAGTTTTCTGAGCTGCTTGATAACAGCATCAGTTGTGGTGGATGTCATGGGAAACACCTCGAGCCATTTGGAATATGCATCTACTATAATAAGAAAAGTGTGCCCTCTAGTAGGACCTGCGAAATCAATGTGTCTCCTAGACCACGGGCCCCTAGGACATTCCCATTCCTGTGGGGGGGCGTGAGGTGGGGCAGGCCTGACCACCTGGCAATTGGGACAAGATGCAACCCAGTTTTCAACCATTTTGTCAATACCAGGCCACCATACATAACTCCTGGCCAATCCCTTCATCCTTACAATACCAGGATGACCCTCATGTAACATTTCCAAAACCTCTCTTTGCAGTTTTGCAGGAATAACCACCCTGTTACCCCACAAAATACATCCTCTTAATACAGATAATTCAGTTTGCCTGGACTTAAAAGGTTGGGCAAGGTGAGGTAGATCTTGAAGAGGCCAACCTTTCTTAATCCAGCCTATAACAGGAGCCAACACAGTGTCTTTGGCAGTCTCTCTGGCAATTTCAGCAGCATGAACTGGAAGTTTGGCAACTGTTTCTAGGAAAAAGGTGTGTGTTTCAGGTTCAAAGTCCTCCTTGTGGCAAGGCAGTGGGCAACGACTCAGTGCACCAGCATGTCCAATGTCCTTGCCAGGCCTGTGAATCAGTTTGTATGAATAAGCTGCAAGAAATTCAGTCCACCTCAGCATTCTTGGTGACAGGATAGTAGGTGTAGGCTTGTCTCCTGCCACAATGCCTAACAAAGGTTTGTGATCTGTAACAATGGTAAATGTCCTGCCATACAGATATTCATGAAATTTCTTGACAGCTGCAACAACTGCCAATGCCTCTTTGTCCAGTTGGCTATAATTCCTCTCTGCTTTGGTCAAAGTGTGAGAGTAAAATGCAATAGGGGCTTCTCTCCCACTGGGAAGCCTGTGGTTCAACCCCCCCCCCACTCCAAAAGGGGATGCATCACAAGTCAGTACAACAGGCAAATTCTCAGAGAATTGTATCAATACAGCATCAGACGTGATTAGTCTTTTAATATTGTTAAATGCTGATTGTTCCTTCCTCCCCCAGATCCATACAGACTTCTTATCAAGTAATCTGTGCAGAGGTTCAGCAATGGTTGCCTTTTGAGGTAGAAACATGTGATAAAAGTTAATAAGGCCAAGGAAGGCTTGCAAATCTGTTTTGCATTTAGGTTTAGGGGCTTCTTTGATTGCTTTAACCTTGGCATCAGTAGGGTGGATGCCATGCTTGTCAATCATGTAGCCCAGGAACTCAACCCTGTCTGTCTTAAGTGCATTTTTCTTCCTTGACTTTTAACCCCGCTTTTCGGAATCTGGTAAGGACTTCTCTGAGTCTTTCTTGAAGCTGAGTGTCATTTTCAGCAGAGATTAACACATCATCAAAGTAAGGCACTACCCCTGGCAGTCCTTGGAGCATTCTTTCCATAAGGCTGTGAAAGATGCCTGGTGCCACGCTTACTCCAAATTGTAACCTTTTACATTTGAAGGCACCTCTATGAGTCACAATGGTTTGGGCCTCTGCAGTGGCATCACCAACTGTTAGTTGTTGATATGCCTGGGCCAAGTCCAATTTGGCAAAGACTGTGCCCCTGCCAAGTGAATGTAACAGATGATGCACAACTGGTACTGGGTATGCGCTCTGCTGCAATCAATGGTTCAGTGTCCCCTTATAGTCTCCACAAATTCTTACTGACCCATCAGCCTTGACTGATGTGACTATGGGTGTTTCCCATCTGGAGTGATCAGTGGGCTCTAAAACCCCTTGAGCAATTAATTTGTCTAATTGTGCATCAATTTTTTCCTTTAAAGCAAATGGAACCCTCCTGGGCTTTAAATGAATTGGGGGCACCTTGGGATCTAGGTTGAAAGTGATAGGGGTCCCCATATACTTGCCCAGTCCTTCGCTGAAGACCTCTGGAAACTCAGACTTCAAGGCCTCCTCCCATTCAGAGTTGCTCACGTGATTGATGCCAGTCACCTCGATGCCTAGTGGCTTGAACCACTCAAGTCCCAGCAAGCTTGGGCGATCCTTGTCCACGATGGTCAGGGGCAAACGTTTGGTGTGGCCTTTAAACTGCACGTTGAAATCTCTTGCTCCAACTACTGGAATCTTGTTCCCTTGGTAGTCTTTAAGAGTCAGTGCTTGCTTCTGGAAATGTTTCTTCTGAATGTTGGGAAGTAGCCTGTGAATAGTGTCCCATGACACCATAGATAAATCTGAGCCTGAGTCCACTTCCATTTGGCAAGGCCTTCCTTCAATGAACACCTTCATGTGTACTTTTCTGCTTCTCAAGGGTGAAGAATGACCAATGGTGATTGTTTGATGAGTTTCATTCTTCCCATTTGCTTCTGAATTGCGCCCCATCTTTTCAATGAAGTTATTGGGCTTAAAATCCTTTTCAGGAAATTTCTTCCTACTAGGTGGAGTTCTGGATGATTTGCAGACTCTGGCTAGGTGACCCCTTTTCTCACAACGTAGGCAGATGGTGTCTAAGAACTTGCATTCAGTGCGGGGGTGGCCCCCCACAGCCTCTGCAATAAAATTCTTGCCTCTTTTTTCCATGGTCTTTCCTTTTCTTCTCCATTCTGTGTCTAAAAATTCCTTCCTCCACCTCACTGCAATCTGAATCAGAGTCTATTTGCTCGCAATGGGTTGTTGTGGATTTTTCCACATCAGAATGGCTTGAGGCCTGGCTTGAGGCCTTGTTAATCTTTTTCATGGCCGCCGCTGAGGACTTGGTGGCTTCCACTGAAACAGCTTCTTCTATGGCCTCCTTAAACGTGATCTTAGGTTTCATTAACAGTTTGCTTTGTAAGACCTTATCTTTTAGGTTTCATTAACAGTTTGCTTTGTAAGACCTTATCTTTGAGGCCTAGGACAAACTGATCATACATGGCCTCTTCTAAGTTGGTAAAGTCACAAGCACCCCCAATGTCCCTTAAGCTTGCCACAAAGTCATTAACATTTTCACTTTCCCCTTGATCCCGACGGTAAAACTCGTGTCTCTTAATGAGGCACGATACTTGTGGGGCGTAATGGGCTCTTAAAAGCTTTTCCAAATCAGGCCATTCCATTACCTTCAATTCTGCAGCTCCCGCCAATGCCTTTGCCATTTTGAAGACTGCCGGACCGCAGGGCGTGAGAAATACCGCCCTCTTACGCTTCTCCGGGATATCGGTGAGGTTGTTACCTTCCAAGTACATCTTGAAGCGATCCGCATACGATTCCCAGTCTTCCGCCGCCGGATCGAATGGGGCTGGGGGGGTGTTCAGCGCAGCCATCTCGCTCTTCTGCTATCTTCCACGTTGCCTCTTCTTCAGGGCAATCCCATCCTCGTCGCCAGTGTTAAGTTTGCATGAAGAGTCAGACACGAAGAGCTTCAGTGAAGAGTTTATTTAGTGACTACAGCTTGAATGGACCCAACTTGGCTGGGCTACGGCTGCTTCTTATAGCCAGCAGCCGTAGTTGCCAGCCAATGGGAGTGCAGGGATGCTTCCCGCACTATTTAAACCAATACCATTTGACATTTTACAAGAACAGTTCAAATAAACCAATAACATTTAAACCTACATACATAACAATAACAATCAAGTGGATGATCTAATCTACTCCCAACTCCTCCCCAGTATTTTGCCTCGTTGTAGTTTCCTTGAATCTATTAATACTATATAAATAACCATAACTTCAGTTGTTTGGAAGCAGTTGGGATGAGTCAGATAAACAGATAACAGATAATCAGAGTTGGAAAGGACCTTGTAGGTCATCTGGGAGACCCTACACCATTTCTGACAAATGGCAGTCCAATCTCTTCTTGAAAGTCTCAAGTGATAATGCTTCCACAATTTCTGAGATCAGATTGCAAAAAAACAGGGCATTTTTTAATATCCAAAACAGTTTTCAGTATTCAGGGCCCTCCCTCTATCTATACACAACTGAAACTCCTATTTGTCACTTTCAATTAGGCAAAACATGGGACAACAACTTTTGAATAAAAGTACCTCAAATGGACTAATTTAAAGAATGTGTCCAAAATCCAGGACCTATTATTCCTGTTGGACTGAAATTTGGCAAAGATATGGTTGCTTCATTTTTCTATGTCCCATCATACAGATTCTTCAGAAAAAGAACAATATAAAAAATATCCAGGTCCTTTTCTTGGTCTATTGTTTGTATTTCCCTTTTGAATTTGAATTTTTTTAAAAACATAAGCCAATTTCTCTTCTAGATCTAGTAAAGAATCCTCTTCCAAGTCATTCTTTTGGCCTATCATTTATAAATCCATTTTTGATACCATCTCTATCCTGTCTGATAAATGTTGTTCTATTTGCCATTTCTTCAATAGCGTATTTTGAACATAGTCTATCCATTGAAGCAAACATCTTTATTAACATTGTTGATATTGTGGCTACTAATTTCAGAGTCCATTCTTTAAAAAATCTCCTTCAATATTTTCATTGTTGTAACTTTTGCATCGTTTTGGAGAGTTGGGTTTTTTCCTCCGTCTAGACCTCTCTGGTGTCCAATTTTTAAAATCATGAAGTTACATATCTGTTTTGTCTTACAAAATCAAAACCAGATCTATTTTCCTGAGAAGCTGTTTGTTCTTTATAATTAATTCCAAAATCTTCTTATAAATGTTCCAATATTCCAAGTACATCAGGACCCTCGGTCCATTTATAGCTTTCTAAAATAAAAATCGTAGTTAGCTTTCTGCTATTTATTTCAGATTCTTTAAATTCATAGGATTATAATTAATGTTTTCTTTCATTCAGGATTAAAGGTACTCTCAAAGGGCATTTTCAAACTTGTCACTCTAATAGCTTAGAAGTAGTCAATGAACAATTTCCTAAAGCAATTAGCAAGTGAAGGTTAGCAAAGTTAGTGCCCTTTAAAAGGTTCCAAACATGGTTAGGAACAAAATGGCTATTCCCATCATCTCTAGTACTCAAATCCATGGGAAACTGCTGTCCTGCAAACTCCTTGGGTGGAGTAGCCATCCAGGACACACGAAGGCAATCTCCAAACCTCTCCTTATCTATAGATATTCCCAAAAAACAGTGTACTTACTATCTCTTCATTCTTTGCCACTTTTGCAGAAATGTCTTCAGTCTGTCATTCAGGAATCCATTGAACTATACTTTAGTCATTTAGAGGGAATAGCTCATGATACCTTATTTTTATGTATCTTTAAATAATTCCTGGAGTTAATCTATTTATTTGTCAGTAACAACTGACCAGGGGTGGGATTCTATCGGTTTGGACGGGTTCTATAGAATGGTTGTTATGATTCTGCACACTTCGGAGAACTGGCAAATCATATACCTGGCTGGCCCCGCCCCTCTCTGCCCATCCCACCCCTCCCCATCTAGTCAGTCCTTATCACGCATGTGTGACATCGTGCACATGCCCGACATCGCTGACTGCATTCTCCCCCGCCCAGTCACTCTTTACGGTATTTCTTTTTTTCTCCCTTGTGATGATCAGCTGTTGTGATGATCAGCTGTGCCGGGATCCCCCTCACTGTCTTACTGCTTTGCCCAGGAGGCTTCCCCAAGGCCCAGGAGGCAAAAAGGGGCATGTGGGGAGGTGCTGCCCCCCTACACACTCCCTTTTTTGCTTTCCTGGACCCCAGAGAGCAAAAAGGCCCCCCAGGAGGCTTGCCTGAGACCCAGGAGGCTAAAAAATGGAGTGTAGGGAGAATGCTGCGCCCCCCCATGCTCTGTTTTTTGCCTCCCTGGGCCCCAAGGAAGCCTTCTGGGAGCAAAAATGCCTGAGGCCCAGGAGGCAAAAAAACCAGAGGGGGGAATGCTGCTGAAAAAAGTCACACCCACCCAGTCACATGACCACACCCACCTATCCACACCCACAGAACCAGTTTAAAAAATTGAATCCCACCTCTGCCACTGACTATATTTCTAATAATAACCATCTACCGCAGGACTGTCAAACTCGCATCGTCACGTGATGTATCACAATTTTTTTACCCTCACTAAACCGGGCATGGGTGAGGCCAGCGGGTAACACATCCGGCCCATTGCCTGCAAGTTTGACAACCCTGATCTATAGGAATTCTGTGCTGCAGTCAATATCAATAAAATACATTTTCCTTTCAGTTTCTAGAAAAACATTCTGCTGAGTTTTTTTCAGTAATAATCTAGCTATTTTATTATATGCAAAATCATATGACCAAAAGAATCACAGATGTTCATCTCTCAAATATATAAGAAAACTTAAGTTTGCTTCCTGTAGCATCATGCATGTTTTAAACTGCTAATGATAGGTTGTCAGAAAGATGGAAAAAAACACCTCCTTTGGTTTCAAGAGGGAGAGGAAACATATTTAATTGCAACACTTACTTTTACCAGAACTTTATCTCATACATTGTTTTTAATGCTTATTCATACATTGAACAGTGTTGTTTTTAGCACATTTTCCTATTCAAGCACAAATCTTTCACAAAATGCAGTCTGCCTAATCCTTCTTCTCTGTTAGTGAAATTCACAGAATCCATACATCCCTTATGTTGATAGATTTTGTGATTCTAAACATGACATTATGTTTTTCTGTGCTGCAGTTGCCTTTTACTCATGACATTGTTGCACCCTTCAAACTGTAGAGGGCACCAGATCTTTTTTTTAATTCTTAGGATGATAACCTACCTTGTCTTCTTTTTTTTCTTTTTAATGACATTTCAGTGACAAAAGAAAAAAAAATAGAAACTAAAATCAAGCAGGGCTGGAGCATATTTTTTTTGTCTGAAAATTCAGCCTTTGGTATAGCTGGTCAAAGTCTAGGAAAATATTTCATTAGAAGATACTGAAATTGTTCATAGAAGCAGCTATGTCTGCCTTTTCTTAAATTGCAGCAAAATACAATTATTTTAAAGCATGTGAAAAGTTCTGCTGGATCAGCTCAAAGGCTTGTCTAGTTTAGCATTTTGCTTCCCTTAATGGACAACCACGTGCCCGTGGGAAATCCACAAGAAGGACACTGGGAACTTATTGCAGGTGAGTGCTTCATGCATCTGCTTAAATCAGTTCATGCTGTCCTTAAGCCACATGTCACAAATGATGCTATGTACTAATTGAGTTCAGTGCTGATTCAAGGAAAATGTTTCCTTTGCTATTGGTAGCCACATCAGCTGCTTATTGGGGGCCGTATAATAAAAGCATCACAACAGAACAATGAACAATGAGATGGATTCCAAAATCAAATGACTGCAGTGAATGGGCTTGGGAAACAGCATCTAGAAATTGACCAAAGCTATGTTATCATTAATGCTCAGTTGGGATTTTTACCCCTGGTTTATTGAACATGTTTATTGCTGAATTGTATATTATGCTAAGCCAAAAATCAAGCAAACACTCTGTTGCATAACATTATGTAAATAATGTTTATATTTGGAGTACTAAATTATATATTAAATATTCAAGAGTAACTTGAATAACACTTGTAATCAACTGTAGACTTTTTGGATTTACAATTATTGCTTTTTCTTAATTTTTGTCAAAAAGGCCGTCATTGTGGTCACTTTCCCACTATTGTATTATTTAAAATCTACCATATGAAATATTGAATTAGTATATAATTCTGATAAATAGCAGTTGTAAAGCTGTTGTATTTGAAACATAACTAAATTATATAATCAAGCAAGTAACTTTTCTGATTCTATTGAATTCAGTTGTTTATGCTACAGGTCAGTAACATCTTATGGTAAGCCTCTGATTGTATATTTACCGGTGGCTGTTGACATTCTGAAGAACTGTCCTACATGTATGTATGTTTCAAGATATTTGTATCAGTTGTTAGGTATGGTATGCAAAATTCCTATGAGTGAAGCAAATTTTAAACTAAATGCTATATGTCTCTTCTGTGAAAATTGTAGATAGCAAATCTCCAAATTTTGATCAGTTGCACAGCAAAGATGGTGTACCAGAAATTAAACATTGTATTGTAGTTATATTGGCTAAATAAACACATACTTGATTTATGAAAGTAAGCCATAAACAGTAGTTTGAAAAGAAGGAGAATATCATGTCTTTTGGATTTACCTTAACTTCAGTGTATTGTGAAAAGTCCGTTCGGTAAGCTAAAGTGTATACCATATATAGAATCATTCAAAAGTCCTGCTGGTTGTGAAGTAGCCAAAATGTTTTATCATATTTGTATATGATACATGTATTATTTAGATCAGACAAAATGAACCTAATACTCACCTGATGTTTCAGGTCATAGCTGTACAATCCCTTGACAATCCCAAGCTTGATCAGAAGTGACCTGAAGTGTTCGTTATCAGATTGTTCACCTCATATTTAGATTATAATTTAACATATATACTTACATCAATCAATCATTTTAATGTATTTTATTAATGTTTGGCCACCTTTATGCAGGTTTTGTTATGACTTGCAGGCAAAACTATACATATAAATATACATATTTAGATAACTTATTTTAAAATTTCACAAAAACAGTATGTTTTCTGAATAGAACAAATTTCAACCAAATACTTTTAGCAGAATTCTGGTAAAGCATTTGTAAAAAAAAGTCTTCAGGAAGAAACTGAGTCAATATTGTTTTGGTATTACATATATCAAAATTGAAAGGTCTTTCATTCTTTGTTAGGTAACAAAAATTTTGATTTCATAGAATCATTAAACTGAAGGAATCTTGAAAATCTTCTAGTTCCCTGCTCAAGGCAGGAGACCTTCTATCATCCTGGACAAATGATTGTCCAGTCTTTTCTTGAAAACCTCCAGTGATGAAGCACCCTTTCCTTCCTTCCTTCCTTCCTTCCTTCCTTCCTTCCTTCCTTCCTTCCTTCCTTCCTTCCTTCCTTATTTTTGCCATTGAGTCAATATTAATTCCTGTCAACCGCCAGAATTAATCCCTGCAGTTTTCTTGGCAAAATTACCGAAAGGGTTTGCCACTGCCTGCTTCCCAGAAGAATTACCTGCTTCCGGCTCAGAGGGTATGACTACCCTAAGATTGCACTGCTGGTTTTATGCCTAAGGCAGAACTAGAACTCATGGTTTCCCAGTTTCTAGCCTAGTTCCTTAATCACCTACATTCTTCAGTGACAAATAAATGAAGTGAATGAAGCACACATTTCAAAGCTTATGTGCCTAATAATGAAAATGCCTTTGAAATCAGAGGCCATGTTAAGGATATGATAAGAAACTTCTGGATCAAAGTTACAAATCTTTATCAAGCTAATATATCATTTCATCTTCATTGCACAATTCTGCCATTAGGCTTTGGCTTACCAGTCAAAATGCCAAACAGAAAAAGTGAGTTGTGTTAATATTCAATCTTGCAATAAACTAAAGGTGTAAAGCTGCTTTTCTACTGAATTACATTAATAAGGTAGTGTGAGTACTTGAATTAAAAGTTAGAATCTAGTTTTTAAAGTGTGTGTTGTTTATCATACAATCTGGGAATTAGGAATTGAAGGATAGTCATATACACTTAAAAGGCATGCAATAGGCAAAGGGTGTCCATATGTCACAGTGCCTATGAATAGTTAAGGGAAGTCCATTCCATGAAGTATCAAGATTTCCCAATAAATATGAAAATACAGCTTCTGATTTCTGTCTGCCTGTCATGTTGCCCTTCTTCACAATAAACAATTAGAGGGGCAACATCATTTTAATGTTCCAGTCCCTAGTTACCTAAGCAAAAGAACTGTACACACGAATAAGCTGAATTGCAGCTCTCAAGTAAGCCACAGACATAAGTGACCGTTGCTCATAACATTAGTAGGCAGGATCAGGGAATCCATCTGTTGGCTGGCAGCAAGGACAGGATCCCTGTCATGAATGAAAAGCTATCACATTGCCTCATTCAAGTGTGATTTGGAAAATAAATTTAGAATGCAGATCCGAGCAGATCTATTTCCCCACAGCACATACATAAACATGCAGCCTTGGTTAAGATCACCATCCCAAAGAATGACAATTCTGTTCTGAGAAGGTAGAAAATACTAGAAACAGGTCCATCCATATTTCACATACTTCTCCTTAAGAACACTCAATGTTTATGAATAAAAAAACCCTTTCCGCATATGGGAAAAGAACTGCAGTATGGCCGATGCCATCCTTCCTATGGCGGCCTATTTGTCTGAAGAGACAAAGTGGGTTTTGAGGCATCCTTCCTATGGCGGCCTATTTGTCTGAAGAGACAAAATGGGTTTTGAGGCATCCTTCCTATGGCGGCCTATTTGTCTGAAGAGACAAAGTGGGTTTTGAGGCATCTCTTCAGATACATCCCTATGCTTGAAATAGCTCACTGTTTCCTGTCAATGTCTACAGTGTTATTTTAATTCTTTACTCCATGTTCAGAGAATGAAATCACGGCTCAGTCTTGGCTGTGTATTCAGGATGTCCTCATTTGTAAATGGGGGAGAATGTTGTTTCTTAAGCAATGGTGCTTTTTAAGTCTGTCAAGTTGAGCAAAAGTAAATTTGATGTTGTTGCAACAGCTATTTCCTGCAGTTTAATTTTTTTTGCAGTTGGAGATAATTTTCTTTCTTCTTCATTATTTGTTAAAACCATATAGGTTTTCCAATAGAAACTGCTTGGAAGAAAAACTCAGAACAGGCAGTTAAGACACCTGTCACATATAGAGATGATGATGCCTGGGTTTTAGCTTGCAGGTTGAGGCAATCTGATCCTTCTGTCTATTTCACTGAACCAGAAAGAGTGGACAGAAGTCTATTACATCTTGACCTAAATGTAAGTACCTTTATGAAATACTTTATTGCTATTGTTTATTTATGCTGTTATAGGTCTGCTTACTGGGTTGGTTCTCCATAGTTAGTCAATTATTTTTTCATTTGTTAATATAAAATATCATTTATTACTTTTACACTCTTCCATCAGCATGATTAATTGTGCTGAAAATCAGTAACTGTTGGTTGAAAATATTTATTATTTAAACTAACGGCTAAATCTATACCTCTAATTATATCAAATACGAACTTCCCAACAGCTGGATAATCATGGAGCCTTGGCAAGTTCTTATTAATGGTGGAGAAGAATTTGGCAAAGGTATTTTAGGGAGAAGGTGGCACATTCTCCTCCTTCTTTCCAAATTAGCTGAAAGAAACCCTTAAAGGTAATATTATATAAAAGCATTGAACTGCCATTCTCCCTCTGAAATAACAACCATGTGAAGGAGACAAGCAACAACAGAGAGGCCATACCCTTCTTTATCCATATAATTAATATCAGGAGTTTCACACTGGATGTAACCTAAACACTGTAGATTGTAATAAATAAAAACAAATATCCAAACAATGTAACCAATTAAAATACTATATAGCAGGATACCTTAGAAATGCTTCAGTTTTTCTTTCAAATAACTGTTTTTACATTATTTCTATATTTACTTACATTTGAACAGACTTTATTTTTTTAAAATAGAAGTCCACTTATAAAAATAAGCAGGGATGGGAGTTTTCTGTCTCTTAATTATAGCAGGGGAAACTTTCCTTCTGTTTTAAGAACCTCCTAAGTACTTGCAAGTATTCCTAAACTTACAACCATTCATTTAGTGTCCATTTGATGTTACAACAGCACTGAAAAATGTGATTTTGACCAGTTTTCACACTTAACAACTGCTGCAGCATCTCCACGGTCATGTGATCAAAATCCGGACGCTTGGCAACTGGCATGTATTTATGACAGTTGCACCATCCCTGGGCCATGTGATCAGCATTTGTAAACTTCCCAGCTGACTTCCAACAAGCAAGGACAATGACAGAAACCAGATTTGCCTGGCAACCTCGTGTTTCACTTATAACCGTGGCAAAAGTATTGTAAAAGGGAGTAAAAAAATTTGGGTCTCAGTTGTGGTTGTAAGTCAAGGACTACCTATATTTATTTACTGTGTAACTTGATATCCTGCTTTTCTGTCAGTTGGGCTTTGAAAGGAGCTAATAATATAAAATATCAAAAAAGTCTCCTTTTCCTCATACAAAAATTGTATGATAATTCCACCCTGAAAGTGAGGTGTAATCCTCAAGGGACTTTAACCGGCCCAGTAAGGGTACAAAAAGGGGTACGGCAGGGTTGCATCCTATCCCCCTCCCTTTTTAATTTCTACATTAACTCTGATTAACCTCTTACAGAACCCTGATTTACATTCCCCAAACGTAGCACAACGTAAAATCCCAATTCTCCTATATGCCGATGCTGCTGCTATAATCTCACAGACTCCAAAAGGTCTGAAGAGAGCAATTATGGCAACACTTGAATTTTGTAAACAGAATAACCTGGTCCTTAACTTTGATAAATCAAAAGTTTTAGTTTTTGCTAAAAGACCTAGACAATACTCATGGAAAATAGAAGGGTATAGTCTAGAACAGGTCAGGACATTCAGATATCTTGGGGTAGTTTTCCACTCACAAGGGACATGGAGGGCGCACCTGGATAACCCACTGCAAGCAGCCTATAGGTCCTCAAATGCAATTAAACACTTTTTTTACACTGGTGGTGGGCAATTAGTACCTGCGGCCTTAAAACTTTTTGAGGCCAAAACATTGGCTCAAATCCTATATGGGGCACAAACAGGAACCCCTGCAAAAAAAGATTTGCTAGAACCTATTCAAACCAAATTCCTAGAGCCATCTTTTCTGCACCCGAAGGAACTCCAAATGCCCAAGTAAGAATCAAGACAGGCATGCCTCAAATTCAGGTAAGAGCCTGGAAGATGATGATCATGCATTGGCTAAAAATGCATTTCTTCCCAGAGGGACTGACCCCTCTAATACTGATTGATAACTACCCCTCCCCCTGGAAGCAGGCAATAGACCACAAACTGGGTTCTTATGGACTCTCACCAGTATTCTTAATGTCCCTAGGCTTTGACCAAGCAAAGCAAGTAATAATCAATAGAATGAAGGATATGGAGTTCCAAGAAGAATTAAATAGGTTGGCTTGCCATAGCAGGGACAGAATCAAACAGGGAGTGTGGGAATCGGCAAGATATCTGAATGATCTGACCTTCCCAAAACAAAGAATAGCTTTCTTTAGAGCCAGATTTAATATTCTCCCATCAGCACTTCTTCAGGGCAGGTATAAGAAAACACCAATAGCAGAACGGGTATGTATATGTGGTAAAGGAGAAGTTGAAGACATCTCACATGTTTTATTGTACTGTGAGCTATACAGAGGTTATAGGTCATCATATATTCTCCCCTTACTAGAGAGATTGCCAGGGAGGGCAGACAATTTTTATGTAGACTTTCTCCTCCGGGATTCAAAGCCGGGTATTCCCCGTGCAGTAGCAAAATTCTGTGTCGCCGCCACATCTACAAGGAAAAACCGGTTGCAGAATTATAGCGGTCAATTTATGTCAATTTTTGTAGATAGAACAATCTTTGGAAAATGATATTTACACACATACTTACTGGATCTCCACTAATATAAACCAGGGAGCGACCCTAACTGTTTGAGAGCACGTATTTTCTTAACAGGCATGTTATTATCCACTATTAATGTATTATAATGTCAGTATTTTTATGTATATGTAAATAGTGGTATCTATTGCTGGTCTAAGACCGTAATAAAGTTTATTCATTCATTCATATCATCTATTAATCCCACTCACCCACCCCAGCGAACACTGAACTATTATTAGTACCATTTCTTAAAAACCCTAGCTGAAGAAGACAGTTATTTCTTTTCTTGACTGGGAAAAAAATGATAAGTTGAAATTATAACTCCTTAGTTTGTCATGAGACATGGGTCATTGCATCATGAAATTTGGTAACAACGCTTCTGCTGCCAGTCCTAAACAGGTTTATGTCAAGAAAGGCATGTTCTGAGATCTACATAAAAAAGGGTGTCTCTATCCTGACCCTTGACTTGGGCAGGGGTTGGACTAGAAGACCTCCAAGGTCCCTTGCAGCCCTTTGACTCTATGATCCTCAGGACCTTTCATATGAGTAGACCTCAACTTCCAGAATTTCCCTACTGGCAGGCTGGCTGGTGAAATGCTAGAGTTGACGTCCATGCAGATTAAAGATGTTGAGATTGAGAAACATTAATTTAGCTGATCTTGAAAAGCTAAATTGTGAAAGGTGAAATCTTACTAGTACTTAAATAGAAGACTGAAAGTTAGGTTGGAAAGATAAGAACATCCTAGAAAAAAACAGTTGCAAATTACTTTTGTACTGTTGCCAAGAAAATGACATGTCCACATAGATAGCAGGAATTAAAGTTTACTCAAGGAGATTTTTTTTTTATTCCTGGCTCATCAGTTGTCTTCCTCATTTACCAGGAAAGATGAATAAATAAGCCTGAAAGAAAAGAATAAATGCTGAGATATAAAAGGAGATCACATTTTTTTAAAAAGCTTTCTCGGACAAAATAGGCTTCCAAGCCTGGAATGAGTTTTGAATAATAGCTAAATTCTATCCAATTATCAAAACCATATTCCGTAGCAGATTATTATTTTGTTATTTAAATATTATTTATTATTTAGATGTTTTAACAAAAGGTGCTGCATAATTCATTTATTATTTTACATGATAGGGTATTGCAAAGTTTGATAATGACAAAGAGAATGAGAGAGAGTGACCGGTGAGGTCCCTCCATTCTATCCAGCAGAATGCTTTTTATTAGCATAACTTAGATGTATTTGTTTTCAGAAAGGTGTTCCTATTTTGAAGCAAACAACTGGATTCCCACAACTGCCTTTATTTTCTAAGAATATTATTTATTAGTTGAAACGACTCTGGTCAAATTGTAGGTTTGAATGAATCCATGAGTAAACTGAAGCTGAAACTTCCTTTACATTCAGTACAAAATCTTTCTGCAAATTTGAATCCATGCTTGCTATTTTTTGAATAGTTTAACACACAATTTGACTTAACATTTGCATGCAACTGTAAATACCCAAGAACTCCAGGTTCTTCTTATTCTCATTAAGGGTCATCAATATGTTTTGCTTCCAAATAAGCTCTCAATGGTTTGAATTTGTTGTAAGAGGAAGGATATCTTCTAATTGATTCTTATGTTGTTTGAGTCCTTCTAAATACAGGAAGCATTTAACTATAACCTTGTTACAATAATATCCTAGGCTTTGATGTGTGAAGCACATTCAGAGATGATATCTGATAATGAGATCATTCCATTAGAATCGTAATTCCTTTCAACAATATAGTAAATAGAAACTACAGTATACCTTTGTAATGTAATATTACATATGAAGGAAGTAATTTTCCATCAATACAATCCTTTTCTTAAATCTATGCCAATCCCCTGCTGTTTTTCAATTTGTTAAATTAATTTAAATCTAGTTTAGTTATATCACAGTGTGAGGAACATGGCCTTGGCAATTATATTTGAGAAAGACAAAACCTTAGAACTGTGATGGCGAACCTATGGCATATGAGCCATAGGCAAACTTACCTCACTGCGCATGTGCGTGCCTCACAGCTGATTTTCAGCTGGTTTGAGGCCTTTTTTGGCTTCCCAGAGTCTTGAAAAAAAGTCTCTGAGGCCAAATAGGTCCGTTTCATCACTTTCTGTAAATACCAGAAGTGATGAAACGGGCCTATTCGGCTGGCAGAGGCTTTTTTGAAGCTCTGGGAGGCCGAAAAAGGCCTCAAACCAGCCAAAAATCATCTGTGAGGTGCAGTGCAGGTAAGGGGGGCAGGAGGATTGCGTGTGCAGGGGCATGGGGGGGGCGCACATTGCATTCTGGGTGCTGGCATGCAAGCATGCATGTGCCAGCATGTGCACAATTTTTGGCACAGAAGCCCAAAAAGGTTAGCCACCACTGCCTTAGAATATACTTTTCCAGTGCTAGATTGTAATGGAGAATGATATATTTATTAATTTTACTCACCCTCATTTAATTTAGTCTTCTGATGGAACTTTGGACAAAAGAAATTTTTCAGATGGCACAGTCCAAATGTTTAAAGATTTCTATGACACTAATAATCATTTTTACTTTATTTATATCAACAGCAGATATTGCTTGCATTTATCAAGTAAGCTTATACTGTGTATATGTAAAAGCTGAATAGATGGAAAGAACTGTGACCTAGTTAGCCAAAGCAAATAAAATCTCATTACCCTGTCTAGAAATATTCCACTTAAGATGTTACATCACTGGTTTTAATTTTAAAAGCATAATAATTAGCCTATGATTATATACATTTTGAATAGTAGGGTGTTCATCAAGGTGAGCAGGCTATGACTGTGCTCAAAAAAAGAAATTTGGGAAGGTGTAAAGGAATAGCCATGAAAGAAGAAGGTAGAGGCAATGATTAGACTAAGAAACTAATTTGAGAAAATGTCTAAGACATATCTTTTCTAAGTCACACAAAAATAAAGGTAAGAAAGGAAACCTATTCAGGCTTCAGGGTTGTAGGCTTCCTTTATGGCTGTTATAATAAAAGTAGTCCTCTTTGTGGCATTTGTTTTTAGCCGGGTCTACCTTATAGGGTTGACAAAAAGGCTTTCTTTCTTTCTATAGAGTTGGAGGTTTCTCTCCTCATGTAAGGAAACTGTGCCCCTCTCCATTCTCAAGTACACTAGGTCCCATAAACAGATACTGAAGTGGGAAGGAATGAAGGGATTTAATATTATACCTAATGGAATAAACAAAACATATAAAACTATATTTTCAAAACTTGTTGAATTTCCAGGGTTTTTGCAGCCATCAAAAGCTGTGGATGAAGTTCCTGAAACAGCCAAACAGCCAAATGTCACTAATTTCTAATGTGATTGAATGTATGGATTACTATATGAAAAAAAATAACATTAGTTTCTATTAATTACTCTATTTTCATTTAAACTAAATTAATATTTTGCTTTGGCCTTGTCTGGTTTTTGGAAGGTGGCCCATGGCATTCAATTCAAAAGCCAGTGCATACCTCCAATGTATTTTATATTTTAGGAAAAAAATATTGATAAATGTTAAGCAAGTAAGCTGAAAACCGGCTGAAAATAAGATCAATTGCAAGCCCTAAACCACAGAAGTATTCAGAAATCAAATAATTGTATGTATAAAGTATATGTTCAAACACCCAAAGACAGCGGAAATACATATTTCCAAATGTCCTGTTCTCTCAGAGTTAATGAATATTCTCTCTGTTTACTTTGCCCTCCCATATAACTTCTAATCCGTGGGTGTGGTGGTGAAACTGCCTGATTAGTACCTGTTTGTGGGCCACAGAAATAGTTGTGGAGTTTGAAACACGGTAATATGAAACCAGTCCTCTTGGTGGATGTTCACTCGCTGCAAGCTACATTCCAGACCAAACCTGTACCAAAAGCGAAAGAGTGTTTTCTTTTTATTATTATTATTCAGCTTCAAGGGCAGTACAGTCAGTTAACTTCTACTCTTCAACATTTGAAATTCTCCAGAAGACAAGGCACGTTTTAGCAAAGAGCTTCAAATAAATTCCAATCCATCAAGATTTTCCTCATTTCTGATACGTAGCTGCTCTGAAGATTCTGCTAAAGCAGCTTTTGACCACAGTGGGGATCTTTCTGAAATTTTCTGCTGACAGATTTTTGTGACTCCTGAGCCGGCATAAGGAAATAGCAAACTGCAAGTACCAGTTGTTCAGTACTAACCTTTAACTTTATTTTCTAGAAAGTAAAAGCTTTGGAATTCCCCGAACAGTAGGAATTAATGCAACTGTGCCTCATGCTTTTCAGTCGATTAGTTTTCAGATTTGCCTTGACTAAAAAAAGGCCTTTTGTGTAAAAAAGTAAGTTGTGTTGCTGCTAAGAAAATGTGGCATGCAAAATGAGTGAAATCTTCCTATTTCTTCAGTACTAAAGTTTTAAATGTTGGCAGGAATTTGCATTTCATACCACTATGTTGTAGGAAAAACAGTGTGTGATTCAGAGAAGCAGCTTCCCTCCATAATGATTCAATTTACTTACTGAATGAAAAAAAAATTTCTTGGAAGTAATTATATAGAATAAATAGTTCTTGTTCCAAGAATATATGTGTGTTTTGATTTGCCCAACATGGAAAAAAATCGTGATTGCAATAAGCTGTCTAAGCCAGGGAAGGAGAAAGAGACTGAAGCAAGCCATACTTTCTTAACTAAATTTTCTATGAAAGCGCTGTTTGGATTTACAGATAAATTAGAACCAGGAGCTTCAAAACAGCAAGTGGTTTTAAAAGGGCTTCAAAATATCAATGGGGATATTGATAGCCATGTGGACAAAGAAGATGAGAAGAACAGAGTAAATGAAGAAGCTGATCTAAATACAGCTGATCTGCTTCCAGAAAGAATGCATGAGGAAAGTAATGTTCAAGCTGTTCCAGAAGCTGACACACTAGACATTTTTGTTTTGGAGGCAGTCTCAGGAATGGATGACCGGGCTTCAAATGACCCTGAAGAAACCATTACTGGTGCTTCAAATGTGTGTAGAATTTATGCTGGAAACTTTGTTGACTCTGAAGATAATGACAGCATAGATAATACCTCTATAGACTATGCTTTTGTCTCAGATGATCATCAGGCTGATGTTTATGGCACAAGAAACTTGGAAACACAGCAAAGGGAGCAGAAGGAGCCGTCCCTCTCCAATTCCTATTCTAGCCACTCTCCTTTGTGTGAATTCAGCAAACAAGATTATAAGGATTCCATTCTTGTTCAGGGTACTTTGGCTCATACAACAAGTGACACAAAATTAGACAATGAGGCTACAGATCTAGATGTGCATGGAAATGTAACAAACTACCCTGTGTTAAATTATGCTGTATCATTGGAGGATAATGATCAAAATGAAGAAGATACAGAACTATATACAGAAATGGGTAGTGCTATAGCAGGGGATAACACAGAATCAATTCTACCAAGTTCCAGATGGCCTTCAAAAGAAATGGGGGATACAATACCAGAAATGTATTCAAATTCAAAGGTTAGAACACCAGTCAAAGAAAATATTAGTTCAATTGCTACAGCAAAGGATATTCAGGAAGCTGAAGAAGAGCAGAGATCTCTTTCAAGTAACTGCAGCGCTGATTCTCCTACAAAACCAGCTTCAAGTGAAAAGTCCTTTCAGCTCCCAGCCTTCTTTAGTGGATTACGTGTTCGAAAGAAAGGGTTGTCTGCAGATTCGGAGGAAACTGTCACCGAAATCAAACAGAAAGACAGTGATCTAGCTATGCTCAAACTAAGACAACCTGTTAAGAAATCAAATCTTGCACCTGAGCCGATAACCAAGAAGAAAATATCAGAGCCAAAAAGTTCTCCTACCTTTCTAGAACAGCTTTCTCAGTTGTTAGGGCCTAAAGCTGAGGAGGAAGGTATTGATGAAGTAGTACAAGTATCTGGAGAAGTCCAAGAAAGGAAATCTTATGTGAAAACGGATCCATGTGAAGAAATGAAACCAAGTCCTGCAGAATCTGCACTGGATGCATTGAAAGCTTTATTTACACGTCCTCCCAAAAAAGAAACAACTGCTGACCCTTCAGAATTAGAAGCAATAAAACGCAAAATGAAACATGAAAAGGAATCTTTGATGGCAATATTTGAGAGGTCTAAACCAAAATCCGGTGACGCAGCCACAGAAACAAAACCAGTAGGTTGATTGATTCTCTTGTGTGCTATGTCTAGAATATAGTTGCAAAAGCCTGGAGTTTTTGATAATTAGGTTTCGTCCGTGGGAAGAATTAAAATAATGGTAATAACTTCTGATGCAGAAAATGTACCACCAAACTGAGGCTGCCCCCATGTTATTTTTCTCAGCACAATACTAGATTATCTTGATAAAAGTTGTGTGTAAAACAATATTGTATAAAATAGCAATGTACATTATACAAATATAGATTATCATACATTAATCGGCAAAATCTTGTATGCATAATTGTCAGATTATATTTCAGAGAGAGGTGATAATTGAGAGCCTTATTTGCCTATAATTTATAGTTTTGTAACTTAGTCATTATTTTAATTTGTTTTTAAACGAAAATTAACTATTAGTCAGTGTATTGGTAGGCAAATACTCATTGTAAAAACATTTTAAAATAATTTGTTTATATCTAATACAGTAACATTTTGCTTTCGTCCAAGAGATTTAAACCAGGATCATAATATATGTTTACTGTTATCTTTAAAATATAAATTTACACTGTAGAGTAGTGTAAATTGACAATTATTATCCTACTCAAATTCACACCATGGATATTAAGAACCTGTTATTAGACATCCATCTAGTTTGAAAATAAGGAAAAAAGAAAAAAGTGTACGTACAATAATTTATAGAGTTAATATTGAATAATGTAATACATTTTTTTGTTTGTGTGGTTTTGTTTTGTCAGGCTGTTGTAATTCCTTCAGAACAGGATGACAAGACTCCAGGAAGACTCCAGACTGTCTGGCCCCCACTCAGAGCAAAGGATGAAGAAGAGAAAATAGGCTTAAAATATACAGAAGCAGGTAATTGAAAGCAAGGATACATAGAATTAGTAATGATAGATTTCTTACGTGAATGTTTACACAATGTGCTTGAAAACAAATGTTATTGTATCATTTCCAGGCTACAATTTCAAAGGTTGAAATAAGTAAATGATTTTGAGGTAAAGTAGTTCTGTTCATTATTACAATGCTTATCCCATGATAAATTCCTCTTTCAAATAATTTTTTTTGTCAAGCATGTATGAGAAAACAAGTATAAGTATGAACATAGCATATAAACATATAAGTATAAACATGTATAAGTATATACATAAGAAATGAGTACGAATAAATGGATAAATGGGAACAGTAAGACAGGGCGGTAGGCACACTGCCTCCCTTACAGACCTCTTAGGAATAGAGTGAGGTCCACGGGAGACAATTTAAGGTTAAAGTTTTGGGGGTTTGAGGATGTAACAACAGAATCAGGTAGTGAGTTCCAGGCATTGACCACTCTGTTGCTGAAGTTGCATTTTCTGCAATCAAGTTTGGAGCAGTTTACTTTGAGTTTGTATCTATTGTT
This sequence comes from Naja naja, assembly GCA_009733165.1. NCBI lineage: Eukaryota > Metazoa > Chordata > Lepidosauria > Squamata > Elapidae > Naja > Naja naja. The sequence goes on from CM019148.1 coordinate 306,974,311, forward strand.
TGTCCATGTATTATTGCAGTTGAAGCTGAAGTAGCCAATAAATACAGCTATATTAACCCACTGAGAAATTCTCTACAATCCAATTTTAAAGTATTAAAATGATGTTTGAATACAATTAGATTTCAGTTCACCGATTGTGTTTAAAAATGTTTGTTTTGCAAGATTATGAAGAAATGCAGTGTCATACTTTTCAGCAACAGTCAATCAAATTGCTCTATTATGTTTTCTTACTAAAGAACTATTTTTAAAAGTGAAATAGTTGGTAATTTGTGAAGTAATACAGCTCAAGAAATAGTATATCTGTAATAGCTTAATTATTGCAATTGGCATGCATTTTGTATATTTTTTGTAAGAATTACAAGGCTCAGATTAAAATACATAAACATTTGCTAGAAAATTAATAGAAATAAGCAAAATGGTTCAAAATATTAAACACCATACATACAAAAGGCATACTCTTTAAAATCTTCTTCATTGTTTTCTATGTTGATCCTTTTTATTAGTTTATAATATAAAATACCAAAATACAAAAGCAAATAATAGGGGAGGGAGAAAAGAAGTGGGGAGAAAAGACATTGACTTCCAACTCCCTTTACTGCAGTAGAACAAGATAGTAACATCAAACCTCAACTTTTTACATTTATATAATAGTATAAACTAGCCATTTCTATAACAAGTCTATCTAATTGGTAAAGCCCAAAATCAAAGTTTCATTTTTTTTTCTATCTCAAGCACAAAGTTCAGAAGCGGTTTCCAAGTAGAAACAAAAGTAATTGTGTATTTTTCTTTTATCAAAACAGTCAATTTAGCCATCTCAGATAACTCCTTCAACTTTGCAGCTATTTGTCCATTGTGGAAATCAAAGTGTCCTTCTATTTTTGTGTATATCTAGCTGCTGTTGACATATATAACATCAAAGTTCAAAATAAAATCAAGTCTTTTTCCATTAAACCCCCAAAAGAGAAGTTTCTCTTTTATCTTTATATTCACTTTAAGAATCTTCTGTATTAGAATATAAATTTGTTTGCTTTATCACATGTCCACCATAAATGATAAAAAGTCCCTTCTTTACATTTGCATTTCCAACATTCATTTGAAATACCTTTATACATTCTTGATAACATGTCTGGTGTTAAATACCAACTATACATCAACTTATAAAATTTTTCTTTTAAATTGTAATTTAGTTTAAATTTTAAACCTTTCTTCCACATATTCTTCCATTGTTCAAGCATTTCATTAAATCTAAAGTTTCTTGCCCACTGAAACAAATGCTTTATCTATTCACTTTCCAAATTCAAATTTAATAACATTTTATAAATCTTAGCAATAATATGTTCATCATTACCACACAGTAGGATTTCCAATTCATTTTTAACAAGTCAAACTCTTTTTGTCTAATTTAAATCTTTCTTTTAATTATAAATATGTAAACCAGTGGCAGACATGTCCTTATGATTCTAGGTCTTCTTTACATTTGAGGATAGAGATCACCAAAATTAAAATATATTGTTTTACCATAAGTCTCACTCTAGGTTCTCTTCAGGTTGTATAAATCTTTTGCTTTTTAACATTCTAAAAAAATATAAATGGTGAAAACTGACTAAATTATAAAGTTACTTTGTGAATAAAGTACTAAAATGTTAACATCCCAAATTATTAGACAATTAGGAGGGTGTCTGTGATTGTATTTCTATAGGTGCCTATATGTGTATATTCTCTGACAATGACAATGACATTTTACTGTCAATGTGTGAAAAGCTGGCATTGTATAGAATGCCTAGGAAATCTATAGAATGTGTCATGTTTTTAGACAAAGAATGAAACATTAGTTATTTTAATATGCTATATACTTTCACTAGGCTTTGAATATAATATTATGTAGAATGACAAGAACCTTTTAGGCAAAGTATGAAAAGAGAGTAATGAAAAGGGTTAGGGTTAAAGTTAACCCTCTTTTTTGAAAAAACGTATATGAAAATGAAAAAAGAAATGCAAAATAAAGTGCAGAACTTTCTTACTGGAAAAAAATCAGGAGGAAAAAGACCAGCATTGACCTACTTGTTGTCATAAGGAAGGCTAGAATGGCAATTTAGCAGGAGTATTTTACACTTTGCTGTTTGCATTTTGGCATTGCATAGAATGCCTAGGAAATGAAACATTAAGCATTTCATACTTTGACATCCCAGTTTTGACATTTTATAGAATTCCTAGACATTTTATAAAATGCCTAATTTCACATATTGATGATAACATATATAAAACGTTATCATCGTCAAGTGAGACATAATGAAAGATGTAGGAACATAACACAGAATGCATTAAAATGTATATTTGCAAGGTTCTAAAATTAGGAGATAATAGCTTTATGATATGTCATGTATATACACACACACTTTTTAAGCAAATCTTTTTCAAACCATGCACCAAACTTTAAGAATTACAATGATTCTACTGAGAATTTCAGAAACAACCCATAGCATCCTGGGAAACAGCTTTGACTTTTTTCCTCCATAACTGTTGGATTGAGCTAGGAAAAAGAAACAATATGACACTCCCTTGGGGAAAAGTTTTGATTATATAGAATGTGCTCTAAATGGCATTTTCACTGTTCACTGCGCACTTAACAAAGAGAAGAGAGTTTAGAATGCACACAAAGATTTCTCACCTAGTTTGAGAAATGCCAGAATTAGTCACACTTCTGTAAGAAAGTAAAAAAATTATTCATGATGTCTTAATCCGCCAGTCTTCAGGAAAGGGTCAATATGTGGTAATGAGGGCTGCTCTGGGTGGATGCATCCAGATTACTTAGATAAGTTCCAGTATCCCAAAGACTTGAAATATTATTACTTACCTAACACATGCAGATTCTCATCATGGCTATTCATTGTTTTGAGCTTAAAATGTTAGCAACTTAATTTACAGTCACTTTGGAATCAGCCATTCCCCTCCTAATGAGGGAATTTAGGTTGGCTTCCAGGTGAACTTTTAATCCTAAATGACACAATCAAAACCATTAGTTGATTTTTGTCCTATGATAACTTCTAGAGAATTCTCCCAGGCTATTGCTGTCACAGAACATTCTACTTACATAACTGTATAAGCACTGAGCTGGATCCAACTCCTTTTCTGAAAATAGGATCATTTCCTTGGTTGACATCTGCTCAGGATATTTTTGCCAGTAAAAAAGGAAACGTTCATTAATACCCTTTTTCAACTTCTCCCACTATAGCACATAATCATGGACATCTTTAAAGTTAATTATGGGAGCATGGAGAGGTTTACAGAACAGAATAACAGAGTTGGAAAGGACCTTGGAGGTCTTCTAATCCAACCCCTGCTCAGGCAAGAAATGCTGTACCATTTCAGACAAATGGTTATCTTATCTCTTCTTAAAACCCTCCAGTGTTGGAGCAGCCACAACTTCTGGAGGCAAGTTGTTCCACTGATTAATTTTTGTAATTGCCAGGAAATTTCTCCTTAATTCTAGCTTGGCTTTCTCCTTGATTAGTTTCTATCCATTGCTTTAGAGAATATGTTGACCCCCCCTCTTATTTGTGGGAGCCTCTTAGATATGGGAACACTGCTTTCATGTCAACCCTAGTCCTTCTTTTTTATTGAACTAGACATACCCAATTCCTGAAACTGTTCTTCATCTGATTTAGCCTCCAGTCCCCTAATTATTTTTATTGCTCTTCTTTGCACTCTTTCTAGAGTCTCAACACCTTTTTTATATCATGGCAACCAAAACTGGATGAAATATTCCAAGTATGCTCTTATCAAGGCATTATAAAGTGGTGCTAACAAGTCATGTGAACTTGATTCTATCCCTCTCTTAAGCACCCTAGGATTGTCTGGGCTATTTTGGCAGCTGCAGCACACTGCTGACTCATATTTAAATGATTGTCCACTAGGGAAAATTATCCACTTGATTTACAAGGTAGAGGAATATCAACAAAATTGCTGTGCCATCCCTTCCGCCAGTGGACCTTTTAATCCCATGGATATCCACTCAGGCAGATTTTGAATCTAATCCAATATTTGATTTATATTATATGCCTATTATCCTAACCCTAACTTCTTGACCTTGGCAACTTTAAAATGTGTGGACTTCAACTCCCAGCATTCCCCAGCCAGCTTGCTGAACTAGAGTTTTAAAAAGATATCAGAAAAGGACAGTGTCATTCCTGACCTGTCTGTTTTGCGTCAAGAAAATTGCAGACATGACCATGTATTTTCCAAGACTCAAGCTTGATTGAAGAGCAACTTTCCCTTTTTATTGTAAAAAACTATGTAAAGATTCAGTAGAAATTTAGAAAATCGGAATTTAATGAGACAGTAGGTACAATATTATTAGGTGTCACTACTTGCTGTTGCTCTGCAATAATTTTTATATCAAATATATTTTGCACAGACCTAAACTTCAACAATTGCATGCTTATTCACTATGTGATTGAGTGAAAAGGAAATTTCACTCAACACAAGTAGAAGAGAAATGTTCAATAGCAGTTGGTAAAAGTCAATGCCATCTATACAGACTATACATTTTACTTTAATGCCGTATATATGACTTTTGAATCCTTTCCTATTTTTGCTATAATTGCCTTGAATTCTACATTTTTTCTTTATAAATATCATTAATGATCTACTTGACCTAACCATTCAGGTTCTAACCCAAGGGCCTTCCAACTTGGCAAGTTTAAGACTTGTGGACTTCAACTCCCAGAATTCCTGAGCTAACATGACTGGAAGAGGAATTCTGGAAGTTGAAGTCCACAAGTCTTAAAAGCTGTCAAGTTTGAAGAGCCTTGTTCTAACCACTAGTCCTATTGTTTTAGTTAGTTACATAACATCAATTTAGTTCAGATGACATAAAAGTTTTATTATGGCCATGGTATTATGGTCAGGAGCATGGGATAAATTAAAGTAGATTTTAATGACCATTTATTTTATTTTATTTATTTATTTGATTTGACTTGTCAATCACTTACAAGATGATAGGTATGAGTATAAACATGAGTAAGAATACAGGAAATAGGTAAAAATAAATTTAATGACAAAGTAATAATAAAAATCTAAAGTCTAAAAGATGAGTTAGAAGCCATAGGGGACTATAAAAGGTTAGTATATGGAAGACTATAACAAGCTACAGAGCACTCTAATATGGTGAATTAGGTGCTCAATAAATCTAGTTTAGAGCAAAAGACATCATCATTTTAAGGGAAAACAGACATTCTTATCAAATGTGTCTTTCTTCCCTACAAAATAAAAAAGGGCATAAGGACTGAGCATTTATCAGATTAACTGCTCTAACTCAGTACTATCTGTTCATAAATGTGTACTTTCTAGGTGGAAACATTTATGTACTATCTCAAATAGTTTTTTTCAGCTTATGGAAAGAGAAAATTGCATCTTTAAAATGTTTATATAAAAATAGTACACAGGCAAAAAAGAGAAGTTCTTCATTATATTATTTGTCAATATGTAAGTATTGAATTTCATATTACAACCATTGCTTGTGCTTCTGACAATGTACTGTGCTCAAAATGATGCTGTGCATTTCAATTGTGTTGAGCTACTGTAGTATCTAATTATTTACTAAAATGGCTTTCTGTCTTCCCACTCTGAACAGTGGCAGTAATTTGATTTTTTCTGATACAAGTAGTATAAAAAGAGAACTTTGATTAGCTGACAGTGTTGGAAATAATCGCAGTAAGATATAATTTATTTCATGTTTTAAATAGCATTTTCTAGTAAGTTTATATGTTTCATTTCCATTTCATCGCCTTTTACAGTTATTTAATCCTGCAGCCAAGTCATGCTGTTTCTATGGCACCTCAATTTCCATGGCAACAGACTGTGAAGCTATAAATACTATTTTTAATTTAGTGTGAGAAAAAGAAGTAAGGTTGTGAATGAAAACAAAAGTACCTTAACTGAAAACTGAAAATAGTAGTATTTCTCATAAAAAAGCAGATTTCAGTTGTAATATTAACTGTGTTACAGTATCTAACAATATGCTTTAATTAAAATAACCTGTTTTGGGTTCAAGTGATGCATGATCTACCATTTTGAGTGATTTCAGGTCACAAAATCACAAGTTTAGTTTTCCTTTTATTCATGACAAATGGATGATTTTGAAGACTTGCCCATTGCTTTGTTAATCTGCAGATTTTTGTGCAGCCCTGAGTAACATTGTACTTCCTCATTCTTTTATAATATTTGCAGAAATTATGTTTTAACTGGGAAAAATAAAATCTGTTTAAAGACAATTGATTCAGATGGTACTGTTAATTTAACCTTTTTTTTCCAATATGGCACTCTTAGGGATCAAACCCCAAGCAAGCAAGCCAATGGGTACATTGACTTGGGGATATGGAAGCTAAATTTCAGCATGTAGTGAGGCCATTTTGGGAAACACTTAATTGCAAAATAGTACCAAATAACTGTACTATTTGTGTTACAATGTCAATTTAAATTTACATTCTGTTAGCTGCTTACTTTGGAGAAAGTAGATTTCTGTCAAAAAGGTTCCATTAAATCTAATTTACTTATTTATATAACCTATGTAATATTATTTGAATATCCTTTATTGTCAAATGTGTAACAAATAAACTACCTTTTACAATTAAATCCATACAGTGCTGAAAATCCTTTTTTTTACTCAAGAAACCATTCAAATGATAAACAAAAGCAAGTGAACCCTTTTTATGGTATAGTTCTGGAGCAATTGTTCCCTTCGAAATAAGCTTTTCAGTTATTTATTTTACTATTTTTATGAGTAATCTAAAAGAGGGCATAGAATTTCCGTAACTGCATCTTGTGTGCATCCTGTTGTAAACCTTTGTGAATATTCTGTGAGAAGATCCAGAATTAATTTAGATGATGTCATGAACTGAAATAGCAATAGCAGTATATCTGAACTATAATCTACTGTTTGTACGTGTAACCTCCATGCTGAATGGCAAGCCACTTTTGTGAATTGCTTTGTAAATTGTATTTGTGGAACCCATGTGGACAATTATGTTCTAGTTGAATGCAGTGATCAATAATGGTTTGTACTAAATATAAAATAACTAAGTGAATCTAATTAAAAGAATAAAAGGGATATATGGGTGGCTATGGCACATCCTATAATTCAAATAATGTTTGTATCTGAAATGACTCGTTAACAGAAAACTGTTGTATGACACAAAGTAAACATTCCATTATTATCATTCCTTTGTTTAAGATGGGCAAATGGGAGTGTGAAGCATATCAAAGGCATGTCTATTTAACTTTCTTCGTTGTTTCTTTGTTTGCCAGTTGGGCGTAATTGTTTGCTGGACTCTAATTTGTAATGTTTGGCCTTACAGCGGAATAACTACCCAGTTTTATCAAGTGATCTGGCAATGGGTTAATTTTTCTCTAAGTCATGAGGCAGCCAGATAGTTACCAAAATAAAAAGAGGGATTATGGGGCCTAGTTAGTGTTGTCATGATAAATGAATAGGCATGAATGTGTTGTGTGTGGACAAGGGAGCAAATGCTTCATAAATGAATGTAAATGTGGTTGAGTATTTACAGATAAATTAGGTAGAAATTCAGGAAAAGGTTTGTTTTGACTGATTTGCACTTATGCAAAATTCTCTTCCTGTGTTTTTTTATGGAAAGTTCAGCATCTATAGGAATAACATGTTGCCTGAATTGTTTCTGTAATCTTTACAAAATTAAACTCGAATAGCAAAGTGCCAAACTTACCAAACCTTGAACTTCCATAATCTCCAATACTAAAAATTATTGAACTATGCCCAGTTGCCAGCAATGGAATCTTAGTTATTCTTTGTAATTGTTGTGAACATTGCTTTGCTTTTGTTGTATTGGCTTGTTGAGACACTGGTCTCCAGCGATTTTTAATTTCAGAAAGATTCCATCATCTGACTATTTCTGTTCCTGACTGTTATTAATATTGTATACTAACAGTGTATGTAGAGCTGTCCATGAAGACAGATTAGAAACTTTAAAGCAATGTTCTCAACCACAGCAAGTTTAAGATGTGTGGATTTCAACTCCCAGAATTCACCATCCAGCAATGAATCCCACTTTCTGAGTTTGAGAAATACTGCTTTAGGTTGTTGGAAGTGCAGCGTTCCGCTGCTATCTGCAAGTATGCGTAGTTGCTTGAAACCTTTCAGTTTAATTGAACCTATGCCAGTGGCTGGTGTTGATTTTTAGAAAGTTGATATGAACTTAATATGGCATACCTAGAGTTGTTTGGACTTGGAGGGGAAATAAGGTCAGCTCTGGTTGGTGTTTGGATGAGAAACTATGAGAAAATACCAGAGCTGTAGTATAGACTGGGAAGTTGTAAACTCATCCTAGAAGGCAACATGGAACAATTTATGTATTATTGCCAATAATGCATATGCTTGATTCAAAGGAGACCTTGACTTAAATAAACAAGGCCATATAACTGTACCTCATGGAAGAGTAAATTTCCCTACCATGCCAGGATAGAGAAATATCCTGTGCAGAGAAAAGCAACAAAGATGATTATGCTAAAATGTATAAAGAACAGTTGCTGGAATTTGATATGTCTAGTTTAATGAAAAGAAGGACTAGGGTTGACATGATAGCCATGTTCCAATATCTCAGGGTTGCCACAAAGAAGAGGGAGTCAACCTATTATCCAAAGCACTTGCAGGCAGGACAAGAAGCACTGGATGGAAGGTAATAAAGGAGAGAAGCAACTTAGAACTAAGGAGAAAGTTAGAACAATTAATCAGTGGAACAACTTGCTCCAGAAGTTGTGAATGCTCCAACACTGGAAGTTTTTAAGAAGAGATTGGACAACAATTTGTCTGAAATGGTATAGGGCAGTGATGGCTAACTTTTTTGGCACTGAGTGCCCAAAGCGTGTGTGCACGCATCCCCAAAATGCAATATATGCACATCCTCCCTGCATGCACCCCCACACATGCACACATGTCCCCCCACATTCGTGTGCATCCCCCCGCATGCACCTGCCCCTGGATGGATCCCATGCCCATGCATGTACAGCAGAGACGTGAAGACTAGCTGGCCAGCGGGAGGCGCATGTGCGGCAGAGCTGAGCTGGGATGATGGCTCACATGCCCACAGAGAGGGCTCTGCATGCCACCTCTGGCACACGTGCCATAGGTTTGCCGTCACGGATATAGGGTTTCCTGCCTGAGCAGAGGGTTGGAGTAGAACACCTTCAAGGTCCCTTCCAAGTCTGTTACACCAGTCTAATCTAAATATATGTATCCATTGCCAAATAAAGGCCTTGCCTGTAGCTCTTAAGATATTTTCAGAGATTCACATAGGTTCTTGGAAATATATTTCAGAATTAAAACACTGTGTTTCATTGAGGAATATATAGGAACACAGAATGTAATAGCATTTGATTGGGAAATATGTAGGAGACATAGAACATTAATATGTAATCCAGATAAATTAATATTTTCTAGGCTACAGAAGCTGTAGCTTTCAAGATGCAGTCAGGATGGATTCCTCAGCCTTTCTACCTGAGTATCTTATACTGCATATTAGAGGGATTGAACCGGGGACTTTTATGTAGGAAACATGACATGTAACCATGGGACAGAATTAGGATACAACTATGGTGTCAATATCATTAGTACATTACAAAGTTGAAAATATGAGTTCTACTTTGCAAAAATTTCAGTACAGTACCATTGGATGCACTTCCAATGGAAAATCTTTCAACTGTCATCATGAAAACCAAAAGATTTATTTTTCAATCCTCTTTTCCCTGTCTGGATTTCATGAAGTCTTAATATGAAAGAGTTTTTATCACCTTTTTATTGACTTATTCACTGCATTATAATTACTTGATACTACGATGCATAGTTTGGGAGTGTAAAGTGCAATCATTCTACCAGCAGTTCTTAAAATTTGTTTAAAGAGTCTGTCTGTTATTGGTCAATATTTTATGTATATATTGAAGGCTCTGTTCTGGAAATGATACTGAATTTACCATGACAAATTTTGTTTGTTCATACTCACTAGTTCTAAAGATAATCACAAATGTACACATCATAGATTAATCTAGAATGCTAGGATTGCTAATTCTAGAACAGTTGGAAGCATTATCATTTAATCCAGTTCAATTGCCTGGATTAAATGATAAATCAATATATTCTGGTTACAATAACTATATGTTGTGTTATAGTTAGTTTTTCTATCTCTTTCAACATATCATTTGTATTCTCTGTCAGTAATTACTACTTTGAGTTGTTGTAAAATGATGCTTGTGTCATCAGTGATAGTAATTGGCCACCTTCTCTTCTGTCAGCCTTTTTACTGCCTTCATACTTGCAAATGATTTATTCAAATACATTTAAAGTATTCCTAAGTAGATCTTTTCTATGCCTGTATTCTGACTTTCACTTAAGCTTTTTGCATTTGTTAGAAGAAGAAAAATGTTCCAAAATGTTGGGCATTGTACCATGTACAGTTCATCTTTGTTGACACACCTTTGTTGATTTGCAAAGCAAAACTTTACCAAAGCTTTAATAGAAATAATTCACTTCAATGTTTTAACCATGCAGTTCGATTTCAACAAAGCATAAACTACTGACATCTAGTGGCTAAATCAGAAACTTGAGGATATTGAAAATGTATCTAACATCCTCAATATAAAATGGATGTGAAAATTAAACTGAAGTGGGATGATACTTTTAACTTTACCCTTGCCATCACTTTTTCTGTTAAAAATTGTCTTTCCATTTGATTTTCTCCCTAAGAAGAAAGTTCCTAGGTCTATAAATTTTTAAAGCTTGTATCATTATAAATATTTGTGTAGTTACTGATGGTTAGTGACATCCAGTTCATTATTTTCTTTTAAGGTGCTGGCTGCTGCTAGCTGTCATTTCTTTTGTATTACATTTTTTGTTTATTAATATTGTTGTGAATTTTATGTTTTATTCATCCACCACCTAGGATTACTTTGGTGAGAGGTCTGGCTATATAAATAGAAAATAAATAAAGAAGGCCTTTTCAGATGTTTTGCCTCTCCAAATACCGTATTTTACTTAGAAACTGTGGTAAGGCAGAGTAACTGTGGAAACATTTTATAAAAGGATAGCACTGTACCTTCAAAACAAAGACATATTGAGAAATGTTCTCAGTCTCTCTCTGTTCATTCCCTACCTCCAAGTGTTGCATTGGCTGCCCCTGCTGTCCATGTTTAAAAGACTGCTTATTTTTTCTAGGCCCAGCAGTGCAGACTTCTTTCAGGGCTAAGCTTTGAGCATTGCACGCTGTAGTTATTAGTACCTTCCTACAAGACCTCTTAATATTTGCTGCACTGATGACTTTATGGCTGCTGGGCTTTCTCCAAAATTAGCAGTTTTCAATGCTGGTAAGTGAGGAGGAAACAGACAAGTGGGTGGAGGAGCAGGTTTTACCTCCTCAATCTAGCTGTCTGAGCTACACTGAGATCACGGGAGGGAGTGTCAGCTTGTGTGTTCACAGGTAAATAAGATGAAAATACCTGTGTAGAGCCACTGTTGCATCTTTCCGCACTACTATGATGTGTGAGGTGGGGTGTTTGGCTAATATGAGGGAGATCCAGTCTCAACTTCACCCAAACTCATGAAGCCTCAATGAGTGACTTTTGGGCAATCATTCTCTCTCAGTTCAACCTCCTTCACAAGGTTGTTATGGTAGGAAAGAGCACTGTTTATTTTATTTATTAATCAGAGTTGTCTGGCCACCCATCTCACAGAAAGTGACTTTGTATTCTGCCTTGAGATCCTGATGGAAATATGAGGAGTAATTCTAAGAAGCAAGCAAGTACTGGCAGCCTATGGATCCCAAAAGATTCCCCACCCTTGTTGTAAAGAGCCACTTCCTTTGTTTTAACAGCTGTGTGTTGTAGAAGGAGTTTCTCTTCTATTTCTGCCCTTCACTAGTGAAGCTCTTAAAGAGATGGAAGAACTCTGCTTTATCTGGTTCCCCTGAGGAGGAAGTTTTACTGTATAGAGGTGGTCAAGGTGATAAAATGACTGGCAATCAAATCTCATTTCCTTCTTCATACAGCTATGAATCATGAAGCACAACGGTAACCATGTTTGCAAAATCCAAATCATAAGTTCTTAATTAAGTCAGTCAAGATTTAATAATAACTCTATAAACTTTTGAACTTCTGTAAGGTATACCGCACTATGAAATTGCAGTTCTCATTTCCAAAATAGCTGTAAAATAGATTTTTCAGTGAAATTCTGTACTGTAACCCTCATGTTTCTTTGCAGAATCCTGCAGCCAATTCTTGCCTATATATAGATTGGTTTATAATATAATGTCCTGGTCGGTTTTCTATTAATCTAATTTACAATAAGGATTGAAGTATTTGTTTTGACGGATTTCTTGAGAATACTTCCAGCCTGCTTTAAATGTAGTAATCCTGAATAATGAACTTATCAAAGGCAAATATATAAATCCGCAGTTTCTTGTTTATCATTTGAGCTTAGCTGTTATTTAATGTGCAACAAATACTGAGCTTCTGCTGTCTTATCTAAAAACAAATATGTACTCTTCATCTTAAATCAGATTAAAAAAGTATTTTTGTCCTATAATATGGTTTGATTTATAAAAGATTCTCTCGTATATTTACATCTTATAAAGATCTAAAATGGATATGCACCTTTGAGCAGAATTACCAGCAATAAAATCGGCTTAAATTCTATTATTATTATTATTATTATTATTATTATTATTTTTAAAGTTTTTTATTTTTTTAAAAAAAATAAATCCATCTTTCAGTTATACAGTGTATCAACTGCGTACATATATCTTGTGCAAATATTGATATTTGTATACATTTCTTGTTAAGTTTACATTCATATTACAACCTATTCATTATTATATATCATTATAACAATATCATTTAATTTCTTATTTTATTTTCCAACCATTTATAAAATAAATCCCAAATCATATAATATTTCATTTCTTCTTCTCTAATTGCCAATGTTAATCTACTCATTTCTGCACATTCCAATATTTTCTTAATCAGCACCTCCTCCATCAGAACCGTTTCATTTTTCCAATTTTGAACAAATACAAATCTAGCTGCTGTTAATATATGTATAATTAAATATGTTATTTCTTTACTATAGTTCTTGGGTAAAATCCCCAATAAAAATATCTCAGGCTTTAAATCTATATGTTGTTTTGTCATCTTTTCCAACCAAGTATGTATTTTTGTCCAATATCTTTTAGCTTTTGTGCATGTCCACCACATATGGTAATATGATCCAGGTATCTGATGACATTTCCAACATTTCACTGATTTGTTTAAACATCTTTGCCAGTCTTGCCGGGGCAAAATGCCATCTATAAAACATCTTATATAGATTTTCTTTATAAGCTGTTGACATTGTTAATTCATAGTTTCTGTCCCATAGTTTCTGCCATTTATCCAGGTCTATCCCATTAACCAAAATTTTCCTCCAGGCTATCATTGTCTCCTTGACTTGTTCTTCTAGTTTCACTCCTAATAAATAACCATACAATTTTTAAATCATATTTTCTTCCATTCCTGTTAAAATTTTATCTAATTCAGTCAATTCATTATAAAACCCATCTGCTTTAATGTCTTTTCATATCTAGAATGTATTTGCATGTATGACTACTAATTCATATAAATCCCTTGTTCATTCAATTCTTGCTTTGTTTTGAGTTCACCCCTTTCATTTAAAACATCCTTATATCTAACAATATATCCCATTTTAAAAACATTTGAATATATAAAAGCCTCCATTGTTTAACCAGACTGGTATTTTCATATAATGTTGTTCTCTTGTTTTCTCCCATATTGACAATAAAGCATCTCTTACATAATGTCTTTGAAAATAACCATGTATCTTATTTTTCTTATACCATAAAAAGGGTGCCAACTCAATTGTAAATCATGTCCCTCCAATGTTAAAAGCCTAGTGTTTCTTAATACAATCCATTCTTTCATCCATGTCAATACTGTGGCCTGATAATAAATTCCCAATTGGGTAGCCCAAAACCTCCTCTCATTCTTGCATCCTGTAGCAGTTTTAATTTAATCCTTGCTTTCTTCCCTTGCCACATATATTTCAATATTATTTTATTTAAATTATCAAAGCACTTTTTTCCAATTTTATTGGAATTGTTTGGAATAAATATAGTACTCTTGGTAATATGTTCATTTTAATCATCGCTATTCTCCCCATCAATTATAGTTATACGTTTTTCCATTTTTGCAGATCTATCTCAATCTGTTGTTTTAATCTATAACAATTATCTTATTTAAGCACCCCACATCTTGCTGTTAGTTGGATCCCAAATATTTCACTTTTTTGTGATCTGGATATCTAGTCTATCCATCAATTCTTTTTGTGTGTGTGCTTTTCTGTAATATTCTTCACTAATATTTTAGTTTTCTCCTTATTTATTTTCAATCCTGCAACCTCCCCATATTCTTCTATCTTTTCTATCAATTTAGGTCCTGTTTCTAATGGTTCTTCTAGTATAAAAACCAGATCATCTGCAGATACCTGCAATTTGTACTTCTCCTTTTTAATCTCCATGCCCTTTATTTCCTTATTTCTTCTAATATTTCTATTTAACACTTCTAAGGTCCGTACAAATAACAGTGGTGACAAGAGCATCCTTGTCTAGTTCCTTTCTTAATGTTAACATTTCCAGTCAAATCACCATTTATCATTATCTTTGCTGTTTGTTTATAATATATTGCCTTAATCATTTTGACAAACCTTTCCCAAAACCCATTTCTTCCATTTGCGCCAACATAAATTGCCCGTTCACATTATCAAACACTTTCTGTTCATCTAAGAAAACCAATGCCATTTGCTTTCTGGATGTGCTTCGTAATATTCCATTATATTCAGTATTGTCCTCATATTGTCTTTTATTTGTCTCTTATGCAAGAAACCATTTTGGTCCACATGTATAAAATAATTTAAATATCTTTTTAGTCTTTCTGCCATTATTGAAGCAAATATTTTATAATCTGTATTCAGCAAGGATATTGGTCTATAGTTTTTTTATCTGTTGTAAGTCAAAATCTTCTTTTGGTATAAGAATAATGTAAGTCTCCATCCATGAGTTATGTACTTTGGCCTGTGTCAACACTTCATTTAATACCTCTAACATTATGTTGCAAAGAGAGTTCTGGAGTGTTTTATATAGTTCTGCTAGTAGCCCATCCGGGCCAGGAGCTTTCTCATAGTTTTATCTATTTATTGCTTCTGTTAGTTCCATCATTGTTATTTTTTCTTCTAGCATTAACTTAATTTCTTCTGATATTTTCTGCTTCTTTCAAATATTGTTTAACTTTTTCTTCTGTAATTATCTCTTGATCATATAGTTTCTCATAATACTTTTGAATTAATACATAATTTCTTTCTTTTCTTCATTTCTGTGGGTATTTCTGTAGTTCTTTCTCTAGTTTCTTATAGTCTTCTAATTTCTTTTGATCTTGTCTCTTTCTTTTGTTTCTTCTCCTTGTATAGGTTATAGTTACAGGTAACCCTCTGATATAAGGCTTCATTGTATCCCATACATTTTGTAATGAGGTTTCCTCCTTTTTGTTTTCTTTGAAAAAAAAAGCCAATTCTCTTTCCGTATGTTTAATAAATTCCTTTTCCTTCAAAATTAAATTGTTCAAAGTCCATCTTATCCTTTTCTCTTGTCCCTTCCATTTGACCCTTATTGGATTGTGATCTGCCCAAATGCGTGTTTCAATATTTATTTCATGTACATTTGAGATTAGTTCTTGACCATGATAAATGTCTCTTTGAGTAAAATGTATATTGTTTACTCTTAGTGTTCATTTCTCACCATACTTCCTGGATACCTAATTCTTCTGCCATTAAATCATACTAGGAAACAGTTAATTAAAAAATTGTAAGGATACAAGCAACAAAGTTACAGTCATACAGTCATAAGTGGGAGGAGATGGGTGAAAAGAAGGATGGGAAGATTAATAGTAATAGTAATGCATACTTAGTAAATAGTTTGACAGTGTTGAGGGAATTATTTGTTTAGCAGAGTGATGGCGTTTGGGGAAAAAATGTTCTTGTGTCTAGTTGTTCTGGTGTGCAGTGCTCTATAGTGTCATTTTGTGGGTATGAGTTGAAACAGTTTATTTCCAGGATGTGAGAGGTCTGTAAATATTTTCACAGCCCTTTTTGATTCGTGCAGTATACAGGTCCTCGATGGAAGACAGGTTGGTAGTAATTGTTTTTCTGCAGTCTTACTTATTCTCTGAAATCTGTATCTGTCTTGTTGGGTTGCAGAATCAAACCGGACAGTTATAGAGGTGCAGATGACAGACTCAATGATTCTTCTGTAGAACTGTATCAGCAGCTCCTTGGGCAGTTTGAGCTTTCTGAGTTGGCACAGAAAGAACATTCTTTGTTGTGTTTTTTTGATGATGTTTTTGATGTTAGGTGTCCATTTTAGGTCTTGAGATAACCTAGAAATTTGAAGGTCTCTACTGTTGATAATGTATTGTCTAGTATTGTAAGAGGTGGTAGTATGGGAGGGTTTCTCCTAAAGTCTACCACCATTTCTATGGTTTTGAGTGTGTTCAGTTCCAGATTGTTCCGGTCGCACTGCAAAGCAAGTTGTACAACCTCCTGTCTCTATGCAGATTTGTGGTTGTCTTGAATGAGACCAATCGCTGTTGTATCATCTGTAAACTTCAGTATTTTAACAGATGGATTGTTTGAGATGCAGTCATTGGTATATAGGGAGAAGAGAAGTGGAGAAAGCACACAGCCTTTGCGGGGGCTGTGCTAATTGTACAGGTATCAGATGTGATTCTGCCTAGCTTCACCTGCTGCTTCCTGTCTGTTAGGAATATTACAAATTAGGAATATAAAAGAGACGGAAAATGTCAAATTTCACTTTTGTATAACTAGTTAATCTCATAGAAATATATTCATCATCTGGATAAAAGCCAGTTGTAGGGGAAAAAGTTCCTTTAGGTCAACATGAATTTATGACAATATGTACAAACTTTGACAGAGAACAAAGAATACACCTTTCTTAAATAAGACTGAGGAGGAAATGGTAACATTTATTAGTACTTGGGATAACAAAAAGTATGTTGTCCTTCTTTAACTATATATTATACTCACATGTAGACGCATACAGTATATATACATACAATATATATATACATACGGTAATTATATATGCAATATATATAGACATATACATACTGTGTGCGGATAGATAGATAGATAGATAGATAGATATGATATGATAGATACATAAATTTTCATATATACACATACTTATATACATATTTAGAGAAAATATGGCAATTTGGTCTAATTCTTTTTTGTCTATGATCATTTGTTTGATGTGGGAATACTAGCATTGTACACAATTTTATCTTATTTAATTGAATTTGCTGTGAATTTTTATTTATTATTGCTGGGTCTTTCAGCAATCTATTCACTATGACTCCAATATAATTTACCGAATAAGTATATTGAATTTAGATTAAATAGCAAACAATTTATTAAAGTTAGCAGCTATATTTTGGGAAATGCTATTTTAGGGTGTTTCTGGATTATTGAAGTGAAAAAGTGGTAGTTTCATATATAACTATCAAGATTATGATAGAATATTGATGTTCATTAAGAGACAATTTCATGTGCATTATTTCATAAGTATGTTTTGATTGTGATATGTATGTATAGATTAACTGTCACTTCCGTTCTTTTTTTCCCATTTCTTTCACCATTCTAATATCATCTTAAGTTTTTCTTTTCATAAGATTTGTTTTTCAAATTCCTCTACTTCAGGCTAAGAGTTATAGTATGTATGTATATCAATACACTTTCCATTTCATATTGCCTTTTTGTGTTTTAGAAACCATGGTTTTGTTCTATTTGTACAATATACAGCAGAACAGCAGACAGTTCTATTACTAAAATAATATTATAGTAATAATGTAGTAATAACATAGATCCTTCCTCTTCCTATGTTCCATCTCTAATACATTTTCTGGATTATTTTTAAGAATTCCCATTTCAGGAAGTGGGTGAGCACTAAAGAATCTATCACCCACTAACCTCAATATTCATCTGCACATCCACAAAAGTCCACACATTCTGCTGAGACTAGGCTAACAGTGTTGTGGGAGGTCTGAACATAGTTAGAGTCATTCAGTGCCTGTCTGCTTTCCTAAGATACTTTATTTGAAAAAGCTTTTCTGAGTACCTTTATAGGTGTCTTAGTTACCCAGCACATAGAGCAGGGGTGTCAAACTCAAGGCTTAGACCTGGCCCGTGGGGCTGCCCTGGAAACAGCAAAAGACTGCCTCTGCCAGTGAAAACAGAGCCCAGAGCCTTCTGCAGCTCTCTACCAGCAAAAACTGAGTTTGTGGGCCACGCTAACCCTTAACCCCCTGAGCTCCATTTTCACTGGCCCCGAGGTCAGACACAACCTGATGCACTCCTCAATGAAGTCGATTTGATACCCCTGACATGGAGAAACCACTCCATTAAGTTCTACTAATGAGAGCTATTTGTTCACTCATTCAATACATTTAATCCATGTATTCATTTTTTGTTTACTTTCCAGACATAGTAAGTTATAGAAAAGATGAAAATGCTTATATTACCTGTTAAGTTTCCATGAAGAGACAGACACGGAGTGCTTCAAGCTCTTTCTTTATTAGTGACTACAGCTCAGAACGAACCCACTTTGGCTGGGCTGCGGCTGCTACTTATAGCCAGCAGCCGCAGTTGCCAGCCAATCAGAGTGCAGGGTTTTCCCGCACTTTTTAAACCAATCATTTCTTACATTTTACAAGAACAGTTCAAACTAAACCAATGACTTTAAACCTGCATACATAACATTACCCTAGAAGCTATGACAAATACATTTGGTTTTTGTGTATGTGTGTCATTTTTTCACTGTTTTCTTACAACACTTTTATGTATTATTTTTTCTTCTTTTTGCAAATGTATGTAACATCATCACTATAATTTTTGTGTTTTGCTATTTTTTTGCATTTAATTAAAAAGCAATAAAATATAAATAAAAATATTAACAGCCATTAATACAAAGTGAAAAGCAAAATAATTTATTTTAGAAAAATGTAATCAACTGTAGTGAGTTGTGTTTCAATATATTTTACAATTTCCACTGTATCATTTACTGCATTGCAGCCAGGAAAAGCTGTATGATATCAGATATGGTAGTTCCTTTGATATTTGTGCTGGCATCTCAGGAACCTTTGTAACATTGGTCTAACATATCATTTCACTTTTTATAGAGTACCATGCTGTGATTTTGCAGTTAAAAAGGGAACATAAGGATGAAATTGAGAAACTAAAAGTAAGTATTTTTGGCATTTATTTCTATAAAAATATTTCCTCTTCCACTGTTGAAATGTTATATAAATTTGTTGAATGTTCTTATTAGGCAGGCATCTTCTGTATTGAAAATACTTTTCATCTTCAAATATTGTCAGAATTTTTAAACAGTCTCAAATAACACTTCCTTGGAGACATAGTGACCTCTGTGCATGCCAAGCTTTGTTAACTATTAAAGAGACTACAGGATAATATAAATCAATCATGCTGAAATGTTGACTTCATTTATCTTAAAGGAACTATCCTGGTATTTAAAGATTAGGAAAAATATGAGTTTTAGGTTAATATATTTGGATTTCTTTGGTTAGCTATTTACTGCAATTGGATTTTCAGGAACAAGGATTTAAAGTCTGTTATGTAAGAGTCTTCTTTTATTATTCAGTAACAATATAGTTAAACTGATCCATTACTTCAGAAACCAACACATCTGTCTGATCTGAAAATAATAAATAATTACATTTACAAAAAGTAATACTTCTATTATTCTATTTTCCTTCTTTAGTAAATATTCCTAACGTAAGAGTAGGTTACATGAAAAACAGAAGCATATGTCATTGTGAATTGCATTTATATCCAGGTACCTGATGTGTACACAAGCTTTTTTACAGTCTTGGTTGATCTTATCTTTTTTCTAATTGTAGTTAAACATTTCCACTGAATTATATTGTAAAAAATAACATCCAATATATCTATTTGATACTGGACTCAGCAGTATCAATTTTGCGGTGAGTCCAAAACCACCTGGGTCTATACTGTTTTATCCCATTGATTGAAAAAAAAGGAAAATTTATCAGTTACTGGATAATGCAACCTTGGGAAGGTCAATTCTTTCATCCTCTGAGACATTTAAAGCAAAATGGTTGGGACCTTATGGTTCTCCAGATGGTGTTGGATCAGTCCTGATCATTCCTAATCATTGACTATGTTGGCTGCATCTGATGGAAGATCATTCCAACAACATCTGGAAGACAACGGGGTTCCTTGCCTGTTACATATAACCAAATCTTATAAAAATTAATTTAAAAACAAAACACTAGAGGTCAGTTAAGCATCTCTTTCTTTTCCTGGTAGACAAAAAAAATAGGTTACAAGGTTAGTTGCTTCCTGTTTTCTCCTATCCCAGGACTATTATCATTTTATAGAATGTTTTTTTACATGGCACTTTGCAGTGATTATCTTATCCTGTGTCCAGGCCTCTAGCTATATATTTTGCATCAGAGAAATGTACAGATGCGTCCTAATAGAGTGGAAAATTCAGATACAAATACTCAAATGAATTTTCTTTATTGAATATGAGCAACTAATTGCAAAGCAAAGCTTAGGGTTACCGTGTTTCCCTGAAAATAAGGCCCAACTGAAAAATAAGTCCTAGCATGATTTTTCAGGATGCTCGTAATATAAGCCCTACCTCAAAACTAAGTCCCAGTTAAGATAATCGGCCAGACAGACATATTTAGTATCATATTTTTCCCAAAATTAGACCTAACACATCTTTTGGAGCAAAAATTTATATAAGCCACGGTCTTATTTTTGGGGAAATACAGTAGTTATAGTGACCTCTTGAAAAGAAGGTGAAAAGAAATAACATTTCTATAGAGTGAGCAATTGGGTTAAGAATTGGGGTGGATTTTCATTAAATCCTTTAAGTAAGAGAATTATAAATTTAATTCTTTGTTAATTAAATCAGCATTTTCTGGAATATCTCAAAGAGTGAGATCTTTGTATGCTTATCTGTAGCCTGTTTTATAATAGATGTCTTTTTATTTTAATTTTAATAGTTAATACTAATTAATCTTTATTTAAGTTAATATAATAGATTAATAAATACTAATTTATTATTATAAGCGTTTTTCAGATTTAACAGTAAGGTAAGTCAGGATCCTAAAATTCAAGCCCTGTATAAATGTTAGAAGTAAGTATTGAATTTATAGTACAGCTAGTCTGACTTAAAACCATAATTGGGACTAGAATGTCCATTTCTGAGTAAGGTGATTGTTAAGTGAGCCATGCTCAATTTTATGATTTTATTTGCAGTTGTTATTAATTATGTGGTCATTAAATGAATCTGGCTTCCCCTCTTTCACTTTGCTTGTTGGAGGTGAGTTGGGAAAGTAGCAAATGGCAATCCCATGATCCGGAGACACTGTAACTATTGTAAATACATGTGCCAAGCACCCAATTTTTAATCCTGTGACCATGGAGATGCTGCAATGGTTATAAGTATGAGAACTGATCGTAAGTCATTTTTTATAGTGTCATTGTAACTTCAAACAATCACTAAGCAAATAGTTGTAAGCTGATGACTTCCTGTATTTGACCAGGAAATTCTCCTTGGGCAAATAAGAAGAGCCAAAGTGGGGTGGCAAACTATAATAGAATGCAAAAAACTACTGTGCCACCTTATATTTCTACCAGATTTGTTATAAAATAAACTTTACCAAATGTCCTTCTGTAAAACTTAGTGCTAAGACGCTAAGTTTGTCGATCAGAAGGGTTGACAATTCGGCGGTTCAAATCCCTAGTGCCACGAAACGGGTTGAGCTCCCATTACTTGTCCTAGCTTCTGCCAACCTAGCAGTTCGAAAGCATGTAAAAATGCAAGTAGAAAAATAGGGACCACTTTGGTGAGAAGCTAACAGCATTCCATGTTCCTTCAGCGTTTTGTCATGCCAGCCACATGACCACAGAGATGTCAGAAATGGACAGTGCTGGCTCTTTGGCTTTGTAATGGAGATGAGCACTGCCCCCTAGAGCTGGAAATGAATAACACGTATCTGCGAGGGGAATCTTTACCTTTACTATAAATCATAGATGTGTATAGTACTTTTCCTTTCAAATGTACATGTGTAGGATTGAGCTATAAAAATGTGCATGTATCATTTTGTACAGCTCAGATCTGGTTACTCAAGCACACCCATTTGTTTATTTACTTTGCAAAACACAAAGTCTTGTTAGGCAGTGATAGGAGGGAGTCATGATGAGACATGAGTCACTTCCACCTGCTAAAGCAATATATTGCTAGTGGCAGAACAAGCTGTTAGGAGAAGCCAGAGATCTCCCACTGTTAGGACTAAAAGTAGAAGAAAAGCTGTGTCCAAAGAAGAGATGAGTTACACCACATCAAAATTCCGGACATGCAAAGGGCCTCTCAGTATGATAACATAAAGTTAGTTCAGGCTAAGAGTCCCTAGCTAATTTCTAAAGTTGTGAATTCATTGGGGGCTCTAAAAACACCACCTCCCTCTATCTGATATAAAATATGTATATTAATGTACTATCTTTCAATATATTCAAAATATTTGTTCAAGGTTAGATATTAGATACACTGTTGGTTATGTGTCTTAATTACTGAGAGAGGTTTAAAGAGGTAAATTTCTAGGAAGAAGATGATTGGAAATAGATGCCTAGATATTTAAATGCCTTAAATCAGTTGTCAATTTTCCAATTGTGGGGTGATTGGCATGCTAGCTGCTAAATGTATCAACTTTTGCATGGTTGATTTCCAGCAGTTTGGATCAACAACAAGATGCTAGCATCTGGAAACTGTGTGCACAGTCCCACTTGGGATACACACACAACATTGACAGACTTGGTATAATAAAAGAATGAAACTGTTTTGCAAGACAGAGAAGAGGCTGAAATTCCCATTTTATTTTGTTTTATTTTGGAAACAGCTGCTATCACTTCTCATTCACTCCACATTTATTTGGGATCAATGTTTGCTGTTTAGAACAGCAGCTGTAGAAAATGCTTACTTCACTGGCTTGTATGAAAGGCAGGAGCACTCTCAGAAGGTGCCCTGGGCTTTTACTTGGACAAACTGGCAGAGCATGAAAAATGCTAAGCCGGAATCTTATTAGATTTGTGTGTTCTGGGCTTTAGTCTCTGCTTTGCTTGGATAAGCTAGCTTCTTGCTTGTGCAGCTGCTGCATAGGCAGAGCAAGAACAATTTTTGACAGCAATCCAGCTATGGGTGCACAAGCCATGAGCCTTGCACATGCACAGCTGGATTCAGAATTCTGAGCTAAGTGGGAACATGTTCTGACAGCAGTCACAAAAAAATTCAATCATGCTTCCTTTTTCTTCTTCCAGGCATTATTCCCGCGCTATGGTGGGATCCGCTTCCAATCATGCTTCCTATTTCCCCATAATTCTCTGGTGACTCATAATCCACAATTTGAAAACACCCCGTCAAGTATCCCATTAAGTTTTACATGGAAGGATATTGAATCCCATCTTGGCTATTATCAGTTGTTTATCAGGAGGCAACATGGTTTGATGCCACAAAATTTCTAGAATCCAAAGTATTTCTAATAGCTCAATTTTATTGATTACTGGAGGCTGCCCAGATTTGTGGAGAGTTGAACAGCATGCAAGTTTAATAAACTATTATAACATCAATGTGAAATCACAGTTGCCAGTTCTTTAGTTGGTATTGGCCTTCATACACATAGAATTCTTCCCAAGAAGCTAGTATGTTGCAAAATATGTTTGGGAGGAGCTAAGCCCTTTGTAATAGAAAGATAAAAATAGTTACTTTGTGATTTATTATTGTTATTATTTGAAATTCAATCATTTTTACCGATTTACCAGATGGCTAGAGGAGAGAAAGCATCACTTTTGCTTAATTGCAGTCCCAGACTAGAAGATAATTTAAAGGTTTTCTCAACCTTGATTTGATAATCCTTTCTGGATCAGAATCTTTATTCTTGTATTCTATTAATGTTTGACAAACTTACATGAATAACAATAACATTGTACTTAATATTTTGCTTATTTGTCTTTTGATTTAGCAAGGAAAAAATGCACATATATGTAAAGGTGACTTGCCCTGAATTAGACCTCCTATATGCAATAATTTTCAGGTCTGTGAAAAGCTGTGTTTATAGAAGCATAGAGTAAATGATCATTGCAATATATTTTGTGCTGTCCCAGACTAGAAGATAATTTAAAGGTGTAAAATCCATAGGGAATATAAGGGGAAAATTGTTTAGAAAATATGTCATTATCAGCTGCATTTGTCCTTTAATGTCTATAGTGCTTTAATAATATTCTTGACTGGTTATAAACTGCTGCACCATACATAATGTATTCTATTTCTTAGTATATTTGATATGCTTGAAATAAATGTCAGTAGAATTTTCATTATTACCAAAGAGGAAGCTCTGCTGCTTGCATGACTACAGATTTATACTATATTTACTTGTCATGGAAGGCATATATTGATCCTATTATGAATTTAGGCAGCCTAAATGTTTTCAAACAGACTACTGGCTTTTCTTCCAGTTCATACTTGACTAAGTGGAAACAATGTGCCATGCTCCAAGATGAAGAGAATGGTCTTCAGAATGTTTACAGGACTCTTTAATTGTCTTTGATCTTCAGAGGAAATTATTTCTGATAACTTTTGATATAGTCTCAGAATTCTCCTTTACTCTTTCACTGCAAAGAAGAATGTCTGGTGTATTGAGTTTATTTCAATGCCTCTTTTTTTTCTCATGAAGTAATATGCAACATTTTTGTTTTGGTTTCAAGGAAAGTAGAAATGATGCAAACTAAAAAGTCATTATTTTTTTCCCTACAGTCAGAAGGCAGCACATGGGACTGTTGTACCAAGATTATAATGTATAGATACTTTATCCCAGAATAATCAGTATATGAATAAACTCTCACATTTTAAGGGAGAAAAAAACAAAGCAGAAAGCTCAATATGCAGCCAATATGCTCATTAAGGAAAGCTGTAAAATTAATAAGAAGACTTTTAAATTTTCCCTGTGTAAATACGTTGCTTGTAAATACACCTGTTTTTGTATACAGAGCACAATAATCTAACTAATACACCATGGCATTATACTTATCATAAGCTCATAAGACAAAGAGTGGTTAAATGGTTCAGATTAGGTTCCTAAAGTCTGGTATCTTCCCGATACGTTGAACAGATTCTCTTGTCCAGAATATTCTTTTGCTGTAGGGGGAGGAATTTAATTCTGACATACTTGGAGAACAGTAGCTTAGGGAAGACCACTGTAAATCATCATACATTGTATGCACAATAAATAAGGCAAAGGTTCACAATGGTTTATACATTGACTTTTCAATATTCTTTCACAGTCTGAGTTTGAACTCAAAGTCTTTCATATTCGAGGAGAACATGCTGTATCAATAACAAACCTTGAGGAACACATTTTATATTTAAAAAATGAACTGGAAAATAAGTTATACAAGCAAGGTGAAGAAGCAAAGGATGCTTGCGTATCCACTGAAGATGACAACCCACCAAAGGCATACAGAAATGTATGCATCCAGACAGATAGAGAAACTTTTATAAAGCCAAGTGAAGATGAAACAAGGACACCAAAAAATAATCAAAAAATTCCAAAGAAACTTTCCAAACCCTATTTGAATAACAGTGCTTTAGCTTCAGCTGAAATATGCAGTTCCAGCCAAACCTCAGGGAATGTTTTTTCAAAGTTGGACCAAACAGTGCCACCGCCACCTCCTCCACCACCTCCTCTTCCTCTCTCACTATCTGATTCAATCCTACCACAACCACCACCGTTGCCCACAAGCCTGAGATCTGCCCATCTGCCACCGCCACCACCGCCACCACTTCCTTCAGCTTTTGGTGTTCATCAGCCATCTCTACCTCCCCCACCAGGGCCACCTCCAGCAGGAACGGGACCTCTGCTGCCGCCGCCGCTGCCGCCACCACTGCCATTTGGCTCTATTTTTTCTTCAATGAGTCAAGGTCCTCGAAAACCTACGGTTGAACCTTCTTGTCCCATGAGGCCACTCTACTGGAACAGAATCCAAATATCAGATAGCAGGTATAGTTATATCTTCTTGCTTATACATGGAAGGTATTGGTATATTGTATAGCCACATATATATACCTGTGCATCGGTGTGCAATTCACCAAAGAAAAAGTGAACAAGAGGCAAAATTATGAGAAATAATCAAATAGATTAAGAGAAATTTCAATAATTTGTTTAGACTGCTTCATGTTATCAAATATTTTCCCCCATAACTCCTATAATGTTTCTGTTCAGACCTATACTTGTGGCTTACATAACAATGTCATTTGACATAAAGTATTCCTGGGATGACCTATGATATATTGCTTGTAAGGGCCTCAAAGAAAAGAGTGAAGGCATTTTTGCAGCTTCTAGCAATATTTTGATTTCTTTTTACATTTTTGCTGCTATATTAAATGCATGTTAACTCTTGAAAAGAGTGAAACATTCACAGCAAAGGAAGATAATATTATAAGCAACATCTTGGTGAAATGTGACACTTTGCAATACACTCCTAAAGGTAATTTTGAATGGGGAACTGTCTTATCTACCCTTAGCCATCACTCATACATTTCTTTTTAAAACATTTTTTAAAAATACCTTGAATATAATAGAATGTCAAACCTGTTTCCCATTTCCCTGCTAATTACTCTTAGTTGAAATCTCACAGAACAGCAATATCCATGCTCTATAGCATGGATGACTGTTTAGAACTAAATACCACAGAGAGTGTAGAAACCTTCCCACTCTAGGTATGAATATGACAGCAAGTTTAATTATTTAGCGACTCAACTTATTGTCATAGACATATTGACATGTTTGTCAATAATATCTTGTCAGTCCATTTGCCAAATTGGCTTCCCTTTTGCCTTTCCTTCTCTTTCTTTCCATGACTATATCATGGGGGGAAAGACAAGAAATTGTATTACATGACAGGGATAAGTAGAATGTTGTTTGAGCGACCCCTGTTGGAAGGAAAATGTCAGTTGCTACTACTGAAGAAAACATTTTTTTTCTTCACAGAAAAGCAATCTGTCCAGAATAATTTCCTTTGCTAAAAGGCAATGGAAAATAGATGGAAAAAATAAAGACTGTTTTGAATTATAGATTTCAGCATTCAGCAATAGGTTTTGTGAATTAAATGTTACAAAAGGAATGTGGACAATGCTAGAATATTCTGTGAGATAGTCCTTTACTTCTGCTGATAAGGTTTTCTTCATCTTGTATGTATTCATCCACAACAATAGTGAGGAAATATTGATTGGTTTCAAATATTGTGATACATTGCTAAATCATACTTTCCTTTAATCACAATTTATTGAAGAAGACATAGTGCTCTCATATAAATTATTCTGATTTAATTCATGTGTCACACTAAACTGAGCATGATATACATACCCAACTATAATATTAAAATATTTTGAGTTACATTTCTACCCCAAGCTTTCTAAAAAGAAAAGTAGTATATAGAGGGGACAGAAGAGAGAAGAAAATCTTGTTGTTGATAAAATAATTTAAAAAAATATTTGTAATCTATGCAATACCATTATTTTATTTATTTATTTAGCGTATGGCAAATACATGGACTTATACTAGTTCGAATGTTAATGTCCAGTCCACCCAGCCATTCAAGGACAGGATGGCCTATGTTGAAAAAATCAGACATTGGGCCAGTGTGAGCTCTTGATGGACATTCGGACACAATGTGGTGGATATTTTGTTGAGGAGCACCACAGTCACACGGGGGGGGGGGTAGAGACAAGACCCCACTTAAACAATGAGTCCTGGACACCGTGTTAGATATGGATCCTGTTCAGAGTTGACCAATGCTGGTGAGGAAAATCAAAACCTGGCAGACCCTTCTTCCACGTGATATTGTATGCTGCAGTAAGGTCGATGAACACAGCTGTGGTTTTTCAGTCTTGCTAGGAAACCAGCCTCAATATGTCTTGTTAGGCTCATCCGTTGCTATGTATTTAGAGAGCCAGGAGTTCTATAAGATGTCTGGCTGCCAACTGTCGTTAACTGCCAATTCTTCAATGTAGTCTGGCTGCCACTTGTGGCTAGTGATTTGATTCACACTATCCAGGGTGCTATCCAGGGTGCACCATGAGAAGGCGAACTAGCATCACACCCCTATGCGATACCAAAACAATTGAGATAACTGTTGAGCATTATACAGTTCTTCATATGAAACATTTCTTTCAAAAGTGATCTAACCCATCTGGAAAACATCTGTACCTTTAAATGACAATTTATGAATGTTTCTCTTTTTTTCTTATTTTAGTCAACAGTCAATGCCAACTCTTTGGGACTCATTAGAAGAACCCAGTCTTTGTGATACAAATGAATTTGAATACTTATTCTCAAAAGAAACAGCTCAGGAAAAGAAAAAAGCTTTAGCTGACT
Organism: Naja naja; assembly: GCA_009733165.1. Taxonomy (NCBI): domain Eukaryota; kingdom Metazoa; phylum Chordata; class Lepidosauria; order Squamata; family Elapidae; genus Naja; species Naja naja. The sequence goes on from CM019148.1 coordinate 307,002,931, forward strand.
CTTATGAAAAGAAAACAAAAACCAAAAAGGTATTTTTATTTTCCAATTACTGTATTTTAAAAAACCTAATTTTATTTTAATAATTTTGATTTTAGCATAGAATAAAAATTACAATAATATCTAAATTTTTAAATCTATGGCCAAGGGATACAAAATTGGGCAAAAGTAATCTGTTTCTGATTCGCCAAGAATTTTTATGAAAATTAGCATCTGGGATTAATTTTTTTCAGACTTGTTTCAGGCTGTTAATTAGCCCTTTAAAATAGTACTTCCATCATATATAAAACATGACTGTTAGTACCATATCCTTTTATTTTGCAAAGCTGTAACATAAAATTAAATGTTCCTTAGTGCATATGCCATGCTATTTTGGCATTACCCCTAAGTGTATGAACCTGCTTTTACTTTTAATACCAATCAGGCAACAGGAATTCAAAATTATTTTAACAATACTGTTTCATATTTTACAGTCTTCTCTAGATATTAAATGTGAATGATTTTGCTTTGAAAGAAAATGAAATTAGAACAAATCTATATTTTGCACAGAAATCTTATATATTGCAATAGATTGGTATCATTCTACCTTTCCTAAAATAAAACTGGATTCACACATATGTGTTATTTGATTGTATAATAAGATGTATTTAGGCAATTCACTAAGCCATAATTTACAATGAGACCAAGCTACATGTATAGTTTTGGTACTAATCTCTAAAGGTCTAAACAACACATGATCAGAAGTTAAATGTGTTCTTTTGGTTTGAAACCATTCTGTGATCTACTGTCCCCCTGGAAACAAGTCATACACGTGTCTTATTTCAACTGCATTCTAAACCAGTGGTTGTTAACCTGGGCGATATCGCTCCCCAAGGGGTGATTTTGTTTTTCAGGGGGGCGATGAAACGAAAAGGGGCCATGTGGGGGTGAAGGAACAGAAGGGGGGTGATATGGGGGCGATGGAGCGAGATATATTGGGGGAGAGAGAGAGAGAGAGAGATCTATATTGGTAGATAGGTAGGTCGGTAGGTAGACAAAAAAGACAGACAGGTAGATAGATAGGCAGGAAGGCAGGCAGGCAAACAGACAGACTTTCTAGATGGATGGATGGATGGATCGATGGATGGATGGACAGACAGAAAGAATGCGAGAGCGGCAGCACTTTGGGAAAGCGGTGGCAGCGGCTTTTCCCAACATGCTGCCGCATTCGAGGCGCCAGTTCAGGTGCGGTACAACAGTCAATGTGGTGAGCCTGCACCTCGAACATCCCGTGCCACCTCTTAGCGTCCCCAAGGGGACCAGCAGAGGGGTGCTAAGAGGCAACAGGGGGGCGTTCAAGGTGCCGGCCGGCCCTGCAGGTTCACCCATTGACTAGCACTGCTCCGGAGCCGGTGCCTCCAATGCAGAAGCAGTGGCACGTTACGTGCTGCTGCAGCCGCGTTTGACGCACTACCCCCCTGCCGCCTCTTAGCACCCCTCTGCTGGCCCCCTTGGCCTTGGGAATGCTAAGAGGTGGCAGGGGGGCAATGCGTCGAATGCCGCTGTGGTGGCACATAACACGCCACCACTTCCACATTGGAGGCGCCGGCTCCGGAGCGTTACTACAGTCAGTGGCTGAACCTGCAGGTCTGGCGCCTCGAATGTCCCCCTGCTGCCTCTTAGTGCCCCTCTGCTGGCCCCCTTGGGGACGCTAAGAGGTGGCAGGGGGGCGGTTATGTTGGGGGAGGGGAGCGATGCCAACTTCCTCAATGGCTCAAGGGGGCGATTCTTTCAAAAAGGTTAAGAACCACTGTTCTAAACCATTTTACTTGTCTTATCATTTGACATCTTAGAATGATTCCATTTTTTGAGCCATGACCATTTGTTTATATAGTTTTAATTAATAAATTGTTTGATAGGAAAAAGAGAAGGAGATGTAACTGAAAAGCAGATAGTTATAAGTACATCATGAATTGGGGAGCTACAGACAATCAAGATGTATTAGTTTTCTTGGTGAGGTTTTTCAGAAGTAGTTTGCCATTGTCTCCTTCCTAGGGCTGAGTGAAAGTGACCGGTTCAAGGTTATCCCTCTGGCTTCATGTCTAAGGTTGGACTTGAACTCACAATCTCCCGTTTCTAGCCTGATGCCTTAACCACTAGGCAGAACTGCCCTTCTCGATGTATTGTAATAAGGCCTTAAGGAAGAATATCTGCTATTCACCTTCTGCTGTGAGAAAGTATATGTGTTTTCAGTATGGTTATTACCTGAAATGTTGAGTGAAAATTGTCAAATACATAGCTCAGATAATATTTTTTGAATTTTAAATGACTCGGTTTTGCTGAGGTTTATTATTTGCCAAATGCCAGTTTCTCTTATGGAAGCTAATATTACCAATCTGAGGCTATTCTACTTTCCTTGTACAAAGAAAGGGGGTAATGTGTGGTCACCTGCATGATATAAATAAGGCTTCATCCATCATTTTTAGCTTTTTAGTCCAGCAATTACTATATCAGTGACAGAAGATAATGGGTTTTGTGCCTCTAACTGGCTTCATATAATTAGTAACACATGTTCTCATTTACAGTGAGTCAATATTTTGAATGAGGAACATTTTTATATTTTAAGAGAATGTCATCAGGTTTGTTGCTTATTTCATAATTATGAAAGTTTGCAAATTACTATTTCATGGTATTTTTTAAAATGATTTTAGAAGTCTGCATCAGCATTTTATAACATCCTCTAGCCATCAGTACCAGAATTTGATCAGTGTAACCTTGCTGTGAGTTTCAGCAGCTTTTACAATTTAGGATCATTGCCAGATGTCATATAATTTTTCAAATGGTATTTATTTATTCAACCATTTTCTAAACTCCCCGTTCTTAATACATGACTTAAAATATATTCTTTGGGCAGTTTAATATACATCAGCTCTTGCATTCTGTGGACTTGTAACCTTGGTTTTCAGTTGAGAAGTTATTTATAGACTATGTGACTTTAATACTGTTAAATTCCTGCAAATTGCTCTTATGCTGCTGTAATACTGGGGAAATGTTCTTCTCCCTGCTAGCAATTTCTGTTATGAAGTTGTTTTTAGTTGTTGATTTATTTTTTTGCACATCAATACCAAACCATGTTAGTGTTGCAAGAGTTCTAAATCTTGGTTCTAACAAGCTATTCCTTTTGAGCATTAGCTATTCTGAAATCGGCATCTGTGGTTTTAAAATTATGTTAGAACTAAACCTCAATAATTATTTGCAATTTAAAATGGGATATATGGGGAGAGGCTATGCGAGCTCATTCTGATCGTACCTCTCGGGCCTACTTATGATTTGGAGAGGCATCACAATAAAAGTTCATTCAGAAAAGATTTTACTTCAAATATTAGGCATGCCTAATGATAGCCTAAGAAGTTTCTTCAGTCTAGAAGTCCCTAAGTACTATACAAATTGTATTCTACTTTAAATAATAATTAACTCTATTAGACATTAACCTGTTTTCAAGTTCATTGTGTAACATGTTTAACTTCAGAAAGATATACGAAAAAACTTTCCCTGTGAAAATATTTACTTCAAGACAGCTTTTCTTAATAAGAAAAAAAGACAATCAACCGACAATTTGTTCTCAGTTATTCATTTATTTCCATTAATTCCCCAAATTATTCATTTATTGCATTTTTATTGTAAATTTAAAAAAAAACTAAATTTGTTACAGACAAACTTAGATCTAAATTCTACTAATTTCAGTGAAAAAATTGAGTATATGGTGTTTTTTTTAAAAATTACATTTATATGCCGCTCTTCTCCGACGACTCAGGGCGGCTTACAATTTTTGGGATACAACCCAGTGCGCTCAGCAATAGCCTTCATTCCATTGTATATGCCTGCTTATTACTAAGCGGCATTTTTACAAAGTCAGTTTATTGCCCCCAACAATCTTGGGTCCTCAATTTACCTACCCCGAGAGGATGGAAGGCTGAGTCAACCTTGAGCCTGGTGGGATTCGAGCCTACAGTAATTGTAGGCAGCTGGAACTTAAATGCAGGCATTTAACAGCCTGAGCCACCAAGGCCCCACCAAGGTTTAATGGTCTATCAGTGGCAATTAAAAGTCCTTTGATTTCCCTAGCTAATAAGTATAAAAGGTGGCATTATTCAAATATCTTGAAAATCATTTGTGTCAGATTAGGACTGTATAACTTCTAAATTGTGCAGAGATAATTTTGCATTATGTCAGAACAATTTAAAAATTATGAGCTATATCCATTAAATAAATAAATGAATAAATAAATAAATCTTGATGAATCTAAAAAGAAGTGATGATTGGCATTTAGTTACTAAATTAATATAGAAAGCTATAAATATAATGTTCATATTTTGCTGACATCATTGGGTATTTTTATTTCCAGATTATGAAATTATTGGATGGGAAGAGATCTCAAACTGTAGGAATTCTGATATCCAGTTTACATCTGGAGATGAAGGACATAGAACATGGTAAGTGTTGCTTTTATTTCAATGGGAATGATACACATGAACATTTTTTTAATTTTGTATCCCTTTAATAACTTGACTCAGTGTATCCATGTATAAATGTTATATCATGCAATCTCTGTTGAACATTTATTACATTTTAAAGTTATTAATAGTTATTCAATATATATCTTCTCCCTTCCATCAGAAGATCCCTGCTTGTCTACAACAAGAGAACATCTTGCTAGCATCCTGTCATCTGGAGATTAGCCAAAATGCCTTGAAAAAATTTAAATGATAGCAATTATTATCTTCTGCAACTGTTTTTCACATATAACTGAAATTCAGAAATTCTTAGTTCTACTTGAAGTTGTCTCCAGGTTTTTCCACATAGTTCATGCTTTAATAAGTTTTCTGCTCTCAAATCACAGTTGGCTTAATGATAAGAAAAATAAATATCTAGTATATGTAAAGGTTCTATATTATGTGAAATTGATCTTTAGGAAAACTAAAGTTTGCTGTGGAAACTTAACACATCTAAAATAAATCCTTAAAAGAGGAATTTTAAGGGTGTTTTTCTTTTCTATTCTGACACTTTTCTACTTCCAGTCATCTCTAAGCCATTAACTGACATATTTCACAAATTCTATATAGTTAAGCAATTGTTGCTCCATACATCTGGGAGACAGATGTTTATGTTTGCATTTGATTACCAGCCAACAAATTGAAGACTGCCACATTTGTGAAAAAAATCAGCCACAGATGTTTCTTAAGAGAGAGAGTGACATTTGTTGTTAATGGAAAAGGTGCTGTCTGTCTTGTTTAAAGGGAATAATGTTAGATAAGGAAAGTACATAGTAATTTTATAGTTTGACTTGACTTCCAAATCATAAAAAAAATGAAAATAGTTCTAGGCCAGTTTAAAATAGGGTTTATGCCTCATAAAATGAGATATATAATACAGGTTAATATATCATACCTCAGTAGGTGGTTCATTTTCAGTTTATTGTCTTCTCAGCTGGAATCAAAATGATTCCCCTTTACTACTATTATTTCCCTGTTGACAAGAAATCACCTTGTAATTCTTCTTGTTTCAAACTGATAATATGAAATTTTAAAATGCTATTTAACAGTATTTTGACATTTTTTTTGACCTGTTCATTCCAAAAGATTTTGTTGTGGATCAGCTGAGATTCAGTAATGAAGGTTTCCCACTCACCTGCCTTTCTTTTCCACAATCTAAGTGTATTGCCTCAATCTTTGTTTATGAATTTATAAAGCTATTGAATTATCCCCAGCATTTAAAGCCATTTTTATATCTAAAATAGATTGCTGTGTTAGAGCATTTTTATAAAACAGTAAAATAATAGAAGGAACTTTTGATGGTACTGTGTTATTAAAATGCATCTGAAATTACTAATTGAATTTCTTTTGCATATTTTGCTCATTCAGAATTTAGTATTTAATGATAGAACTATCTGCCTTACACAAGTTTTGAGAGGATGTGTTGATTGGTGACATAGTTTCTTCTTTGATATTTGGGGGGCTGTCTGGTGCTGGTTTCTGCTTTTCTGGGTTTGATTAATAATAGTTTGGTTAGAATTACTAATTAGTTTATTGACCATATCAATTCTTGGAAGCTGCGCATAACCAAATATTTTGGCAAAGATTTTTCTGACTTGATTCTGGCTCTGATGTAAATTATAGACATGTGGGTTCCAGTTTGGGGAACTAGTAGATAACCACATATTTTTAATGATATTTATAGCTCTTAAAACTATAGAACCCTAAGATGTTATTTCCTTTTGAATGAATGTATAGTAAACTTTAAATCTTGTCTAGTCATTTCTTATCCATCTTCTTTGTGTTGGGTTTAGAAGAAATAGTGAAAGTTTGCAATTAAAAAGTCCTTCTATTAGTACACTCAAAGGAAACACTTGAGTAAAAGTATATGCTGTTTATGTTGCCTTCTTATGCAGTACAGCTGCCAAGTATTATTATGTTTGTTTTTGAATTTGTGATTCTAATCTGCTTTTTATCCATGCTGTCATTATGTGCTAGTGGGGACAATACTGCACTAATTATCCTTATGTATATAAATTATTATGAGTGGTGAGCAGACACCATAGAGCCATATAAAAATGTTGATCCTAATTTCCTTACAGAGAAGGGGTTCAGAAACCAGACTGTGGTCACTCTGTCCCAATAACAGAGTTTTAGAGGTAGAGGAACCCAATAAAATTACTGGCTTCTCACAGCTTGTCTTTTTTCTTCTTCTTGTGAAGTCTGTATAACATATTCAAATCAAGCTGCCAGGGTTAAAAGAAAAACTCACCAAGATTTCTGTAAATGCAAAATAATATTTCAATAGTCATTTCAGGATCTAACTTCTAAATATGTCAGTCCAACTGCCAAAAAAAAGTTTTGATCAATATTGATATGCAGTTAATTCAAATTTAAGATTATTTTACTAGGAGAACTTTCTGTCAATATAGTCATTTTATGTTCGCCAAGATAGCTTACCATCACTTTATTTTTGAAAGGAACATCAGTTTTAAAAAAGCCCCAATCCAAATGCAATTAAATTAGCCGTTAGCAGAAATACTATTTACTGGCTCTGCCTGAAGGAGTAATGATCAAGTTGTTCCTGAGGTAACTGATGTTATGGTCAGTACAATATTGCATAGCATGGGATCATTCTGCAGTAAATTAATCAATTTGTTCTACAGAAAAAAATATGACTGATCAGGATTACCTAATATAAGTGCAAGTAATTTCATAATATTCATATATTCAATGTAAGTTCAGGCGTAAGCAACCAGGAACAGGAGATGCGTTCAAAGCACTTCAAGTTTATTACATGCTACATATACAAAAGAATCTAATTGATTAACAGTCAATGCAAATTGGCACTAGATAAGAGTCAACAGAATTCACAAAGGATGGACTTAGTGGGTAAAAAGAGACTCCCAACTGAAGGAGTGTTTGACCTCACACTCGGATTCAGCCTGATCATCTTCTACAGTAAACATCTGTTCCAATGCAATTTATGTCTGATGAAACAGATATAATATTTATTTATTTTCCACGATTATTATTGTTTTATTCGTAATACTTTCCTCCTATTTTCCCCACAACTAAGGTGGGTTGGACTAAGAGATATGATAGATCTTCAGAGAGACAGATGGATGGAGGGAGGGAGGGAGGAGAGAGAGATATGACCCAAGAATTTAGAAATGGCAGGGGAAAGTTGATTTTCTCAAAGTTCTCTTACTTACCCCTCAATCAATACCATTTGAAAAAGTCCCTTGCACCTCAGATGGTGCAATTGAGGAACCCCACAGACTGGCAAGTAGGAAAAGAATAAGAAAATCATACTCATACCTTTCCGATGTATAATTATTTATATAAACAATTTACATTAAATAGGGGTGCACAGTTTATGTTAAATTCTACTTTTTCATCTTTTCAGAACAATAAAAGCTCTATTATATACAAAACCTCTATTAACAGAAAAATTGTCTTTCAGACTGATTATCTGGGCAGGGTATAAATTTATTTAAAATAAGAGAAGATATTAGGTAAGTTCTATTGTGAATGATGTCTCAAACTAATATGAGAAGATGATCTATATCCTGCAAAGTTGAGGAAAGAACAGTCAGCAAGACAAGGATAAAGCATCAGGACTATTTCTCATTCTTTTTTTCTGTTGTATTTCTCTTAGAACTCTGAGTTTCTAATGAAGAACATTTTACATGCAAATGATATTTAAGTAACATATCTTGGCAGTATGCAGATAGCTACGATGTATATGTTTATTTATTTATATCCCATCTTTGTTACTTTTACAAATAATTCAAGGGAGCAAACATATCCAGCACACCTTTCCCCTTCTACAACAACCCTGTCAGGTGAGTTGGGCTGAGAGAGAGTGATTGGCCCAGAATTACCCAGTTGGCTTTCATGGCTTGAACTTGAACGAGACTTGAACTCACTTCTGCTTCTGTTTCATTAATATTAAGTATGTTACTAATTATTATCTCATAGTTAATAATGATCAATATTAAATATATTGATCATGAAATAAATTTAATGGCATTGAATATATGAGTAAAAATGTTTAGAATTGTACAGAGCATATTAATATGTCATTGGTTCAGAGTGAATTCTTGCCTATAAAGACTTACAAGTGATTAGAGAATCACAATACGTTTATCTGCTTTTGTGTCATTTATGCTCTCTGCTGCATTGTGAATGATCTAATCACCTCCCATGTATCCCACTGTTCCAATCTCCAGAGCAGATGGTCAGTAAAATATGTATTTTTAAAAATAGAGAACTGTAGCCTTTTTTTTTTACAGTGTGTTACTCGGGGAGAGTTATGACATTGGCAGCATACAAGAAGCATTCAACCAAAAAAGAAAACATTCTCCAAGTGTTTTCAGTTCATGGCAACAGATAAGCAACAAAGTCAGTTAGCATATTAATGTGTTATTTTATTATTTCAACAGCTGTACTAAATATGGATGATTCAGTAGTTGACCTAGAAACATTGGAAGCACTATATGAAAATGTAAGTAATGCTGATAGTTTATTTGAGGGTTAGAAGTAAAACCAGATGAATCTCTCCCTTTGGCACAAGGCTTTGGACCATTATCTTTCATCAAAAAGCCTATTAAGAGCCAGTTCATACAAAACAGCAGCATTAGTGTAATACAAAACACTAAAAACTGCTCACAAAACTGCATTCTGAACCAGCTGCAGCTTCCAAATATTCTGGGGCAGTCCTATGTACAGCACGCTACAGTAATCAAAACCACAATGACAGTCCTTCTCCCCAGTCGTAGTTGTTACCTGTTCATCAAGCAGTAGCCCTAAATCATTCTAATTGGGGAAGTGCACCCTCCGATGCAAAATCATTGGAGCCAGGCAGTCTTAAAACCCATAGCCACTCATTTTGCCAGGGTTAGCCTGTTCAGCCCCAGTTCAGACCTTCACAGCTTTCAGGCACTGGAAAAGGTGTTCATAATACAGATTGGGCCACTTTGTGTATTTTGTAATAATCTGTATTAAATTACCTAAAGTATCTTCATCATTTTAGAATATTTTAGAATTAAGTACATGCACTTAGTCACAATACTTTAATAGAGCAACAGATATCAATATGCCTATGTATCATGGTTTAAGAATCCAAATTTCTCAAATGACTGTTGAAGTTGTTTCTCTGTTTTGTTACAAAACAACATTTTTTATTAATAATAAAGCATTGGAATTGGATGATTGGTTTAATAGATATCTCTGATCACATCTTGAGAAGAATGAAAGAGAAAAATAGCTCCTTTTTTACAGGAAGCTTAAGAAATCTAATTACTTGAATTATTATTATATATATCTTTGTGCAGCTATACAAGCTCATCAATTTATTGAGATTTCCAAACTAAAGTTTATATCTATGTTTCCATATTTATGGCAATGAATTAAAATATATATCATAGAATAACTTTTTAACTTTTTGTTATTCAGACATCAGTGTGTATATGTATGTTGTCAGTAGTTTGTAGAGCAGAACAGAAGATTTTACAAACAATGTAACTGGTGCAATCTAGGAGAAGAAATATGGTCATGGAAGACATTTTTTCTTGTAGGTCAAAAACAGTATATAAGTATGTGCTGCATATATTTTCTTTCTTTGTACTTTTAAATATGGTGCAAAGATGTCCAATCTATGCACCATGTAAATGTAAGATGATCTCAGTTTTGATTGCAACCAACTACGCTTGTCAAAGCTAATTCAATCTTTCATACTTCCAAAAGTAGAAATATTCCGAGCTGCCACAATAAGAAAGATAATCTCACTGTTATTTTTGTCACTGAATCTACAGAGAGCACAGAAGGATGAACTAGAAAAGATAAAGCAGCATTATGACACTTCAACAGAAGAAGAAGTTAAGCTTCTGGACAAACCTGAACAGTAAGACCAGATGGGCAAGGTGCCCCACGTATTTCCCAGTCATTCAAAGCCTTGAAAATCAGAATGCTTGGTACAGCATTATGACAGAACAACATGTCTGAAGGAATTCCCAAATGCCCTATTGTTTGTTTTTCATTTCCCTTTGGTTGAGTATGATTCTCAGTGACTTCATAAACATGTTCACATAGTTTTCTATATAATAGTATAGAAGTGGTTTGGCCACTGCTGTGCTCTGCAGGCTTTAATGCAGGCTTTAATGTTTCCTAGTCTAGCCTATAATCCTGACATTTTTTCCTGGTTTCCTAGCAGTTTCCTAGTCTGACTCTCCTTAGCTTTTACAGCTAAACCAAGATCGGCTTCTTCAGACTGCCACCTGATGTAGATAGCCTAGTCTTAGAAGGTGTCTACCTGTGTTTTTGCTAAAAAAAAATATTTCAGAATGCAGAAATTCTGGAAAAGTAGGCAGCTTCTTCTGTTGCTAAATCTGGGAGGAGAATTTCTTAATTAATCAAAATATTTGCTATTATAATTTCAAACCATTACCTTTTTTATGCCAAGTAAGGTGAATGAGAGTTCAAGTTACCCAGGATTATTTCTTGAAAGCAGGAAATATATATTTAAAAACTAATCCTGTTAGTTAAAATATAGATTTAACAATCCTGTTAAAATTAAGTTGGAATATATATATATATATACATACATACATACATACATACATACATACATACATACACACACACACATATATATATATTATTCATATTTATATGCCGCCCTTCTTTGGAGCACAACCCAATGCACTCAGCAATAGCCTTCATTCCATTGTATATGCCTGCTTATTACTACGGCTTTTTGCCCCCCCCCCCCAAGTGGCATTTTTACAAAGTCAGCTTATTGCCCCCAACAATCTTGGGTCCTCACTTTACCTACCCCGAGAGGATGGAAGGCTGAGTCAACCTTGAGCCTGGTGGGATTCAAGCCTGCACTAATTTCAGGCAGCTGGAACTAAGTGCTAGGCGTTTATCAGCCTGCACCACCAAGGCTCTTTTTATTTGGTTAAGGCTCTTTTTATTTGGTCTTTTTATATTTGGTTAAGGACACCCCTAGTTGCTATCGCCTTTTTCCGTAAACAAAATAGCATTGGAAATTCAACCCAGATTGAAATTCTGTGCTCTTGGGAAGTTTTTCTTATACCCCAGTCATCTCGGTTGCAACCTTTTGGAGATGATAGAAACCACCACAAAAGTGTTGTATGGTAATTGCTACTGCTGCTGCTCCTGTTACTAAAATAACATGTTTGATGCCATGTAGCATCAAGAGAGGAGTTTAAGGCAACTTATCTTTCCCATGCTGTCAAGTGGAAGTATTTCATCCATTTTTTTAAAAAGAGGGTGAAATAGGAGAGAATTTTATGCTTCCATATAGAAAAACAAGAGAAGCAATAAAGTGTTATGGTATATGGCATTACATTAGAGATGTATCCTGGTTCAAGGATTGGTATATCAGTATCAGTATATGTACTACAGTAGGAGAAAAGATTCTTATTGCTGCTAATCAAAGAGAGCCTTCATAGCCACAGAAGGAGGTGATCAAAACCTGCTGCTGTTCAAATGTTTTGAAACTGCAAAAGCTAAGTTGGGAAAGAATTCAAGGGTTGGAGTCTCAGTGCATCTGGCGAAGATTGCAACTTCTTTTTCCCCTCTGTCAGAAATGAAGTAGATACTTCCAGTTTATATGGCAACCTCCCAAACTTGCTTTTTATTTAAGAAAGTCCACAAATATGTATGTAACATCTAGTTTGGCTTTCTAAACTATTCCTACTGAGTGAGAAGCCTAACATGGGACAACACTTATATTTTACCAGTTATATTGAATCCACAGAAAGATAGAACAGATATGAAGACTTCCAGCATGTTTAATCCTTATATAGCTACAAAGATCACAACAAAGGAAGATGCTACACTAAATTAGAGCCAGAATTCTACTTCAGTTTAATTAATACGTAAAAGATTAAAACGTTGATATCCTTTGTCTCTATAGAAATCTTCATGATTTATATAATGAGGTTTGGTTATTCTCAAAATAAGAATTGTTCTTGAAAGCAGTAAAATAATCTCAAACAGCAACCAATTCCCAGCAAAGTAAAATTAGTAAAATGATTTGCTAATAATAATAAAAACTAAATTTTAGATAAGGAGCCTACACAGGATCTAGAGCAAAGTAAAAGCATGGCATACTTACTTTATCAGCATCAGCATCATCTTAGCCATTGTTATCATCGTTTTAGCCATTGTCTATCCACCACAGGATGAAGGCTTCTTCCACATGTTTCCAACCAATACAGTCCTGAGCTTTCTTTTGCCAATTGGGCCCGCAATACTTGGTGATGTCATCAATCCATCTTGTTTTAGGTCTCTTTTATGGATGCTTTTTATCAAGTGGGATCCATTCTATGATTGCCATAGTGGTCCACTTGGCATCAATTCTTCTTGCTATGTGACCAACCCATTTCCATTTCAGTTCTTTTACTCTCTTGATGATATCTAGCCAAATCTACTAGTCTGTTGCCTCTATTATCTAGTTAACCACTTCCATACGGGACAGTTGCTTTTTGTCCAGGTATTTTTTCCCTATTCTTGCATTAAAGCCACCCATTAGTATTTTGTATCAGCTTTTTTCTTTGTCTTCAAGTGGGACACATCATTTCAAAACTCTTCAATCTCATCATCTCTATAGCTTATTGTTGGTGTGTAAGCTTCGATGATTTGAAGCTTGTATTGTTTGTTCACTTGAATGATGCATTGGGCTACTCTGTCTGATATACTTTCAAATTTTACTGCAGAGTCTTTCAGTTTTTGGTTGATGAATAAACCAACTCTGCCACATTGTCCATCTTCAGTACCTCTAGTGTAGAGTAAATGCCCAATCCTTTTAAATTCAACTAATTTTTCACCTTTTCATCTTGTTTCACATTATCTAATGATATCCCAATGCATATTTATTTATTTATTTATTTATTTTATTTTGTCAATTGCTTACAAGATAATAAGTAATACTTATTACTTAATAAGTATAAATATAGTTTATAAACATATAAACATAGTTGTGAATACATGAAATGAATACATATAAGAAGAATAAAAGAAACAATTGGACAGGGACGGTAGGCATGTTGGTGCACTTATGCACGCCCCCTACAGACCTCTTAGGAAAGGGGTGAGGTCAATAGTAGACAGTCTAAGGTTAAAGCTTTTGGGGAAGAAACCACAGAGTCAGGTAGAGTATTCCAGACATTGACCACTCTGTTGCTGAAGTCGTATTTCCTGCAATCAAGTTTGATGCAGTTAACCTTGAGTTTGTATCTATTGTGTGCTCTTGTATTGTTATGGTTGAAACTGAAGTATTCATTGACCGGAAAGACATTGCAATGTATGATTTTATATACTATACTTAGATCAGACCGAACGCGGAGTAGCTCTAGGTTTTCTAGGTCTAGAATTTCAAGTCTAGTGGCATAAGGTATTCTGCAACAAGTAGAGGAGTGTAGAACTCTTCTTATGAAATATTTCTGGACTTTCTCAACTGTGTTAATATCAGATACATGATGTGTTGTATGCCCTAGTTAGTAATGTGATATTACCAGAGACAAAGCTACGTAGGATTAGGTTAACAACTCATAATGCCTTTTTGGCTATGTAGTTACAGTGGGCTCTAGCACTTAGATCATTAGAGATGAGTATTCCAAGGTCCTTGACGGAGTTTGGATCATCAACAAGGTCTTGACTATTCAGCTTGTATTTTATTTTCTGATTTTTTTTGCCAATATGTAAGACAGAGCATTTATTTGTTGAGATTTGAAGTTGCCATTTGTTTGACCATTCTGATACATAGTCGAGGTCTTTTTGAAGGGTAGCAGTATTGTCTGTGGTGTTGAATAGCTTTACATCATCAGCGAAGAGAATGCAGTTGCTCTTAATATGATCACAGAGGTCACTTATGTAGAGTATGAAGAGAGTAGGTTCTAGAATGCTGCCTTGGGGACACCACTGTTGACAGGTACAGAATTTGATAAGATGCTCCCAATTTTGACCATTTGTTGTTTGTTTGACAGGAATGCTTCTATTCAGTTATGCAGTTGTCCAGAGATACAATAAGATTTTAGTTTTAGTAGTAGTTTGTCGTGTACCACTGAATTGAAGGCTTTACAGAAGTCTATGTAGATTGCATCTATTGTTTTGCCCTGATCGAGTTGTGTAGTCCATATGTTTTTGCAGTGTAAGAGTTGCAGACAGGATAGTTTTTTTCTGAAACCATATTGTTTGTTAGAGAGTAGGTTGTTTGTCTCTAAGTGGAGGATAATGGATTGGTTAATAATTGATTTCATGACTTTACAGGTGATGCAGCATAAAGAGATTGGTCTGTAATTTTCAACTAGACTGGGGTCTCCCTTTTTGAAGATGGGGATGACCGTGGCTTGTGACCATAGGTTTGGCAAGGAGCTGGTCCTGAAAGATTTTTCAAAGATTATGCTTAGAGGTTCAGCTATGGCAGCGGATAGCTTTTTTAAGAAGTAAGCACATATTCCATCTGGTCCAGTAGATAGAGATGGTTTAGATTGCGTAGTGCTTTTTCAACATTGTCTTCTGTAAAATCAATATGTATTATATATCATTGTAGTTGTCTGTGGGTCGACTAGGAAATACTGGGAATGAGCCATTGCTGTTTACAATACTTAGCCAAAGAATGTGTTAAAGAGGTTGGCTTTAATGGTGTCGTCACTGAGGTCTGTACCATTAGGTCCTTTCAGGGGTGGGATGGATCTTGAGTCTTTTAGTTTGTTGTTCACAAAATTGTAGAAAGTGCGGGTGGAATTGGTGTGTAGAAGGTTTTCCTCTTGTTTAATGTGATAATCGGTGCATTCAGTATTTATCTGGTGGCATAAATTTTTGTATAGGCTTTTGAAGTTGGCAGCGTGACCAGATTTGTTTTTCCACCAAAGTTATCTTTTTTTGGATTGAAGTTTCCTTATTGTTATGGGTAATCTGTTTTTTTTCCTGGTTTTGGGAGTTGTTATTGGTACATATAGTTTGATGACTCTTTGGATTTCAAGTAAAAATATGTTGTAATGGTCTTCAACAGTATTGCATCCAGTGAACAGAGATTGCCAATCAAGGAATGAGAGATTGTTGTCTATAAGATCATAGTTGCCTTTTTTGAAGTTATAATTGGGGATCACGTTGTTGTGATGATTTTTGTGCGGAAGTATGTTGAGACAAAAGTCAATCATGTTGTGGTCGCTGTTGGAATTTTGTTGGAATATTGTTAGTTCAATCAGCAGTTCTTCTAGTTGAGCATCCATTTTCATTGTTCGAATGTTGACTGTTCCTATATCCAAAGTCCAAAGGCAGCCTGATTTAACCCAGGCCCCTGGGAAATGAGTAGCCATTTTTGAGGTTGTATTGGCATGTGGAAGGAATAGACCATAATCTGCCATGTTAGTTCAATGTGGGTTGGCAGATGTAATCAGTGTTAGTCTGGGGTATCCATCATGGCCTGTTCGCCTTGGGAGACCCTTCTAGACATATACATGTCCAACAACATAGACCCTGATTTCATTTACCCACACAAGCCCCTTCACCTTGTCAAGGCCCCAATCATAGAAGAACAGAAGAAGACTCAATATAATTCCAGTGATCCCCAACCAAGGCAATTAACTGTGATAGTATGGATGATTAATGTTGTGAACATCATACCTAAAGGTGTTATGTAGAGTTAGCCTCAAGACTCAAAACATCAACTTGTGATGGAAGTTTAAGATACAATCTTGTATCTACTTTGCTACCCTATGGAAGTAAGCAGGATTTACTTTTGAGTAGATCCATATTATTGAAAATAGAATGGTTATGTTATATTAAGTAGAATAGGATCAAAGTTTTTTTAAAGTTTTTACTTTGAGGATTAATTATTTTTAGGAATAAGCCTGAGAATGATAAAATTGTCATGGAATGCTTACTCATTGGACTCTAATCAAATGTCATATAACCACAATGGGACTAGAACTTTTTAGTTTTGTTTCTCTCCAGCAGAGGGTGGTATCTCTATCTTTCTATTTCTTTCAGATTGTGTTTGTGATAAACTCTGCTGGAATATTGAATTTATCTTTTTCAATAAAGATCAAAAGATTGTTTATTTTACCCGCAATTTAAATCATAGCAAGAACTCATTTTATGTATTGTCAATATTTCTCTGATATATTGGATTATATAAGGTAAAATGCAATCACTTGATTGAAATATACATGTTTGCTCCTATTTTCACAGATTTTTATATGAGTTATCCCAGATCTCCAACTTTGCTGAACGTGCCCAATGTATAATCTTTCAATCTGTCTTCAATGAAGGGATAACTGCAGTTCATCATAAAGTTGACATTATTCATCATGTTTGTAAGGTACTTGGGATACAATTTGTAGCACTCTAAGGTTTATTTTCTTTCATTAAACATGACTATTTGTGAGTAAAAATGACAGAAAATTGATTCAAGTCTAGTTAAAGTAATAGATAATGTTGTGCTTCCTAACAGATGTCATTTTCTGATTTTATAGTCTTTATGAATACCAAGTATTTTAAGTCAAAATGACTTTCTATCAAAAAATGTAAACACCTTAAATATTTCTATATTTAAATTAAATTAATATCTTATTTATATAAAATACAGTAGCACAAATAATTTATGTAAAATCATAAATGAAAAAATATATTCCAAATTGTTGCAATTAGAATAGAGAAAATCCAGCTCATTTATTATGGCTTACTATAAGCTTTCTCTTATATCTATGAATGCTTAGGTCATAATAAATGGATCTTGCACATGTTTATTTTCAAATGCCCAAAGCAAAGTTCTGTATTGGTTTCAACACTGACAGGCTCCAAAGAGATCCAAGGTCAGAACAACTTTCATGAATCTACAGTAGGCATTTGGTTCTCAGATAAACTTTTGGAACAGAAAACAATGTTCTTTTTTTAAAAAAAATCCTTATTTTACTGAGTTTGAATGTTGTTTTTGTAGATTTATTTTAAATTTGGCAATGTAGGGATATGATATTTTTGTGTTTAATACTTGGTTGGATCCATGACACCGATTATTACATCGCTTTAAAGTTGCAGTTTGAACTTCATTTACTTGTCTACTGTATAAAAAAGGACTGAGGCCTAAGTCACTACCTAATGGTCCCAAAGTAAATTTATTTATCTAACTTAACCTGTATTCCTCAATAGGGTTGAGAAGGGTTTGCACTGGTCACCACTCAACAAACTTAGTGTAATCCTACATACCTACCAGCAGAGGGAAGAGAATTTCTGAATCCCAAAGATTTCAAAGTCAAAGACTACTAGAGAGAAAATAGGGAGGTTCTTGCCCATTTTTTGTGCTTGCACCTCTTTTGGAAGTTAGCCCTCCCTTTGAATCCCACTCCTTCAAGTGGATTAAGGTGGAGAAACTGACCTGGGACTTGTCAGGAGAGCAAAGAAAGCAACACCACGTCAAAAGCTATTTTGTACTACTGGTACAAAATGCAGATCTTCGAGTGAGATCCACATAACACAAGCACCCTTCAATTTTTTCTATGCTTTGTTCACTTTTTGTTGAAGTCTGGGATTGCTATATTTATTTATTATGCAAAACATTTATCAGGTGTTTCCTTTAGCAGCTAATAATGTTACAGCAGACTAAATATCAACATTTTAAATTATTTCTATATGCTGCATCTAAAACTCATCTACTTTAAAAAGTATGTGTGATATATATGGCCCTCCATTTTTATCTCTTCAATTATTGAAATAATTAATAGCACTTAGATTTATATACTGCTTCATAGTACTTTATCGCCCTCTCTGAGTGGTTTACAGAGTCAGCATATTGCCCCCAGCAATCTGGGTCCTCATTTTACCAACCTTAGAAGGATGGAAGGCTGAGTCAACCTTGAGCTGTTCAGGATTGAACTCCTGGCAGTCAGCAGAGTTAGCCTGCATTACTGCATTCTAATCACTGCGCCACCATGGCTCTATAATAATAATAATAATAGGCCCAAAGCCATCCAATTAACTTTCTAGCTAAAATGTTGGATTCAATATTTTATTAACTTGAGCAATGTGGGCTCTTAAAATAATTTCATCACCCAGAATTGATTTTAATACCTTCAGCATTACAGCATTTCTCTGTTAGTATATTTCACTGTATAGATTTGTAAAGAAAAACTAACATTAAAATATTTCTTCATGTAATATTTTCTGATATTATAAATTATGTTTTTCAGGAGTTGATTACAACGAAAAGTGTGAAAAATATTTTAGCTTTGATTCTGGCTTTTGGAAATTATATGAATGGAGGAAACCGAACACGTGGTCAAGCAGATGGATTTGGCTTGGAAATACTTCCCAAACTAAAAGATGTTAAAAGTAGAGTAAGTACAGTATGCAGTTTAAATCAGTATTTTTAATTGAATTCAATCTTTCAATTAGCAGGCAATGTTTTGTGGATAGGCATCTGCTCCTAATAGAAATGAAACTAAAATGACAAAATATATGTTATGACATCATAATGCACACTCAACTCTTTTGTATTTGAGTGATAATGTCATATACATGTATGTAAGGATTGGTGTTTGTGTTACAACATTGTGCTCTGTGCTTTGTCATTTTTCACCTTCCCCTTGCTGCAAATCCCTATAGGTCTATGAAAGAAGAATGTTTTCCTTCTCTTTGCTGTTGTTTTTACTTACAAGTGAGACAAGTACTTGTCCATAATGTCAGCCCTATCAGCTAGACCAAACCTGAAAATTAATTCTGGATGAAGGATAAAACTACTTTTAATGAAATTGGCTGTAATAACATACTCTTCCATGTCAGCCATATTTTTTTTCCTAAATAATAGTTCCTGTATATTTCCATCAAGGTAATCTTCCTTAGTCTATACACATGGTAATTGAGGCATATCTTTTATTACTCTATTTTACTATTAACAGTTGTTGTGAATCTGGCTTCCCCATTGATTTTGCTTGTCAAAAGATCACAGAAGGTAATCCCATGACACTGCAATCATCATAAATATGAGTCAGTTGCCAAGTGTCTGATTTTTGATCAGCGATCATGGGGATGCTGCGACAGTTGTAAATGTGAAGTCACTTTTTTCAGTGCTGTTGTAACTTTCACTAAACAAACTGATGTAAGTTGGCGATTACTTGTACAAAACTGTCATTAATCCGAAATGCTTGTTTTAGGGGGACTGATGATGGTGGAATGGGATTTCTACGTTAAATTAAGCAACGGTGTGAAAAGCATAGTGCCTCCCCCTGACACTGCATCACTGTGAATGTTCTAAAATTTTTGATATTGTTTGCTTCTACATTATATAGATAGGCACACCAGGTAGTGATTTGAAGCAAGGGGCCATGGGCAAGGGATTAATAAACAAGAAGCCATTCAGAGTGAGGTCAGAAACTAAGCCTGCTGAAGGACATATCCTTCAGAACCCTGGACAGATCCTAGGGAAGCCTACAGTATTACTAATGAGGGCTAGTTGTGACTGAATTCTTGGAGTAGAAATGAAGAATCCACAGATATCCCTCATACTGGCCCCAGCCTTTCTCTAGGTCCTGTCCCTCTGTGATAATTTAGACTGTTAAAAACTGGCAATGGTCCATAGGAGGTTTTATACACAATTCATTGTTCATTAGGTGACCTTTAGATTTTTTTATATCTCACCTTTATTAATGTTATAACTCAAGGCAGTGAACATACTTAATACTCTTTCCTCCTCCTGTTTTCCCCACAAAAAATCAACCCTGTGAGGTGAGTTGGGATGAGAGAGAGGGACAGGCCCAAGTCACTCATCTGGCTTTCATGCCTTAAGTGAGATTAGAACTCAGTCTCCTGGTTTCTAGCCTGGTGCCTTAAACCATTACACCAAACTGGCTGTCTGGCCTTGATGGTGCAGTGCAATTGGAAGGAGAAATGCCTATAATTTTTTGAAAATGACTTGTCCTTTGTGGCAATTGTGTTACAACAGAATCATAGATCATGCAGTGTAAACTTTGGAGATCATCTAATCCATTCACCTGCCATGGCCATCCAGATTCTATTGCAGCACCTGCATTATCTTACCGGTACATTTTTTTTCTCTATGCCCAATTGAAATCCAAATAGTTTCCTGTACTATTTTTTGGAACAACTTTGAACACATCTGCTTCACTTTTAACATGCCAGTTTTTTAGATATTCCGAAAGAGCTAATGTCTCTTTGCAGATTTATCTTCCCTAGGCTAAACATGCCCAGCTGATTCTTCTAACCTTTTAATGTCTTGGTTTCTTTTCTCTGGTAGCTTTCCCCCCCCTCAAATCTAATATTTCTGTGAGGGATCTGAGAAGAATTAAAATCTCCATCATGAATTCTGTGATATCTACCATGTTTTAAATTCAGTTGGAAAAATAATTTCCATTGATACTTATATAATATTCTTGCCAGGCCCAATTACTCAGTGTGTGTACATACCGAACAGGCAAGGAGAGGTGAGCCTGAGAATCCCATTTTCTGGGCTTCTGACAAGTTTTAGAATGGAGATTAGGTGCCTTTGTGGATGATGCTACAAATTCAGATGGCCTCATTTAAACTGAGGCCATGTCCAAGTCACCACCAATCATGACAAGCAACTCTTTTATATGACAGAACTAGCCACAATATGACAAAAACTTTATAAACCTGTTTGATTCTGTATTATCCCCATTAAGAGATAAAAGTTTCTTGGATGAGTTTCTTAAGACTCTTTAAGTTGTTGAAAAGAGAATGCCTGAAAATACAACAATAATAGAAAATAGTAGCAATTTACTATTAATTATTTATACTATTTACTTTTATAAATTAGTTTTCACAGTGTTTGTGGTCACTTCATCTTTATTAAGAGTTTAGGAAGTATAAATTGCAATGAAAATCTTTTTCAACCTGTATTTTTTATGTTCATATTCCACATTTTCTGATATTTTGAAATCTTATTTTTCAATTCCCCTGACCTCCGCACCTTCCACCATAACTTGAAGACCTGGTTGTTCGACCAATCCGGGCTGTGACCCCTCCCTGGGGGTTAAACTGTCTTAAATTTCAGATTTACAATTCGTCTTATAATTGTTTAATATATTTTAGGTAATTTATTGTTATTGT
This sequence comes from Naja naja, assembly GCA_009733165.1. Lineage (NCBI taxonomy): Eukaryota > Metazoa > Chordata > Lepidosauria > Squamata > Elapidae > Naja > Naja naja. The sequence continues at coordinate 307,024,557 of CM019148.1, forward strand.
TGTATTTTAGCTGTGAGCCACCCCGAGTCCTTTCGGAGAGGGGGCGGCATATAAGTCGAATTAATTAATAAATAAAATAAATAAATCCTCCCTCTTTTAGGATACAGGAATCAGCCTTGCAGATTATGTTGTTATTTATTACCTACGCCATTGTGATAAGGTAAGTTTTTATCAATTACTGTGCGTTGTATATTATTTAAAGAAGGTGTTGTAGAGTTAGGTTCATCCCATTCCTATATGATAAAAGAAACAGGAAGGGTAAGGATAGCATGCTATCACATAACTAAGAAAAATTAAACTTATTGTCTTATTTTGACTTTTCTTTTTTCATGTATCTTGGATTAAAGTTGGAACATAAACTACATGAATAGTTTTACTTGTCTTCCTATGTTTCCTAATTCCCCCCCCCCCGAAAAAAAACCCTTGTGGGTGTGGGATCCTCGTTGAAAAGAATAATAAATGAAAAATTGTTAAAATTAGCAGAGCCACTTCACTAGTTTATTTACTTATTTTGAACTTACATTTAAATTTATGTGTCACTCCTGGACAATCCTGGGCCACTTACAAACAGTAAAAAGAGAACTATAAAACAATTAAAATTACATTTACAATTATAACTCTATCACCCTTCTCCTGAGGTCCCCAGACCTGCTGGCAAAATCAGGTCTTGGGGGACCTCAGGTTCAACAGGGACAGGGCCAATCTCACCTCAGAGAGGAGAAGATTTCAACTGTGCTTGTACCCTCCACAGAAAAAAGTTTGTCACTTAGGCCTGCCAAATATAATTCCCCATTAAGAGATAAAAGGTGATGGAACCCATAACATCTTGCTCTTTGATCTGGTAGAAGAGGCAGATGAAACTGGAGAGAGGCTGTCCTTCAAAGTGGGACAGAATATTATCCAGGTTCCTGATTAACCAGCTACATGTACTTATTTCAACTTTAAAAGTTTCATGCTAAACATACAGCAAATGAGTATATTTGAACGTACTCATTAGTCTCATTAGATTGGACTGGTCCCTACTCTAACACTCTTTTGTAAGGCGCTGAAGACACGGTTCTGCCAGTGGGCCTGGAGAACCCAGAGTGGACTGAGCCCAATTAAACAGTTTGTATGAATGTGTGTTGTTGCCAAGGTGGAAAGGTGGGGGTTATTATTTTATTAACTTATTATTTTATTATTTTTATTTTTATTTCTTTTATATGGTTTCTTTATATCTGTGTAGGCCACCTGGAGTTGCTATATGAGTAGGCAGCCATATAAATTTTCTAAAATAAATAAAATCAATAAATAAATTATATGTCTTGCTGTATTCGGGTCTTATCCCATGTAAGATTATCTTGAGATTTCTTGATGATGATCCCACTCGCCATCTTCAGGCTAGTGTCTTCAGCTTTGTGCTTGTGCCAGCAAAGCATGATCTGAGCTGCATTCTCTCTATAAATACTGGAGGGGAGGTATGGTGTGCTGGCTCTGTTGTAAGCGGGTTGGTTAGCTGTGTTGTTGGCTGTGTTGTTGCTTCTTGATTGGTTGATGGAATTGATGTTTGCTGATTGGATGGCTGTGTTGTTGGCTGTGTTGTTGCTAAAAACACCAGCCTGAAGATGGTGAGTGGAATCTCGTCGAAATGTCACCAAGATAATCTCAATCTTACACGGGATAAGACCCGAATACACCAAGACCTACATACCTTTACCCATGAAAATCTACGAGAACAAATATATATATATATAAAAATATTCAGATTAATAATGCATAGTAGTATGAATAAACAGTTGAATGATTTTACATTGGCTAATAATTCATATATATACTGGTTTACAAAGAAAATTATTGTTATCCTTAAAAATGTATTAATAGAAATTCATTTATTGATAACAAATGGGTCAAATAATACATATTAAAAAGTATGAGACTTGATAACATTAAAATATTTTTCAAAATTTGCCAGGAAGTTTAATTTAACCACACTTGCAATCTTTTATCATTTTAATACTAGCTATATTTTAAAGGGAGCAATTTGTAGATCTCGTCACATAACTTTTTGGATTTCTTAGATTCAAGAAACATTTAAAGCCTTTATTTGAATACTTCACTAGATATACAAAAATCAGATTTAATAGTTATCAATAGGATATTAATATAATAAACACTACAGAGAACTATATTTTAACTTTCCAGTGCTAATACATTGAAACTGAACTTCTACAGACCCAAATTTTATGATGGACTGAAGATTACCATAAGTAGAAAATAAAACTCGGGTGTTTAATTCTTCCTGGAGCACCCCTCAAATCTTCTTCAAAGAGTTGTGATAGCATGAGTAATAGCACTTGAAAATAAATAAGAAAAGGAAGTATTTCTAAATCATCCCTTTTATTTATTCTTGCATAAACCTTCTCTGGGTTTAAGAATTTTCTATAAATGGCAAAACACAGTTACAAGCCGTTAAATTACAGTTAAAAATTAAGATTTGCTTATGCAAAGATAACTTTGTATCTTTGTTTTCCTTGCATGCTAGGCAATGCTTTTCAATTAGGTGCCAAGGATAAGATGAATGAATAAACAGAGAAAACATTTCCGTGATGACTGGAAAAGTTACTATTAATTAACCAGACACTTTTGACATTCTCCTCATTTAGAGAACTGTGGAAATAAATAACATTGCCAGACATAAATTTGGGTGTCATCAGCCATCTGTGGACATCACAAAAGCTAGATGTTTCTCAGATTTATTCTCTCTGAACAAAGATGGCAGCTTATTTATCAATTTATTCATTGGAGTTATATTCTGCATCTCTAACAATGCTAGCTTGCTACATTACAAATCAAATAATTAAGAGCCATTAAAGCCTGGTTCAAACAGCCACAAAAACCACATTGATAAAACAGTCTGCATTCAGTCAAATAAACTTTATCTCAGGAAACCACAGAGTTTGTCCATCAGATACCTGCCAGTTAAAAGATAACCAAAAAGCCATTTTAGAATTTTTGGCAAGAAATTCCACAACAAGCCCAAGGCAGAAGGAGGTATGAAAGATGGTAAAAGATGTGCAATTATAAAGGAATACACTATAATAAATACAATACAATGAAGTTTTATTAGCATGGTGAGCTGTCTTTAACCAAGAAGATGCTAAATATTACAATTATTATGTACTACAAATGTAATTTGGAGATCAAAAGCATTTCATTGGGGGATTCCAATGTGTCTTCAGGGGAAACGATTTTTTTTCAACTTGTATCATTTATTTATATTTATAATTAAGGAAACATATATGTTTCAGTAGGACTTATGGCATTGTTCCAGTTATTGTTTTTAACTTTCTTGTTTAGGAAGCAGGAACAGAAAAGAGTGTATTTCCATTGCCAGAGCCTCAGGATTTCTTCCAGGCATCACAAGTAAAATTTGAAGACCTTGTAAAAGATTTAAGAAAACTAAAGAGAGATCTAGAAGGTAAATAAAAATCTAGTTTTCTTTTGAAAATATGTTTTTGGACTTCTGAGCAATCCAGGCTTACAAAATCTTTTTGGCAAATCTTCCCAAGTAAATTGGCTTTGGATTGCAGCTTGGACTGCTTGCTGTTTGAGTTGTACTACAGCAAATCCATCCTATTAATTTATCACAGTTAAAGCCAACAATAAATATTTTATAATGATAACTTTAGTTCTTCCATGTTAAAAGAACATTGCATTTAAGAACTTTGAAGAATATTTGCTTGACGAATTTGAATTTTAAGCAAATGTCTTATAAGTTTTCTAATGTATTAAATTTAACCTTGTAGATGGAATCCAGTATGTATAATTGGCTCTAATTTTGTACTAATATTCAATTAGTTTTGATGGACCATGAATACTAATGGAAAAGTTGAATAAAATAAGCAATTTGGGATAGAGTTGACATAATTTACATATCAGTAAAGGCTGTGCTTGCAACTCAAAGCAAAAATTCCATTTGAAAATGATTAAGTTCCTTTTAAACAGACTAGTCTCTTGGCTGCAGCGGGTAGAACTGCTGTCAAGATACATTCTCAAAAGAAGCTTCTACTATTTATGGATTCTCATTGCTTATAGATCAAACACATTGTATCAGGCCATTTTCCAACAAGGGAAACAACAATTTCAAATCTAGGCCTTCTGCTGTGACTTAAAAGAGATTAATAAAAGTCATTTGCATTTTTTTAAAAAGAAGATTGGCAAAATGAAATTGGGAGCCATCATAAATTATAGTATGGATATAAAGCATCTTAATGCATATAAGTTATTGGTCACTTCTATCCTCTCTAAACAGAAATTTTCTTGAAAAATTCAGGGATCTCTATCCACAGTTGTCAATAAAATTTGTCATTAAATAATTTATTCTTCTAGCTAGCTATCTCTGAATAAGCTCATATTTGTTCTTAAGAAAATTTCAAAGGTCACAGTGGTAAGGAAATATCAGTTGTTGTTTATTTAACCTTGGCATCCATGAATGCTCTATCTCCCATCATCTCTCGGTTCTGTTAAGCCCTCTTGGCCTACCCTCCTCTATGTTGTTCATGCTGAAATAGGATCTGTGTTTGATCTACCATTTTCAAAAAGTATCGTTCTCCTGCTATACATTTGACATGCACAAGCAGTGATTATTTTAACAGGAAGTCAATAAAATGCTAGGTTTATTGCAGTTTTTTTTTAACATTGCATATTACTTAAAACAAATACAGGAATTTTTCAGTCTTTTTATTTTCCCTTTCACTTGTTTATTTCACAATCTATTGAAAATAAACTTCATTCTCCTTTAGGATGCTAGTCATTTGTTTTTCCATGTGTCTTTATGTATAGCTTCATAGTTATAGGCACTAAAAAAAGTGACTGATGACTGTTTTTCACAATTACAACTGTTTCAGCATCTATGATCATCTGATCAAAATTCAGATGCTTGGCAACTAGGTCATACTCATGAGCATTGCTGTGTCCCAAGGTCATGTCCCAAGGTTCTGACAAGGAAAGTCAATGGGAAAGCCAAATCCACTTAACAACCAGGTTTCTAACATATCAACTGTGGTGATTCACTTAACAACTGTGACAAGAAAAGTCATAGAATGGAACAAAACTCAATATACATCTCACTTAACAACACAAATGTTGGTTCAATTGTAGTCATAAATAGAGAACTATTTTATTTACCTTAAAGTAAGATTGAACTTTATAGTTGAACCTTATTGTACTATTTTTAAACAATTGATATAAATTTATCTTATCCAACAAATTCAACAAAAGAGAAGTAGAATTTTGCCAGATGGGAGCAAATATGGAGATTTTGCTAAAGTGGATTTGTGGCAGATTCATGATGAAACAAATATTTCTAGGAATTAATTTTGTCCAGAGTTCATCCTAAAAAAAACTTAAAATCTCTCCTGGAGGCGCAGTTAATGTCTGAAGATCAATTTAATTTTATCAGAATTATCTGGTAGAATGTGGAAGAAAAAAGTGGAAGAAGAGCTTTCATTTTGTTATTTCAAATAATTGGACAAATGCTATTTAAAAATGGGAGCTGAACAATAGGATATATAAAAACTCTTTCTGCAGAAATAACACAGAATGCTCCACAAGAAAATAAAGTACTGTATGTTGTGCTATTATCTGTGCTTGAAACTAGCACAGAATAAGCATTAGCATTTTTATTTTCCCAATTCTTATTCTATCTTTAATCTATTTAAAGACATTATAAGACAGAGAGTTTTCATGAACATTAGTTTTGATCATTTTGAGTAGAAGAAATTCTTCCATTGGCAAGGAAACAACAATTAGAGACCTCCCTACAGTATCTCCAGGAGCAGGAATAGTGGCCGGCTTTGCCAAGTGTTTCTTAGGATGTGAGATATAATTCCACATATATACTTCTAGTCCACTCAGTTCTGTACAAAATTCAATTTTTAATAGCACGTTTTATTTACAATTTCTCCTGATTGTAATGCCATTTTATTGCTTTTAGAAATGTTTACTGTATTATGGTTTTATGGCTTTTAATTTTGTACGTTGCCAGAGTCGCCCTGAGGCAAGCTAGGCAGCAAAATAAAATAATAAAATAAAATAAAATATCTTGTTTTACAGCTCAGTCAGAGTTAATATTAGAATTACTATACCAAAATTTAGTGTACCTGGGTCCAATTATGAGTTCTACATAGAGTAATAAAGAATATAAGCAAGAATACAGACTCCAGAATTATTCCTACAGGGATGGTTATATGCATGAATTGCTAAATGAAATTCTGTTCAAAAGAAGATACTTGTTTTACTCTAAATTTGAATTCTTGAATTTATCATGTCATAATTTCAACTGCTGTAGTGATACATTTAGTACTAATTCTGTTCAGTCCTACATAGCCCAAAAGGGTATACTGTATCTCCTCTCTGTGAACTCAAAATTCAACTTTATTTTCCACCAAAAGTAAAAAGAACCTGGTGGTAAAAACTGAGTTTTAGTTAAGTGATCAAGAAGTGGAATTTACAGTAAACAATAAGCATTTTTCCTTCAAACAACTATTTTTGTACATTGTTAGACACAATACCATATGAAATGTTTTAATTGAAAATAATAGTGTATTTTAGCATGTGCACAAAATATCTGATGAATCTATGTAGTTTCTGGCAACCATTAAAAACTGTGGCTGTTGGCAAAATATTAGTAAAAACCTAAAACTGAAACAGATGTTATTTGCAAAAATTGTCTTTAGAGAAAGCTGCATCTAGCTATCCAGACTGTGGGGATTCAATAACCAGTCATTTGAGTGTCCAAAGATGTCTGACCACATACGTGGCATTTATTACTTTTATACCATTTTCACAAGCAGAAAAGAACAGCATAGATACAGCATTGGGATTGGAGTATAGATCCACATGGGTGAAACCCTTCAATCACATTGGCATAACCCCTCAACCAATCCTTAAAGTTAGTGATGATGTTAGTAAATGATATCACCTGTACACCTGGAAAATCAGAGACGTCCCATCCCCATCCCAACAGATAAGAGGATGAATAGAAGATGAGCTCATGGGATAGCAAAAGAGGCCTGCTCCACCAAGCTGCAGTGTGCTGCCAGCTTCTAGTGTCATCCAGGGAAACTCAGTGGCTACCACATTTCACTCTTTTCTATTTTAAATTTAATTAATTAAAGACAAATCATAAAAGGAGTTAGGAGAAGATTCATAATCATTAGAAGAGCATGCTTGCAGTTGTTTATATAGGGCATATACTTGACCCTTAGGCAAGATAAGAGAGGGTTTGGGATGAAAAGCTGTGATACATATGTTGCAAAGAGAAGGGAGACATTGAACAAAGCAGTACCCACTAATTAAATCACAAATAATGACTACATAGCATAGAATTTTTCCCATTAAGCCTGTGGACAACCAAGCCCCAAAGCTTTCCCACCAAGATCCTAATTTATTAATTTTCAAATCCAAGGCCAAATTGTTGAAAATATTAAGCTGGTGCTGGATGGTTCATGACCCATCAAACAAATTAAAACAATATAGATTTTGTAGAATAGCCTTCTTCAACGCTTGCATCTTATGGTTGATCGTTGAGATAGCTGAAGAAGTAACATTAATTGTTTTTACTAAATTACAGAATTGTTTTTGCTAAATTACATGCAACAGTTAAGGTGAGCGCGAGCAGCAATTGCTGGCACGCCCACTATAAACAAAGCTAGCACTACGTATTCGGCTTTATTAAGTAAGGTTGCTTCAGAGTCAACAGGTGTTATCTAGCATGACCCCTCATCGAGAATGATTCAAGTGATGAAGTTGCTGTTTAGAAAGTAAAACAGAATCAGCTGGCCAAGGCAGCATTGCGCTTCACTAATATTAGCAGGAATATAATTAAAAGTTTCTTGACCACATGTAAAAACTATCCTTGAGGTAGCCAACCATGGGAAAAGTGAAAGAAGTCTCTTCCAAAGCTGTGCAGTTCAAAGTAGGTGAGCTAATACGATGACAGTGAGGTTTTTTACTTGAAGATATACAATTATCTACTTTTGTACAAGTTATATTTACAGGGACTGCTACCATTGGGGTGTGTAAAGCAATTGCATCAAGGTGTGGATAATAAGCAGCAAATCACCAATTAGATATAGTCTTATAGTTAAAGTTCCCATGTAATAAAAATCCGCTTAAGCCAGTGAAGTTTTGAATTACTGCAGAAGTGTAGACAGGAACTAAACATATAGAAAGCAAATGTTCCATATCATAAGTTTCAGATAAGCAAAAGACATCATTCTGTGTGATGTTAGCCAAGCATAAGCAAATGAACCCGGATTGGACGCTGTGCCATCTGTAAAGTCAAATTCCTGGGACTGGGACCAGATCTGGGGAGTGGTGTGTTGCCACAACATCCTTGGCTGGGTGGACACAATGAGCCTGGGTGGACACAATGAGCTGGAATCCACAAAGGTCCTGTAGAAACAAACATAACAGCACAGCCTCGCCCCCTCACCCCCAAGTAGTTAACTAAAACATTCAATTAATTTAAGGTAAATAGAAACATTCAATTACATTCAAGTGATTTAAAGGAAATTATACTTTTTAAAAACTTTTTAGAGACCCTTCTAGAGACCCTTTCCCTCCTTTTTTATTTATTTGTGGAGACAGGCCTTAAATGGCCGATGAGCATGTTCCATTATGGCTATATTCCAGGTTGTACAAAATTGCAAAAAAGCAAAATATCATGATGTAAAAAAGAGGGCTTGCCTAGTAGGTAACATCTGCCAAAGTTGATGATAAAACAATCTACTTGACTTGAGTAATTGGAATATGGCAAGCTTGTGCCAGGCCTCTAGCATTTTGATGAAAAAAAGAGTGATTGAAAAAAAATCAACAAAGCAATAACCTTAAGAAAGAGGCCCAGAAGGGGTCAAGTGACTACGTATGTAACAAATATCTTCAGTCTTGTAGTAGCGGTGGCAAAATTAAAAATAAGATCATAAGATTAGGGTCAATCTTGGGTGTAATATAAGCACCTTGAAGATTAAAAATAATTTGACACATATAATGAGAGTCAGAGATTAAATCAAAAGGCTGTTGAGAAAAAGTTTTGAAAATTAAAATAGCAGGACACTTTCCAGGGAGCATTACGAGGATCCTTGTAAAGGAAGAAGTCATTAAGCAAGCAAGCCAAAGTTCTTTAGGCAAACAATACAGCTTACATAGTCAGTTAAAACATATTGAAGAGATAATGTATTTTGAAAATAAAATTGAAAATCAGATTTTACATAACTCCACCATTTATACCTTACTGTACTTATAAAAAATTAGAAGGAAAAGTTATTTGCAAAGCCCATTGTAGACCTTTCATGATTTTACCTGTTGTGCTGGCAATAGCCATGCATTCTTCACATTCTTGTTGTAAACCCTCCAGATGGAGTCAAATTTTAGTGTCAATTCTCTGCTTTTATCAGAATATGGATTAAGAGCATATACAAAGTGCAACTAGTTTTAAATTTTGATTCCCTTTGCTGAAACTGGGAACGGAGTCATCTTCAAAGATCCAGGCAAATTGCCCACCTGGGAACCGAGCCACCTTTACAGATAATGTTCCAGGCAATTTGCCAATCTTAGCCTATCTATCTGAGGCTCCTTTGTGTGAAAATCTCTAAAAAATCAGGAGATGAAGCTATGTAACCTATAAAAAAGTTATTTTCTAACCTCACCTTTTTCAAGGCAAAAACTCAAAGCAGAGGGAAAAAAATTGTTAAAGTGATCAAAAGGCTTTCTAACAGATCTGTGTCTCATTCCATGCTTCTGAACAGCAGAGCTAATTGTGGACTATTGAACTCAATAGGGCATGCCTTCCACTTTCAATTCTGCCATCCAGTGCATCAGAAGAGAACAGTTGCCTGCATTCTAGTTACATCCGTTGTTCTATCTCTTTAAACACTAAATAATCAAAAAAGATTAAACATAAAAATTTAAACAAATAAATTTATGTGTCTCTGTCTTGGGTTTCTAGCTTGAATCTCCCCCTTTTTCTAATTGTTCCTTTAATATTTCCCTTATGAGGGTGTACAATGGCTTTGGAGAATCAAAAATTTTAGCCTGCTCAGAAGGAGCTGAAAGTCCAATTAGAGAAGATTTTTGAGTGACAATTTTTACCTGATCATGATCAGGAATGGGGCTTATAATCAATTATTATTTTGCTGAGACATCAGAGCCAGATGTTTCCACTGCTTGATGGCATTGAAACCATCTATGTAATATTTGAACAGGAGCCCTGGGTTCAAGATGTAAGGTATGCCCTATCTTTACCCAATCCTGCAACCTGAGCATCCTGCACTCAGGGTACCAGGGACAATGATTTCCTATCTCCTCAATCAGCTTATTTATGTGAGCCTCAGGTACTTTTGCACCTGATTCATGTAACAGGAATTTAAGTTCCTGAACATGTTTCTGCTGATGCTGAGACAGATTGCAACCCATACTTACCGCTGAAGGGCTCCCTTGGGACGACGGTGCACCGTGGGGTCTATTTCAGACGGCAGTAAGTACGTTGGCTGTTGCCTACCCCAGAGGGTTGTTGTCCCTGTTCGGGCGCCATTTGTGGGGATTCAATAACCAGTCATTTGAGTGTCCAAATGACCACATACGTGGAGTTTATTACTTTTATACCATTTTCACAAGCAGAAAAGAACAGCATAGATACAGCATTGGGATTGGAGAATAGATCCACATGGGTGAAACCCTTCAATCACATTGGCATAACCCCTCAACCAATCCTTAAGGTTAGTGGTGATGTTAGTAAATGATATCACCTGTACACCTGAAAATCAGAGACGTCCCATCCCCATCCCAACAGATAAGAGGATGAATAGAAGATGAGCTCATGGGATAGCAAAAGAGGCCTGCTCCACCAAGCTGCAGTGTGCTGCCAGCTTCTAGTGTCATCCAGGGAAACTCAGTGACTACCACACCAGACAAGTGCAAAATTTCCTATATACTTTAAATGGACCACATTAAGTGTAACTGTTTATATTGCAGATGTTACACATGCTGGAATTATCAGTTTGGTTAACCATATCCTTAAATTACTTTTGGTAATATTTAAGTTCTTTGCCATCACATTAATTTATTATATAACACATTAATTAATTAATTAATGTATTATATAACTTCAAAATTTTAGACATTCTGAAATAGTGAAAACTTGGAAACTACCCTTACTTATAATTGGAAATATTTAAATATATTTTAATGTATTGATCTGTTAATACAAAGATAGTTTCCCTCATCAGAAAAAAACAAATATCCATGAATGACCTAAATAAAAACTTTAAAAGATTTCTTTTTATTTCAGTAGAAACAATTATTTCACCTAATGTATTTTCCCATCAGATATGCACGCACAGAATTTATGACAGCCCTTTGTTGAAGTCAAGCTTCAGCTGTATTCAAAATGTTAAAGGTGTCGCTTTTAAATAATTTAGAATTAAGGAAAGTAAAAGCTAACATTCAAATGAACTCTTACCACCAATTTCTAGATACCACAGAACCACAAGTTCAAACAAAAATGGAACTACTGGCAATTTCATCCTTTGAAGAGATATAGCCAAGCTTTTTTAAAGGATAATACTTCAGTTAATTTTTTAAAAAATATTCAGTCTGAGTTTCTCTCAGTGCAACCATACATTTTTACATATTGGAATGTAGGCAACACTCTGCTTTATAAATTAGTCTATAGGTTAAAGAGCTGTTTTCACCAAAACTGAATGGTTGTTCTTGTCTCACATTGTCTCACATTGTCTCACATTGACCCAAAGTGTGCTCAAACTGACCGGTACGGTCCTTATCATTAGCATTACCCTAGCAATATCCTTTTCCTATCTTACAAAAAAAAAGTGGAAGTCATCAATTGGCTAAAGCCAGGATAGGTATTGAGAGTTCATTAACTCTGGTCTTATCAGATGACTTGAATTGAAGAGAGAAAAAAATAGTAAGGAAGCATTAATTAACACATTAAATGAAAGAACAGTAGGTAATTTAAAGGTCTATAGGATAGTATGTTTCATGTTTATAATAAAAAAAAAACCTGAAATGGTAAGGAGAAGTCCTAAATGTAGGACTGGCCATTTCTTAGCAGCATCAAGAGTAATTCTTGGGTAGGAAAGGATAGCGAATAACAACTAGAAAAAAGGTAAAATGCTTGCAGGAAGAAAAGGAATGAGTTCCTATGTGAAAACAATTTTAGAAGAAGACCAACAGAATGGAAGGAAAGTAGACATAAAGTAAGAGAAAATATACCTAGTATAGAAGTGCGATAAATCTTAATGTCCATGAAAAATGCTGAAAGGAAGTAATAAAACCTGTGGAAATATTTTTAAAAATGACAAGACTGCATATGTAAATAGTATAACTGGATAAATATTAAAATTTGTTTGCTTTATGGGGTGATTTTAAATTTTGTTAACATGCGTGAAGATTCATCCATTATTCTGTCTTGAGTGACATACAATAAATCTTGAACTATTTTGTGCATCCCTTCAGGCACTGGAAAGGTCCTATTAGTTTTCTCTTCTCAAGGTAAAACATATACAAAACCTTCTCTCTTCTTGAAATTTACTCCCCTCATCGCCCTTATTGCCCTTCTTTGCCCCTGTTCAAAAGGAAGACTAGGCTTGGAGAAAGGCAATTTACAGAATAGCTCAAGGAGACCCTTTCCTAAGCCTGTTTCTAATATTACTATTAGTGGAAAAATACAGATGGGAAAAGTAATAGTGAACTAAAGTAAAATGGAATAAGCTCAAGAGAACAATGAAAGCGTCACGTCTAATAAGGCTAGTACATGAGTAAGGATTTTTCCAGTTAATGGAATGCCTAATATGAATTACTTAAGCAAAGTGCTCTTTACTGGTATTTTGGCTTAAGGTGATTACATTTTTCATTTCCCCCTATTCAAATGCTTGGCCACATTTGCTAAATCCAAACAATAGTTTTAAAGCCAAAATACTGTCCAGTGTGTTAGATGAGTTACTAAATATTTAACTGTGTGAAAAGTTCTTACTTTGTTTGTTTTATTTATTTTTACTTTTGATTTATTTCTGAAGCTTCACAGTGTAATAACATAGGGTTGATATTAAAAAGCTTAATGTCAAGGGTAGCATGTCCCTCTACAAGCGTACTATTTTTTTAAAAAAAGAAACCTTAAATATCTATAGAATGAAAGCAATAATTACATAACTCAGAGTTTTACCCAAGATTTTTGAGATTCATCTAGCTTTATATTTCTGAAAGTTAAGTCTGCAAGATGGGTGGGGAGGAGGAGAGACATAAAGGGTGAGAGAGAGAATATAACCCTAAATTAGTTTAACTATAGCCCTTGGATCTCAGCCTCATTTCATCCTCATTTGAAAATCACACTGTAAATGATTAATTCAAAGAATAGTAAGCTATTCCTTACCTCTTCAAATGTAGGTGGGGGAAAGAAAAGAGACAAGTGTTTTTCAACCTCACCAGTTTTAAGATGTGTAGACTTCAACTCTCAGAATTCTCCAGTCAGCAGACATTTTAAACTTGTTAAGGCTGAGAAATACTAGAAGGAGATATCAGGAAAAGGAGACATTTAAAAAAGGAGGAAAAGAGATTGAACTCCATTTATTTTGGCTCTGGTCTGGTTCCATCTGCCATTTGTTTCAACCAATTTTTGGTTTGTCTGCCACATCATTCCAGATTATTTGTAAAGTAAATGTGCTTCACTTCTGCTAAATCAATACTGAATAAAAGAAGTAAGAGAAGGAGACCACCAGTACTTAATGGTTCCTTAATTTGGTGTTGTCTTGTTTTGGTGCCTCGCCTTACTCAAGGCCAGAGTCAACTAAAAACTGCAAGACATGAGCCCATGTGCTATACTGGTAAATCCTGCAATCAGATTACAAAAAATTCAGTAGTTTTTTGTGATTCTTCATTTCCCCAGATCCCTCACCCTACCCAAAATAAAATACTTTGCATGTAGACAGGCCAAGTCTCAGCATTGGAGCAGAATCAATTATGGATATAAATGAAAGCTCCTTTCATATAATTAGATACCCAAGAATTTCAATAGGCTATTGGGGTTGGTTCATTCCATTAGTTGCCTTCTGAATGACTGATGTTCTGAAACATTATTAGAGATGCCTTGGTTAAGATGATATATACATCCCTTCTAAGAGAGCAGAGTAGGGAGAGGAAAGAGCACTAGGTATCCCTTTAAAAAGTTTTTAAAAAGGGTTTATTCAATCAGTTATCACAAGGTTTTTCCTCAAAAATATTTTTCCATGTTCTCTTACTTTAAAATCTTACTCTCTAAATCTTTCTTTGAGATGGCATGAGTTTCAAATGGAATATTTAAAAAGCAGGCCTTTAGCAGCCCTGAGTGATGACATACCTGCTGAGTTCTAAGCAGACATCAGGAGACACAGAGAGAGAATGTCTCCTTGCAATCTTCACTGGAACATAACTCATGAAGGTTTGTATCAGTGACAGTTTCAAGGGTCTATGCTGTTACTTGGCTTGGTTGGGATGATTCCTGTAAGTGCTAGTGGTAGGTCCTAGTATTTGTTCAACAATTCATCCTTATCAACCCTGAACTATTTCTACTTTACATTTTGTTTTAAAATGATGCCTAAAAATACCAGCTCCTCTCTGATTGACAGCACAGTGCTTCTTACATGAAGGGTTGCTTACATGTAATGGAGCTCTGGACTGATTTACAGGGGTCTGTGGAGCTTTAAAAGATTATTGTTCACAGACATTAAGGAAAGAAATTCCACTTTGTAATTATTTTACTTGATGGATTTTTTTAAAAAGTTGGATGCAATAATGCATTAAATCTTCTGGGAGTGGCAAAATGCTACTCAAGCTACATTTTCATATTTTACTATTAAATTTTAGTCATTGCCATGGAAACCATAGTGCATATCTAGCAGAACATGCATTGTGACATTTTAAATAATATTTCTTGCTATATTCCACTGGCATTTTGGATAGGAAGTATTTTCATGCTAATTTTAGATCTGATGCAGTGGAAATACAGTATATATCCAGACCACCTACTTTAAAATGTAACAGCAAATGATTTAGTAAGGAAGCTTCTCATGATGCTAACCTTCATGTTTACATTTTGTGTAGCTGATAATGTATCTGTAATCATTACTTTTTATGTATAAAGCCCACTTTTATATTTAAAAGGCTTCCAGAGCTGATCTTGATTAAGCAAAATCTTGGTTTACAGGTTTCATTTCAAACAGGTAATTCAGAGTTTAGTATTTAAAAAAATTAACAGGGAATATGAGATGCATAGAGAAGACCAAACCAAAGTCAGTCGCCATTTTCTGAAATGTGTAGTGTCTACTTCTTTTGATTTGATAGAGTGGAAATGTAGGATAGCCAATTTAATGCAGTTACTGAATTTTGCAGTCCATAAATAGAGAAATCACTTCAACTTTCAGCAACTGTCCTCCCCAAGATCTAAACTGATTTAGTCACTGATTTTATAGCTTTCACTTCCTCTGGGAAAGGAAGGATACAAATGAATCTCCCTCATTTATCCCATAGCAGAAAATGTTGTGATACAGGTGGAGCTCAAGAAAAATAACTGGACCAAGGTTACCTGGGTGTCTATAATCCCATGCCAATACAAAAATTAATATGTTATGCAGGCTACTTTATATTGGACCATGCCCTATGGATGAGTTTTAAGAGAGATTAAAATTGGCAGACAATACCATTTTTTGCATTGTGTACTAATCTTATTATGTTAAGTAAATAATAACAACCAACCTCAGGATGGCAAACATTTCAACTCCCTATTTTTGTATTTTTGTTCCATTGTTAGCTGTCCAGCATTCCTTGCTACTTTCCTCTAGTCATTACAGCTGGCTTGTTCCAGGGTTTTTCTGTTAAAGTAATTTGAATCTTCCCAAAGATATGTTACATCTACAAGTTGGATTGTTAATCCTTATTTCTGTCCTTAGCTGTCATTCCTTTGCTATCATTCCAGTGTGGTCACAGCATGAGATATGACTGTTTACAGTTGTATGTTTTATTATCCAGAGAGAAGACTGGCAGAAGCATGAACAGTCATTAACAGAAACTGTTTTTTCCAGAGCTCTCTAAGAGTTAGCTGAGGAAGTAATTTTGTGTCTGATTTAAGTTTTTTTTAAGAATCCAGTCTCCTTTAGAAACCATCCTTATCTGCTATTTAAACAAAACAGCAACCCCTCCATAAAACTGACTTGAACAAGCACCAGCATACTTCTTTACACTGAACATGTGTATATCCTGCATTTGCTAAATTTTTGCCTTCTGTCTCACAACAGAAATTTGAGTTAGACAGGTAAGAGTGGGCCATGCTTCTATGCCTGTTACCTTTCAAACTTCCCATGCCCCTTGCTTACAAGTGTTTCCTGATATAAATATCCACCAAATCTAAGTTTTACTTTATTTGTTGGTGTCTCTTACGATCTTAACATTTATTGGGTTAACTTCCAAAGGACCTTTGGGTGGTATAAAAAGAATGGAATAAGTAATGGAATAAATACCATTAATTCTTGTTTTGCTTCTTTATTTGTGGATTTATATCTTGCCTTTCCATTAATTTGCTGGTTCAAATGGGAGTTCAATGTTGTGCTTAGGCTTACTAGACACCCAGCAAACCCTAACCCTTCTTCTTTGTCCTCATATCCTCCGCATAGCCTTAAACGTACACATTGTCTGGCTTTTTGACAACTTATTATGTTATTGTTGTTCTTCAGACTATTTTAACAATACTAGTAATTGAAATTGAAACTGGTAATTTTCTTTCTGCCTTTCATCAGTTGTCTAGATTTACATTATTTATTTCCAGAATCCAGCAATCGGCTTCAATCCAATCCCTTCAAATCTGTGATCACTATAATTATAAATCACATGACTCATATATTTCTATGGTGAAATTTGCAAAGCTTGGCATTATCAATTCTATATTATTACTATCATATATTTTTAAAAATAAAGTTGTTCTAAAAATATTGAAATTAAAAAACCAATCTGGTGCTGGAAAAAGTAATTTCATATACCTGTAGGCCTAAGAACATTTTTTGTGATCTTTCACTGTAATTTTCCTCAGAGATGTCAAGAATTTAACAGAGTGTCTTCTTTTCCACCATTTGCCCTTCTGTCCAATTGTCCATGTCTTCCTTCGTCTGTTCTGGTAACCCTAGCTGTGCTAGAGTTAGAGACAATCATCTTTATTTTCCAGAAATATCAGTGCCAGGAAAACAAAATAAAACTTTGGTTCATTGGGAGAGCACAGAAAATCAAAACTACATTTGTGGAAGTTCATATACTCAAATTTTGAAAAATAACAGTTATATTTCACATTTGCGCTTCCACCTAAAATTTAAGCATAATTTTCTCTAGGCAAGTTCTAATTATAGGTTTAACTTTCCAGTGTACATTTCAATTATAATATGTATATGAAATAATGATTTTCCTTCACATAATAACAGAGGATCAGAAATAGAAAAACAATTGCATGGGTGAGTTATTTTTTCTGGCAGATGGTATTTTCCTCCAAATGCCAGTTATGATGTCCAGGCCTGTTTTATTCCTTTGCAGAAAGACTGTGGAACTTTCCTCTAACACTAATTCAGAAACATTGATGAATTATGGTCTAGCAAGAAGACTCAAGACAGTACAGTTGTGTCCTTGATCAGAATGTAATGCTTGATCTCTTGCTGTCCTGTTGCACAGCATTTGTCATAAATGTAATCTGTTGATATTACATGTGACATCAATGTTCAATAGCCCACATTTAAAAATATGTTATGGTTTTTTTTCAATTGGATCATTAATGTTTTAGTTGATATTATTGATTATTGATTGACTATATGTGGCAGTCTATATATTTAATGAACTAATACATTAAAAATGCCAGATTCTTCACGTTACATACATTGAAATCAGTGTTATGTGCTTCTAAATTAATGTGACTAGGATTAGGCTGTGTGTGATATTTAAAGAAACTTTAGAAGTTAAGATATTTGATCATGAATAAAAAAATAACATTTCATTTAGTTGTAGAATTAAATGTTGCACTGTGCATTTCTACCTTCTGAAGTAAGATGGGTAAAAACATTTCTCTTTTAATTAAAAGAATATCTCCTACTTTCTTACAAATTGCATTATCAATTAAGAAATTTAATTTTCCCCATTCTTTCTTTAACTGTACTGCACAACTTACATATGCAGTGGATACATTATGAAGTCTTTAGAAATTTCATTTTCAATAAGACCATTATTATTCTTTTTATTTTCTAAAATGGTCTCACTGTCAAATTCTCCAGACTATCACTGCTGCCATAAGTGATTATTCCAGTTTCTCTATATTATTGATTCATATACCAATGAGCATCTTAACATGTATCAAGATCAAGATCAAGACACAGAATCAGTCTAGCTTCGATGTGATTCTTTTCCACCTGAAGTGTTGGAACACTAGTGATTTCCTGAATCTTAGCCTGATGAATGCCCACCATTGTCCAGCCCAGTGTTAAGAGTAGTGGCACTGCAGTGTGTCAGAAATTGGGTCAGGTTCCCTAGCTATAAGTGAGGACACAAAAAGTAAAACTGACAAAAAAGGAAGGAGACTTTATGCCCCAATACCTGCCCTCAATTTAGAGCATTGATAGGTCAAGTAACCCACCAAAATAAAATAAAAGTATTGAGAACCTCAGTCTTTCTTTCAAAATATACACCTAGTGCATAGACTATGGGGTGAACATCCTCTGGGAAGACATCAGATATCTTAATCCATAAAACTGGGCATATCCTCTGCTTTTTCAGAACAGTTATTCCCTTACATAATTATAAGTAGTAATGTACATAGAGAATTGTTCATTGAAAATCATATGTATAAATCAGAAATATATAGTATTAAGTTACTCAGATATAAAGGTGTTAATCAAGTTGTTACTATTCTGTGTTCTTTCTCATGTTACTACTTATAAAGCCAACAGGAAATGTCTGATATTAATCTTTAGATACATTTCACATGCTTTAAAGCTAATTGAATTAATTGGATTATACAGGTCGTCCAAAAGACAGCCCAAGACTATTCTCACTGCTATTCTCACTGCTATTTATTGTATTTATTTTCTGTGCATAATGAAAATGTTTACATTTTTGTATGTAAATACGAATAAGTCACTTGTTTTGAATTCTTATTCAATTAAACTTATAAAAACATAAAGATATAAACATCATGAAAGGAATTACTGAAGTTATTTACTCAGAAGTAAGCAGAACTGAGTTGATAAAGTACTTGTACATGTATGTTGGGTTGCAGGCAGGCTTTTGATAATCAGTGAAACAATATAATTGTACTTCTTGAATGCATCATGATATTTTCTCTTTATTGTTCAAATCATTTGTACTATTTTCCCAAACTGCTTCCTGAAACTTGTTAGCACTTTGCAAAATGTGGAGGACAGTGATTCCAATGAATGTGAGTAATGAAGGCTAATTTGGGAATCGTTCATACTAGAAATTTCTGTTTCATGGAATGAAGCCTATTAGTGATAGTGAAGCTAAACAATGCAAGACTGTTGCTATGTAGGAGACTGTTTTTCATAAAGATATGTTAAGTCATTTTATTACAGATTGACTCCATAATGAATCACCTACATGACTTACATTTAAGCCAGTTGTTTTTCTTAATTTAGAAATTCTTTTCATAAAGTATGTTACAGTTCTGGTGGGTATTTATTTCTATTAGTTGGATATAAACTATTTGTTGCTTGAAAATATTTGAATATTAGTCTTTATTAGGGGTTTTGTGTTTTGTTGTTTAACACTGAGTTTATTCTTGTAGGTTGTGAAAAACAAATGAAAGTTGTCTTCAGAGAATCATCTGAAGAACACCTTCAGCCCTTTAAGGATAAGTTTGAAGATTTTTTCTGTGAAGGTACATACTTTTCAATCTGTTTAAGCACATGCCCATTCTTGATATATTTCAATTCAAATCTGTTTTTAATTATTGGTTCAGATTTATGCAGAATGTGGTTCACATTTCTTTATATAGGTAAAAAAAAACCATTTTCAACTGGTATCAGAAATTACATCATTTACCTTAGCTTATCTTCACATGGTTCTGAGGCATTCCGAACATAATTCTTCAACTTCAGTCAGTTTAAAGTAGATTCCATATCCTCTTTCCATTTCCTGTCTTCAAATCCTTTGTGATATAGGATTTATACTTTCTCTTCGTGGAATCATTCTACTTTTAGCTTTTGTTTCTTTCACTTTTTGAGTGGGTCTATTGTCACTGACATTAGATAATAATTGTCTTTATATGCTAGTTACAATATACTAGTATTAATATATTGAAACAAAGTAATTTATTAATGTGGTTTTATATGGCTAACAGTATTTTTTATATTTTTATATAATCTAAATATATTTACACAGAAGATCTCACTGCCTTCACTAAGATTTACAGTATCTCTTAGTTAATGCACAATAAGATTGTAACCCAGCAACTATACTACGATATACCAACTATTGTTTCTAAAAAGAGGTATAATACATGTATTAAGCTTCCTCATAGACTCAGTAGCAATAATAGGTTTCTCACTGCAAAATGAATCCATTGGTCAACCTAGGGAAAAAACTAGAAGCCGCTCATATTGGCAAGAGAAAATGTCTGTGGTTTTTTTTTTCCTTTTCACATGGATTGCTTTTTCAAATAGAATATGGGACTCATATTAAGCCATATTTTCAATGTTTTTCATTTTCCACGGAAAGATTCTTCTGCATGCTTGACAGCCCCCTATTGGGTCTTTGGAGGAAGACCCCATTTCTGTTTAACTCTGTCCTCAAAGTTTATTTCTACTGCTTACCATCCCACTGAATGGATAGGCATAACTATCTTAACCCATATCTAAGCCTTGATCTCTATATAACCATCCATCTTTCTCTTATGTCGTGTGTGTGTCTGTGTGTTTGTCTGTGTCTGTGTAAGGGAGGGAGAGAGAGAGAGAGAGAGAGAGAGAGGGAGAGAGAGAATTTCACTTTTTAAAAATGTTTGGTGGGTTAGATTGCAGGGCTTCTTCGGGAATAGGTGAAAATTAAACCAGAAGTATGATATTTAGTGTGTGGAAATTATCTGGTACACATAAATACAATGTAAAATGGTTAGTTAAAAATGAGTGGTTGACCAACTGTATTTACCAAGAGTGATTTATGTGTGGTTAATCTCTATAGACTGTACTTTTCTACAGGGGTGTCATTCTTTCAGCAGATTCCCTGGTAATTGTAGAAAATATTTTTTTCAGTACAATCCTGGAACTATCTCCTTTGAAAAGTGGTGCAATTTCATACCAAAAATGCATGCTTAGGGTTATACCATTATATAATTATGGTATGCATAATTACATGCTTTTGCATGCTTAACTTGCCAATATATATACTCTTGGTAATTTTCTTCATTCAACTTAGAAATCTGTAAATATTATCATTTTGATTTTAATATTTCTTGATTAACCATGACAATATTATTGCAAATATTATTGGATACCAAATTCCAGAATGGAAAAATAGATAAAATTTTAATTTAATAATTTTCCATTGGGTGAGATTCAAGCCACTTATTTTTTACCTCTTACCACTCCCCAAATGTAGTTTTTTTATTTGAAATCAATCAGGATATACAAGCAAAATTGCTCTTCAGTAGCAATAATAATGATGATTACAGAGGACAAAATATAAACAGTACATTCAACCAACCCTTATATTACTCTTTAACTTTCTTAAGGCAACTGACAGGTCATCAGGCTGAATGCAAACTTTGAGACTATAAAACTGTTCATCAGCAAAATAGCAATGTCCCCAGATAATCTGGTTATTGAGCAGAATAAAAATATAATAAACAATAAACAAAACGAAAGTGTGGACAGAATCATTGAATGGAATTTGAGGGAAATTACAGGTTTTCACATTTAGAAGTGTCACATATTTTGATGGCAAAGACCGCATTTAAAAAAAGTATAAAACCAAAATTGTACTTTTTATCAGCTTTCCAGGTTTGTAAATGCTGGAAAAGCACTGCTTTTCCTTTTAAGCACTGCGTTGTCTTATAAATGGTTTGTATTTTTCATTTTACTGAAGATCTATTTTCCAGTATTTTGATACACTAAGACCTCTTTTGTACATACTATTCACTACCACCACCCCATATAAAAAGAACTTTTAAGTGATTCGTTACAGAAAAGGCAGAAGATGCTAGTATATCAAGGGCAGCTGTTTTTATTTTTTAAAGGAATGGTCTGGGAAGAAACTCCTGGATGACTGTCAAGCAATGCATGATATGCTACATTACTGTTTCAGTTAGTGAACATTTTTCATTAGTTGTTAAAAACAAAATAAAATAGTCATTTGGAATTGTCAGGAATATGCTTCACAGTGCAATATTTTTTTCATCTGTGATATGTGTTTTTAGTTAAAGAGTAGTTTAAAAAATCATAATTTCCATGTTTTTAAAGTTCCAGTGATAACCAAACATTTATTGTGTTCATGATTTTCATTGCTTCATACACAGGCATTTTTCTCTTTTTTTCCAATACTCATGAATTACAACAGCTGCAGACAACTGGAAAAAATATTAGAAGTGCCAGAGATAGAACAATTATCCTGGATTATCACAACTCTTATAATACAGATGTTTTCTTTTTTCAAGAATGTTTGTATGCTCAAGCATTTGCTATTGAAAGCAAAAGCTCAATCAATATAAATAATAGATCTCAACCCAAAGCTGGGGAAAACAACAAGTTTCAGAGATTTCTTGCACATAGGTATGATTAAATAGATTAGCAACATAAATGAAAAATGTAAACACAAGATCAAAAAAGTATTAAAAGGGCAAAATTAAACTAACTTTTCCCATTCTAACTCCTTCAGATGAATTGGGTAAAGAAGTAGAATTTTTCATCAGCTAGGAGAATGAAGTATAATGTAACTAAATGTAATTAATTATTTTAATTTATTTGATTTAGACACTGCTCTATTCAAACCAACTTAGGGCAGTGATTCCAACCAACTCCAAATAATGTCCATTTCAGTTTCAGATTATTGAGTCTTCATGACCACTAAGTTTGGGAATTTTCCTCATGAGAATGAGGAAATCATATTGGGATTAAGAAGTACCTATCATTCCAGTGAGATTATATTATTTACCATCCTTATTTATCAATACATTTATTGTTTTGATATTTATATATAGAACTAAACAATAGGGGAAACCTTTTTCCATGGTCTAATTTTGTATACAGATTAGAATTTCAAGTTTGACTATTTTACTGAACCAAAGCCTACTACAATATTTTTCTAACACTAGACTATACATACCGGTAGATATTGTTCCTTCTCCTGTTCTTTTTAAAATATTAAATTATAAAATGGGAAGCTGATAAATCCATTTAAGATATGCTTTATTTTTTAAATTCTATTTTTTTACTATATTATATTTTAATTCCTATTATTTTTTAATGTTTTTGTGCAAAGAAACAGATGTGTTCCATATAAAACACACATATATTTCTTCTTATAACTTTCTTGCTCCAATGTCTGTCATAAACTCTACAATTCCGATGCTAATTCTGATCTAAAAGATTGTGTGGCAGAATAATTCATTATCAGCAATAGAAAGGTAATAAAAGAATAATTAAATGAGTTGAAGCAATTCACAGTATGAAAAAGTCTACACAAATCCATAGAAAATTAATTTCAATTTTGCTGTTTTCCTGCTGTGCCTTTAAAATGAATGTATACTCCCAACCACCTGAAATATTTATTTGTAAAAGGAAAATGTCTAAATGAAGAGAATTCTTTAATCTGTTCTTCATTCCAGCAGTGTAGAAAACGATATCTTAAGTGTGAGACATTGCTGTACATATTATATTCCTAAAGTTTTACCTGGCTGTATGAAATCAGTCTTGAACTTAAGTTCAATTTATAAAATATAACCTCAGCTTCATAAATCATTCTAAGCAACCTCAGCTTCATAAATCATTCTAAGCAACTCACAGGAGGAAGTAATGCTGTGGTTTTTTTATTTTCTAAAACAACTCAAATAACCACATCCATAAGTTTTTTTAAAGTTAGGTTCATTATCAATTTTTAAAACTCTACATTACCCAATATACTTATTTGCTTGGTATTTGTGACAATTTCTTGTTTTAGAGAAGACCTGTTTCCTATTCTTATTAACATAATTCATCATACTTCTGAGCACACTAAACTCCCCACCCCTGCCTACATTAAAAAATCCTTCATTTTTATAGGGAAAAGTGTAGTCTGTCTGGTTTATTTTTTCAAAAGCTGAACAGATTGGTTTCATACATATTCTGTTTAAAAGGGATTAAAACCAATTTTCCAGTTTCTTAAATTGTTTGCCTGTGTTTAGCGATCTCAGAAAGATTACTCTTTCTGTTTTCTTTGGAATACAAGCAAATGAAAAAATATTCTTTCTTGTTATGTTAAATAATACTATGTTTTAAAAGTTACCATGTTTAACCACAGTTGGGGTATAAAGGTTGATTAATAATGTGAATGTAGGAGAATCATATTTGAAAAAATCATTTTTGGAGTTGTTTCCAAGAAAAATACTGAGTTTTGAGACATATAGTATCATTGGTCTCAATTTATTTTAGTATTATATTTCAAAAGAGGATATGAACTGAAACACAATTTAAAATATGTTCCATTTCTTGAGTATATAAAAAACCAAACTTTTTGAAAAGCTTTCTTTCTGTTGATATTCAAATATATCCAAAAATGAATATATAATAACTGACTTAGTTGGCTTCATTGCTATAATTGCCTAGTAAACTGACCTTCAACACAATTTTGACAAATTTATAGGCAACATTATCCATTTTTAAACAGAACATAATTTCTTGGTTTCCTTGTATTACCTCTGATAATAAACAATTGAATTTATTCTGAGGGTGGAATGTATAAATATAATCAGTATTTTTGAGTTACTGTTAAGTGTATTTGAACTTTCATGCATCATGTAGTTGAAAACTGTCAAGATATTTTCCAAAATATCTCAAGTGTAAGGATAAGTAACACTTTACGATTTGCAAGCCCTTGTACAAAAATATTTATACATAACTTAAAAGCAGTTTACTTCCATAAGTTTGCTAAATAGACCAAACTAAACTGGGTTGAAAACAGATTATGTGTAGTATTATACAAATAAAAATAGTGTTATTAAGATTTATAAAAGACAGAATAAAATACTTTGCTATTTCAGCTGAAGTAAGAATGGAAACTTGAGAGATCTGTGCTTTTGGTTTTTGGGCCTCTTTTACAACATTTTAACTAAAATTCTCATCTTGCCCTTGTAATTAAAATCATTTACAAGTTATATTATATTGCTTCCTTTACTTCTTCATGTGTAAATTGTGAAAATGATGGCAAGTGGGACAAAAGGTATGAAATTGCTTGGATCTGTAAATATTTTAACATAGTTATGAAAAAAAAATCAAAACATAAATTTAGGATGCTCAAAGAGAAGGATCAGGACCAGGATAGATGGATGCTACTTGCATAATCCTCAATTTAAGATGGTAATTGAGGACTGAATTTATAAAGCTAAGCATCGCAGCTGTAAAATATGACATCATATTATCATATCATTTAGCAATGGCAATCCCAGCACTCCTAGCTGTTGTTAGCACTCGTAGCTGCATCATGATAACCATATGCACTCAAAGAAGTAAATGGCAATCTAGTTTGATCCATTTTAATCTGTCTTCCAATCTTTTTTTTAAACAAGTTTTATTCAGTTTTCCACATTTTAACATCTTTTTTTAGTGAACAGCATGATTACAGGTTTCACATATACATAAAAATATGATAGTGGTTACATATACAGTTTTTGTATTCAATTTCTTATCTTGACACTGCTTTTATACATTTTCTATTTTATTATATTATTCCAAATGCTCACCTCTTATTTAATTCATCTATATTAGCTTTATAATTATTATACTTTAGTTCTTTTAACTGTCACATTTGTATATTTCATCTTAAATTCTAATTAAAAACACTCCTTCAAAACAGTAGTTTCCCCCTTAAAATATCAATTTAAATGCACATCTCTAAGTACTACTTATTCATTAATTATCTCCCCTTTTAAATCCCATTAAACATTTAATATTTTATTGCCTAAAACATTAAAATTAATAATCCCTTTAAAACTACATAGCATATATAAATCAGATTCTGCATGGCTTCCCCCCTTTTTAATTTCATAAGATTTGTTTACAATTTCAAAAAAGAAGACATATTAATCTACTCGTTTAATCCTGAACCCTGGTGTTAATTCCATTTCAGCTCTCCTATATTATTTCATTTATTTCAGTACATTTAATACACATATTCCATTAATTATTCCATTGTGCATCTTTATATATTTAAACAAAGAAGCCTGCATTCCACTCATTAAAAATATCTACTCCATTACAACTCTTCTCGCATTTCATTTCACTTATTTCAATATATTTAATAAGTATATTCCATTAGTTATTACAATCATCTCTATACATAAAGGAAAAGAGCTAAAATTCCATTATTAAAAGTAACAGTTCTATTTTCCATCTTATCAGTCTATATGTCCCTTTTTCCTAACTTAATATTTGTTTATGTTACCCCCCAACACCTTGCAGAATCCCCTTTCTGAATATTAATCAACCATTATCTCTGTGTCTAATTAAGCAATTTTCTCCACTTTTTTATAATTTCCATATTTCTTTGTTTCCAAGTCCTGTTTCTTATCCCTTCTTTTCCCTTATATTTTCCCCTTTATTCTTTCACTCCCATTTTTATCCCCCTCTCTATTTGTAACTTCCTTCCACCCTTCGAATTTCTGCCTATTCTTTTTACCTTTTTAAATTTTCGGAATATTCCCCTCTTTATTTAACTTCTTACATCTCCTATATTTATTTGCCACTCCCTTTCTAGACAGAACTGTAAGTAATATTTCTTGTCAGGATCTGAAATATCCTTGTATGATACCTTTGGTCCTAAACATCTAAATATTTTTCCTTTAGAGTTTCTTGGTGCTCTTTAAGCTTGGTTGTTTACAGCTTGAGCTATACACCCTGAGGTACAATAATTCTAGGATACAGCTTCAAATACAGACAAATATCTCTTTTGTTGAATATATCCTTCATGGATTAAAAAAGCCATTAACTGCACAACATATGGAGTCTATTAGATACAAGGAGACCAAAATCATTGTGAATTGTGCATACCTTCACTGAAAATAAAATATCTTTGTAACACAATAAAAATAAGTGTTTTGTAATTGGTCTGTACAGCATCTCCTCACAACCAGTCCCTTCATCATCATCATAAGAATAGCATATGCTTTTGTTCTAAAAGTGTTTTATCCATTTACACCAGCCTTTATATTTCTGGCATATTTTTAAGGCATTAGTTAGTGAACTTCCTTACAACATTTACAAGGATGACATAATTTCTTAATTCACAATTCATACTTTAATACTCCAAATATTTCTTTTTCTGTGAGTGGTGTGAAATTATGAAACCCTTGAAATGTAGCACATATTCAGATTTCTAAAATTATTTTTAAATGCTTTTTGCAGCTGTAGAAGAACATAAGGAAGAGAAAAGTCACCTGGACAATGCACAAAAATGGTAAGGTCTACAGTTAAGAAAACTAGAGCATTATAAATTTAAAAATACCTGTAAATAGGATTAGGATTGGGATTCTTTCTTCAAATGCGTATTACTCTTTCCAGCATTTTCACACAGTTAGAACTTGTTTGGGGAGATCAAATTATAGATGAAAATATATACAGTACACAGAGAAATTCAACAGGACTGAATTAAAGCGAAAGTTGTAGCCTTCCTGTGACAGCTGTCTTTTCATATGAAAGGAAGGTTAGTTAAAACATGGGGAGTATTCTGTCACTTACTTGAAGAAAATAGTAGTCAAAGAACAATACTAGATAATATGCTTACTATTTGTCCAAAAGAGCATTTAAAAATATTTTCTAGTCTTCATTTTAGGTCAAAAATCCAAAACCTCGCAAAATGTCTACTAAATACATAGTATACATACTATATACATAGTTTCACCAGCCACGCCCTTCTTCAGAATAAGAAACTTAATTCTAAATCTCAATGCCCCCAATTTAACTTTTAAATTGTCCTTAAGCAAAAAGTTGTTCCAGCTTGCTTGGAAGACACAAATGAAGAAGCAGACAGTATGTGGGAGGTGAAAATAGTCCTAGGAATATTCACCACAAAATTGTAACTCCGGTAGTACTATACTCTTGTGTTTGCTCTAGGTCAAATGATGTATTTTCAGATATTAATACCTGAAAAGCTTCAGTTAGGGAGAGGTTGCCATGACTTAATAACCTATTATTTAGAGATTTATTAGGGGAGTGTACAATGGTACAATTCAGTGCTTTTTTGTTAAACATCTGTTTTTAAAATGTGATTCTTTCTCAAATCTTACTTACCCGTTTGCTTTTTTTGCTTTTTCTGTTCTTATTGCTTATATAGATATCTGTCAACTGAATTCACTTAAGTGGTGCAGTAAAAACTCTAATATATATTATATTGCATCTGCATATTGTTTATGGTACGGTTTCTACTTGTACCTGTTTTTTTTATTTTAGCTTGGAATTTCTAGTCAGAAATCTATGCCAGCAAAATTTCCATTGAATTTCCCCAATGAGTTTATGTGTTGTCCATCTTTTCCCCCTCTACATCCTCCAGCTTTGAAGAAATGGTGAAGTACTATGGAATAAAGCCAAAATCTGGTGAAAAGGAGACCACACCAAATTATGTTTTCATGGTTTGGTATGAATTCTGCAGTGAGTTTAAGGCTATTTGGAAACGGGAGAACAAAAACATTTCCAAGGAACGGTAAGGTTCTAATAAAGCCATTAATACCATTTTAGAAGTCTGGGAGCTGTTCTTTTTCAAACTCAACAAATTATACTCCTGTATTTCTCAGGCGTCATTGTTTTCTTTGAGATCAAATGGACCTCAAGGAAAGATTATTCCCTCAGGGTGCCTAGGAAAGTTGACCAAAGGGATGCTGTCCCCACAAAAAGATAAACACATATAATCTGATAAATTACACTTTCTTAACCCCTTCCAATTGCCAGCTAGTGAAATGAAAGAGAAGCTGCGCTAATTTGGAACAGATTGCTTCTCTTTGCATTTTCATGTTGGACAACTTTAAGTGAAGCAATATTGGTGTTGCAGACAGCACTGACAAACAAAAGTGAAGTTAATATGTCCACACTTGCATCAAAGGAAAGCCTGTGGGATTGAGATCCCATTTAGCACAGTGTCAGAATCCTGTACTGAATTTACAGCGTTATTTCTTGGTATCCTGTTGTGGAGATCAAACTCCATGCCCGTGGCATGTCCCATCATTTCCTGATTTTATTAGTTTTTAGTTAAAATCTTTTTTGTGTTAAGGTTTGAATTGTTTGAAGGTTTAAAGGGGGAAAAGAAAGATTTGGATGTTTACTTAATAATTTCATTACTGCACTATATTCTTTCATGTTGTAACAAATTTATGTTAAAAACATTGCACATTTTAAATTAGACATTATAATATTGTATTTTCCAGTCCAGTGGTCTTGCTACATTTCATTTTACTTCTCCCTCCTGTTAAATTCACTTACATGACTCTCACTTCTTATACAGCCAAACTAATCCCATGCTCATTGATCAGAAAACAGGGTGGGAGTGATTTGAAAGATTACAGAAGTAGAATACTTCCTCTTCCTGAATCCAGCCTAATGATGACTCGATGTGCTTGTTAATCATGGAATGGTTCTAGGGAAGGGAAATGGAATAAATATTCTAGAATAGGGCTGTCAAAATCCCGGATGCATCACACACTGGTCAGTCCATACCCAGTTTAGTGAAGGGGAAAAATGTCCTGATATGTCGTGATAACGTGAGTTTGACACCCCTGTTCTAGAAGAAGACATGGCTGGACCACTTCTGGACCTCTCCACATTATATTATTTTAGAGTAGGTCCCATTTGCAACTTTCTGGTATGTATAGTCTTCCTTCCTTCCTTTTTTAAAAAATTATGTTCTATGGAACCCCATGGATTTTGCACAAATTTATTATGGTTCTGTGTGAGACTAACAAACACATTTAAAAAGTTCATTTAATTCAGCCAATTTTCTATCATTTGGGCTTTGACTCTTGATCAGGGATAGTGGGTTTTTTTTTTAAAGGTGGTGTTCCCTGAAAAAAACTAAAAACGTCTGTTGTATATTGTCAATCATACTCATGCTTCCTGATATATTGTTTGTAATTAACTTTTGAAGCATGTAGGTAATAAAATATTTGAGCGGAAACTATAAAATTATAACGGTGAGTTCAGCGCTAACATTATTGAATATTTATTTAGATGTATTTGTGGCCAAACCCAACATATTCTATTGTTAAATAGACACCAGCTTCTATTTTAAAACAGGAATTGGAAAAGCAAAATATTATGGGACTATGTGCCACAAAAATACAAAGCAGGGAATATAGTAGCTTACTGGGAATGAACACAAATTTGCAGGCAAGCATCCCCTTCCTCACGTAACATTTGGTGAAAAGCTAGATGGAGGCTAATAATTACTCTCAACGTTTAAAGCATGTGTATGTGTGTGGGGTGTCCTTTATATTAAACAAGCAAAGACTACATTACTATTCTTGAGCCTAAATGAACAATTTGCCAGATAAATAGTTGGCATTCAACATAATATCAATGTTAATTGTCCAAAACTAGAAGCATAAATTTGCTTAAGCAACTATTTTAAATTAGATGCAGATGTGAATAATTCAGTAAATTGCTATACTTTTTATACAAGGAGATGTGCAAACATTGTAGATCATTGGTGTCTTTCATCACAAGCAGCAATCTTAAGCAGCAGTCAGTTTTTCTGCTCAGAAAGAAAATGTCAGGGAAGGGGAAGTCCTCCTACACTTGAAATTAGCCCTAATAGAAGCTGCTTGCAATTTCCCCTTGAAATGGCATACAAAGATTTCATCACTGCCACCAGCAGCCACATAAAAAATAAGGGCAACTCAGGAGAAACACAAGCAAATCTTTATCAGGCCTTCTTCTCAAGATCAGTATCCTTTTTAGAAAGGATACTAATATAAACAGTGTGGTTCAGTTGGATTAATTGGGAATTAATTAAGAAACTCCATCTGTGTTGTTCTACTCTTGAAACACTCCAGTGTTTTGCAACCTCAGCAAGTTTAAGTTGGGTGTTAAGTTTAAGTTAAGTTGTTGGAATCATGACTTCTGGGAATTGAAGTCCACTTATCTTAAAGTGGCTGTGGTTGAGAAACAGTGAGATGTAAAATTTAAAGATCAAAGCCAGGAGCACATTTTGTATCTTTATATCTTTAAAAAAAAATCCTGGTCTGCACATTTTTTTAACTTCATGTCATTTCACAGTTTGACCACTGCAGCAAATGTCTAGAGTTTTGATGTACATTTATATAAATATGGAGCTTTAGATAATTTCTGATATTTAGAATATCAATACTTAATGACATTAGCATGCAATTAATGTTTTATCTTTTGAGGAAATGCTAGGAAGAATACACACACATACACAGACACATACAGAAGAAGAAACAATGAATTTAGTGCCATTGTTTTCTATTCTTTACACATAGAATTTTTCTTTTAAGATAGGAAAGTATTCAAGTTTCAGTCAGACGAAGTGGAGAAAAAATTATTCCACCCTCTCTTCCATGGTGTAGAGCAGGGGTCTCCAAACTTGGCAACTTTAAGACTTGTGGACTTCAACTCCCAGAATTCCCAGAAGCTATGCTGGCTGGAGAATTCTGGGAGTTGAAGTCCACAAGTCTTAAAGTTGCCAAGTTTGGAGACCTCTGCTGTAGAGAAAAATAATCCCAACATACTAATGAGAGGCAGGCGTATCAGAAAAGAGGCAGTAGCATTAA
The DNA here is from genome assembly GCA_009733165.1 of Naja naja. Classification (NCBI taxonomy): domain Eukaryota; kingdom Metazoa; phylum Chordata; class Lepidosauria; order Squamata; family Elapidae; genus Naja; species Naja naja. The sequence goes on from CM019148.1 coordinate 307,056,589, forward strand.
GTTTAAAAAAAACTTTATTTTTCACTAAACCTTTTGTCATGAGCAAAATTGTTCTGGAGCAAGACATTGCTTAGAAATAAATGATATCCCATTCATATTACCCTATGAATGTCAAATAAAATTCTAAAATATCATATTCCATCAGGTAATTTTTTCTTCTTGAAGTGTAAATGTTCATTCCTTTATATATTACCTGTAGTAATCTAGTCCAGTGTTTCTCACACTTGGAAACTTTAAAATGGATGGATTTCAACTGGATGTGGCTGGCTGGGGAATTCTGGGAACTGAAACCCACACCATCTTAAATTGTCAGGTTGAAAAACACTAATCTAGGTTAATCTAGGTTTGGAATTGGTGATACAAAATATGCCATTAATTACAAAATTATTTGAAACTATAACTGGCTTATTTCTGTTATACTTACTTTATTCCCTCTAAATTTATTCCCATGATGACAAATCATGGTTTGATGTTATGCATAAATTCAGCCTAAAACAATATTTATGTATACTTACTTTCAAAAGTAATTGTGTAACATGCTGGAAATAATTTGAAGCAAGCTTTAAGTTTGCAATGATAAATGTCAAATAAAAATTAACAATTTCTATACCTATTGAACAGCATACCTTGAAAAAGCTAATAACATTTTTTAAAAAACTTTTAACAAAGGATATTATAGTTATTGATCTTTTCTTCCTTACGGTCATATCTCATTCTCAGAGACTGGTTGGGGAAACCCTGCAGTTTTCTTGATCAGATTTTTCAGACGTAGTTTGCATTGCCTCTTTCCTAGGGCAGGGAGAAGGTGACTGGCCCAAAGTCACTCACTCAGGTTCATACCCAAGATAAGATTATAACTCTCAGTCTCCTGTTTTCTAGCCTGATGCCTTAACCCAAAACTAGCTACCAATTATTGTTGGAACCTGTTGAGTGCCAAATCAGCCATCAATAGACACAAAGACATTAACTACATCTATAGACGATGCAAAAGAGACTATCACTCAGCCCAAAAGGAAACAAAAATACCCAAGCACCTCTCCACCAGCAATCAGCACATAGATCAACATAGATTAATTCCAAGGTTAACATCAGACCAACAATCAAGTAAACAATACCCCAATCAAGAAACTGCCAAAGAAGCCAACAGCAAACAGCCCAATTAAAGAATCTCTAAGACCACCCCCACCAACACTGACAGGCAAGCCACTAGAGCAGGGCTGTCAAACTCGCGGCCTACACCTGCTTTAGCAAAGGGGGGGAAAGTCACAATATGTCACGTGATGCTGCCATGACAACACAAGTTTGACACCCCTGCACTAGAATATAAATGGACAGCAAACAATACTCCTTACTAGCATTGATGATGATGTTAGCAAGTTTGGATAATGAAATGTCTGCAAGAAAACAAGCAAGCTCAGAGAGCAACAAGCACCCCTCATGTCAACCCTGAGCTACAAATACTCTCCTTTATTAGTATTGTTGGAACCTTTTTTATAAATACCTCAAATTCTGTTATCACAAGGAATTTAATATGTTTTGAGAACGTAATATGGTAGCAGCTGGTTATATAAGATCCATTCTTCTGGATTTGATACCAAATCAGTCTTTTGGTATCAAATCACTTCATGCCTTCCTACCCTTTCCTCCCTTGATCCTTTGAATGAAAAGGGGGTCATGAGGTTAAGTAAGCAACATTTTTCCATCCTCAGCTCTGACACAACACTTATGTATTCTTGAAAAGGTGAAAACTTTATACTAGCAAATAGGAAAAATGTATTTTAAAGCTAGTTAATATTATTAACATGTGAACAATTTTATTTCATGTTTGTAATTAAAAATATGCACTTTTGTAATGATCTTGAATTGGGTAATAAGTGTGAGTGACTATGTATGTGTTTAATATTTGACCTACTATAAAAATGTTTAGATTTAAAAATATGCTTCTTCCTAAAATCAACTAGTTAGGAATATTAACAATTTGGGCTGAAAGTTTTAGTGCTTAATTTTATAGAAAATTTTATAGAAAAGTGTTTGCTTGTTTGATTTACCACAGAAAATTCTAGTCTTACTTATTTCCATTATTTTCTAGGATATATGAACCATTACGGAGACAATTTTGTTCTTTTTTGAATTAGTGTCAAACTGGCAGTTCTTGTTTCCATATTTCACAGTAACTGAAATTTTTGAAGTAATCTTCTTGGCCACTGACTGAAGCGTTTTGTAATAAAAACAGAACTTTGATGGGGCTACTTTAAATGTCACTTAGAAATGAACAACTGATACAATTTAGCTAGTCAAAATTATTGCAGCTTCTTTGCCACTAACCAGCAATAACACAGTAATCCAACTAACTGTGTTGTATATTATAGTCCTACTGACTCAACCAAAATAGTTATTAAAGAAGCTTAGGTTTTGTTGCTAAATTCCATGGATGAAATTTTGTTTATACCCAACTCTGTCCAACAAGACATTCCAGTGTTAGATAAAAATAACAGTTTGATATCTCAATGAGCCAGATAGTAGGAATGCATAGCAATTTTTTGTTTGTTTGTAATGTGGATCACTTGGTACTGAAACACCATCAAATTGGTCATTAGAGATCAAGAACAATCCATGAATTAAGAGGAAGAGAACCAGTGTATAACATTTAATATGTCTTCTGTACAAACTGAAGTATCAAAAATGTAATGTCTGGCAAGTTACAGAATTTGTATCTTGATGTCATTCTTGATTGGAGTTGGTACTGCATTGTAATGATGAAGGTCATACTGGCCTGGTGCTTCCTTGCAAGTGAAGGATTATGGTTCAATAATAGAACATGTGCTTTGCCATTAAACAGTCCAAATTCATTTTATAGTATCTTCAGGTTGGGTTGGAGAAGCTCTGGGAAACTGCTCCCAATCAGTGCTAATATGATTAAGGGGTTGGATCAATGATTAAAAAGGCATTTGTTAGGAAAACTCTCACCGGTAGTGAATATAGGTTAGGTCAGGTGCTATACCAGCTCTAAAAATTGTAGATAATAATTATTCCAAATTTGTCACATAAGGGAATTGATGTGGATTTTGTGTTTGCTTTATAAAGTATAGCTGTTTAGGAAAACAACTTTTATGTGATAAACACATATCATTTTTAAAGCTCTAATAATACGTACTTATATTTTGTTTTAGACTCCGAATGGCTCAGCAATCAGTGAGCAAGTTAACTTCAGAAAAGAAAGTGGAAACTAGGAAAATCAATCCAACTGCCAGTCTGGTAGGTAACATTCTTATTGTGATTCTGGTTTCTGGTTCTTTTTTAAATGTAGCTGCAAGTTTTAGTTAATTCTTATGAAGTTAATCTATAAAAAGCAAGTATGTATTTTCAATTTTAGAATAGACTTTTTCCTGCAGTAGCATTACATTCAAGGTGTTGGTGCTTACCTACAGAGCTCTCTGTGGCTTGGGGCCGGGGTACTTACGGGAACGTCTTCTGCCAGTATCAAATACCAATCACCCGGTGTGCACCCACAGACAGGGCCTCCTTGGGGTGCTGTCAGCTAGACAATGTTGGCTGGCAGTCCCTAGGGGGAGGGCCTTCTCTATGGGGGCACCCACTTTGTGGAACCAGCTTCCCCTGGAGCTACAACTGGCCCCTGACCTTCGCTCCTTTCGTCATGGCCTAAAGACCTGGCTATTCCAACAGGCCGGTCTGGACTAGGGGGGGGGGTGTTTTAATTTTTAAATGTTTTTAAATGGGTTTTAATGATTATTTGGTTGAATTTGATTTAATTCTATTTTAACTTTTGTATTTGTATGGTTGTTTTTTATGTGAGCCGCCCTGAGTCCTTTGGGAGAGAGGGCGGCTTATAAGACCAAATAATAAATAAATAAATAAATAAATAAATAATACATCATAGAGCCAGCTTACAAAATCATTGTAGATCTTAACTCAACATGTTTCTGTTTTAAAAAATAATCTATGTTAATTGAGCATTGGCATTCTTTCCTGCTGCATTAAATAATCTCAGGCATTGTTTTTGCCTTTCAAGATTCTTTCCATTTCTGAAATATGAATATGACACTGTAGATAGAAAAGATAGTTAATAGCACATTCCTATAAGATGCCCTCTAAATTTGTCCTTTTAATTTACTTCAGAACAAGTTCTGGATTGCTGGATATTGTCCAGTATTGGCTACTGTCTTCTTTATGTAGACAGATGGAAAAAAATTTTTGCTGCATGTTAGATGCTAAATACAGTTACCAGCAAGCTGGAGGGAATTGAGTCCAATTTAGTAACAAAGATATGGCTATTTATTTGAAAGACAATCTGATGTTGAGCATGTATCAAGAGAGTTTGCTATTAATTAATTTAATAGAAATTTATACAAAATAGTATATGATAATGTACAGCTATCAAGTTTGTATTGGGTCTAGTTTACAATTACATTATCATGCAGTTTTCCACATGGACTGTAAAATACTCATTTTTGAAGGAAAGGGAATGGAAAATCCCTACAAGTAGCTAGCTTCAAATCATGCCGTTACTCTTTTTTTTTTTTACTTCTACAACTTTTAAATGTGTTTTTTTCACATTTGTAATTTTTACAGACATACACTGTTGACTAAATGTAGAGGCTTTTTGACATATACTTGCTCTAAATATATCCTTCCTGTCTTAGTGTGGCACTTCAGGAATTAATTTTCTGGGAAATATGGAGGGAGGAGGAAGCTTATGTCTACTCTGGTTTCAAATTGCTCCATTCTTTTGGCCTAAATTATATACTCTCTGCAGCTTTAAAACAGATGAAAGCAAAGAATGATGATAAACTCCTTTTCTCTTAAATAACAGAAAGAAAGACTACGTCAGAAAGAAGCCGGGGTAACTCCCAACTGAAGGAAGACCCCCCCAAAACAAAACAAAAAATGACGACAGTGTGACCTTGATGATGCTACATGTTGCCCCTTCCCTTCGGGAGCACCTTATTTTAGATAAAATTCTGTGTTGCTTTTTTCTTCCGACAATCCACCAAAGACTTTTCAATCCCTTGGTTTATACAAGCAAGGGAATGCTAAGTAGTTTGTTTACATGGAAATTAGGAAGGGTTCCCCAGTAACTGTTTCTTATGTGGTTGAAACTGAATGGTTTTCTTAAAAGCAAAGAATGTCTCTATACAAAGTGCACTAGTATGGAAGAGCAAATCTGGATTTTAGGCAGGTAAATAAATAGCTTTATATCATCTGCAACAGATGTATGGGATGGCTAATATAAGTCTATTGAAGATGTGCTGAATTGGTGTCTGCTTTAAATTATTTTTATGGCATTCAAAGGATTAAGTTTATCTTCTATATTTTATTATAATTATTTTTATAAGAAGCTCAATCTATGCATAGGAATAGAAATACATTTTTCATGGAGAGAGAATTGATATCAAAATGTATGCTGCACTTGTATCAACTAATGTTTTGGGTTTTGTTCTTATTTTAATGTAAAATGAAGCAGTTGCATATCTAGCTGAGGTTCAGGTAGCATACATTATTTATAATCATTTAATTGGATGCTGTGTAAAAATAATGTTTCCATTATTTGTAATTAATCTAAAACAAAGCCTATATTCTTTAACAGTTGACATTTTGATATAATCAATGTTTAGATATTTCTACATAAATCTGTGAGTACGCATGTGTCTGGAACAAACTGTGCATACTTATATTCACATTTTTACTTACATTGTGTGTGTGTGTGTGTGTGAGTGTGTCTGCCTAGGTTAAGAAAAAAGACAGCATTGATCTCCCATGTGTAATGGTGTACCAACTTGTATGAAGGGAAGCTTAGAATTAAAATTTAAATGAATAAATAATAAAATTAAAATGCAATTCATGTCCTATATCAGAAGCTAAATGATTACAAAGCAAACCACATGACAGAGAAATAGATTGCAAAAGATTGCTGGGTGCTGCAACCTCATTAAGGTAAAGTTTTGCTGTGCGGCAATGCCAGCATTACTTTCACACCAGCATGTGTTGTTATCCGTTGCGAACATTTGGGCTGAAACCCCATATTGGACAAAAAATGATGTTTATTAATTTATTACTGCTGTCTTATTTACAGACTACCACTAAACAAGGTAGCCACTAAACAAGGAGGGGTTATAATAATAATTAGGTTAAAAATAGCTTAATTTTAAAAAGTAATGACGCATAGGCCAAAGTTGTTGGCTCAACAGCTGAAGAAAATGTGGAAACAGAAGTTGGTAATTTTTATTTTATATATTTATTTATTAAATTTATGTACCACACATCTCACGGATAAGGCAGCTCTGAGTGGCTATAATTAGGGTTCTACAGTCTAAAAATAGCATGAAAAATATTTCCGCTTCTTGTCTCAAAGAAAGACGTGCCACTGAATCTGAGTGGCATGGTTTTCCAGCTCTTTTGCTGTAGGGAGCTAAAGGTTGTTGGTATGCAGGGGTGGGCTGCTACCAGTTCTCCCGAACTGGGGAGAGCCGGTAGCTAATTTTATCATTTTTAATGACCGGTTCAGCGAAACGGCAAATCCCATCCCTGGCTGGCCCCTTCCACTCCTTCCCACCCCTCCCAGCAGCCTGTTTTGCATGCCAGGTAAGTGTCCATGTGGAGGCTTGGGGAAGGTGAAAAACAGCCCCTCCTGGAGGCTTGAGGAAAGCCTCCGGATCCCGGGGAGGGCGAAAATGGCCCTCCCACTGTGGTGCATGAAGCCGACTAGGCCACACCTACCATGGCCATGCCCACCCAGAAACCAGGCAGAGTACTGGTTGTTAAAATTTTTGAAGCCCACCCCTGTTGGTATGTCATCCTCATAGCCTCTGCCTGTTCTCTTTTTTCAGGGATGCTTTGCATGTTCAGAAGCACCAAGAAGCATTTTTTGTTCCTCAAAAATGTCCCATCTTTTAAAGATAAAAGAAAAGTGCATTTAGTCTTCAGTTATGATAAAGCCACAGAGGGTATGATGAACAACAACAAAAAATGTAAAAGAAAAAGACTGCATGATAAATAAAGACTTGGGAAGTGAATGCATGGTTATTCAATATGTCTTGTTAAAAATAATTAATTAACTGTAAAGGGGAAAAATGCAAATATGCAATATGTAATTTCCTTTTTTATCTTTGCACAATTAAGGGAAAGGGCTCTAAAGTGTATATGTTATGATAGCTGTTGAAACATGACATTTGTAGAATACATAGTTAAACAGTTCCCAAAAAGAACTATTGTTGATGTTAGTAGTGAACAACAAAACATTATTTTTCTCTTAGACAGAAACATGACGTATTTTTCCATCATGAACAGAAACCAAGACAATAAATTGAGAAAATTAAAATGGGTTGTGTAAAATGTAATCAAGATTTTTAGTTTTGTGAAATTTCACTAAAGTATCAAGTAGTTACGCACATAGTACAATAAATTCCCCATTTCACAAATTGTTTTATTTGCCATATACAATGTCAAATCTTTTGCTTGTAAGATTTGACAACTATCCATAAGTAAACGAAATGCTTCTGAGTCCATTGGTTTCAAATTTTAGACTCATAACCTTTTCAAATTCCAAAATTAGAAGTGTGTAACAGTTGCTTTGTTACAGGACTTTTACACACTCAAGCAAGAAAAACAAAAACATGGTAATTTATGCTGAGACGGAGAGAGAATGAGACTTAGTGGTTAATTAAATTTTACTTAGTATAATTCAGTGTTGTTACTCTTTATTGTGCACTATATGGCAGCTCACCATTTTCAATTAAAAATTATGACAAAAAGTCTAAATATAAACTATCTGTTTATATTTTGCAATTAATAGATGAAATCCCACTTAATGTTATTTTGTAACATTTTAAATGAATCAATTTATTTTGCAAACTGGAAGATTTGTTATCATACTCTGCATTATATCAATGTCAATACAGAAGAACAAAAGAAAGATGATGTTATATGTATCATTTCCCATATTTCACCCAAGTTGTTGGAATAGGAAAAATAGAAGTAGAAATGTAGTTTGTAGAAAAGGAATGTCCAGAAACTCTATACATTTTACCCAATCAGAAGAATATTCGGATCATATATCACCAATTGAATCCAATATCTACACATCCTACTTGGGTCTTTATTTTTCTACTAATATATAGATGGATTTCTTTCTCCTGGTTGGCTTGGATTTCTATGATGTACTTTAGAGAATCTCGGTTTATAGTTGGATGAATGATATTGTAGTACTGTGTGTTTATAGGCTTTGGAAATGGTATATCAGAAGCTATATGAGGTACAAATCAGCAGTTCAGTAAAGATAGAAGTATAAATATACTGAAAATTAGAGAGCAGAGTAAAAACAAAACCAATCATAAAATATAGCTTTGATTTGTTTATTTTAAATGTTTACTAAGTATTTAAAAATTTAAAGGCATTGTAGAAATAATGTATTTAGAGTGGTGCGGTGGCCCAGAGGTGGAGCTCTCACCTCACAATCAGGAGGCTGTGAGTTCGATCCTCTCTAGATGCAGATATTTCTCTCTCTGGGCACAATGAGAATATATCTGCTGAACAAAAGTCCACCGTGGTGACAGGAAGAGCATCCGGCCAGTAAACACTCCGTTAGCTCCATTCAGTCACCCAGACTCCATCCCGCAAAGGATTATGGGATCGTTTAAAACAACATGATGCTGATATGGAAATAATGTATTTAAGAATGTACTTTTTTAAAAATAATAACTTGATTCTCGATTTAATCTTCCTGTCAAAGCTGTCTCTACTAGAATGTAGATTGCTATCCCCATTCTACCTGCCAACCTATTGTTCCAGAGATTCTCTGTCCCTTTAGTGACAACATTTCTCTCTTCATATTTATGTTATTATGGTGGGAGAGGTTTTTTGTTTTTGTTAAATTTATAAACCACCTGGTTCTATTGCAACTCTGGTCCATGTTCTATTTATAGAAACAGAGAAAACCAATTTCCATCTCATAAATCAGACCTAGGAAAAGAGCCAGATATTAAGGCTCCTCCAAATAAAGTAGGGTGAGGATCTATGGATCTCTTGGGGAACATCATTCCAGAGAATATGTGCTATGGAAGAGAAGCACCAGTCCCTTAGCTTTTCAAGTGGCATTGCTTAATCAATAGAACTTGAGAATGCCAACTTTGCCGAACCATACAGGATGGGCAGCAAGTAACTTGAGCCTATACCATGAAGGGCTTTATAGAGGATAACCCATAGCTTGAATTTCATGCCCAATGAAATCTATGCAGCTCCAGGAAAAGATACTTTGTGGGCATAACAAGACATACCCTCAATAACCCATGCCTCTGCATTTTGGATCAGCTGTACTCCACGTCGCCTACAAAAGCAAATCCATGTAGAATTCATTGCAAGATGACTAGAACCTAAGTAGGTACTTTAAGGACCTCCTAGGGCAGATACAGGTACAATTGATGATACTTGAATCTGTACTTAATCATGGTGTATTGAGGTATGAAATCTTGCAGCTGCCTCCTATTCCTTAACTCACAAAGTATACATTAGTCCTGAAGGACTGCAACTTGATTTAGGACTAAAGAGGAGCATCTCTGGATCCAAGTGAAAGAAATGCTGTCAGCCAACAGGTCTTGTCAGCATTGAGCCTGAGCCTGTTCCTCTCCACCCAGACTCCCATGACCTCCAGGCATTTACTAGCTATAGATTCAATTAAGCACTGTATTCTGTATTCCACCTAATGGACACACTTGATAAATGCTTGCACAGAGTGGCACCTATGGACAGAAACCCAGGTGTGGCTGGTTCTGACTTCTTTGAAGCAGTATATCACAAAAATAAATAGGTATATATGGGTTTCCATAAAATCATAATGCAAATCATACACACACAGACATCATTGCCATTAATCATGGGGCTATAACTAAACTGTGATGGCAAATTTGCTTGAACGCAGTTTAATGAGAGGTGCATGTTATGAATACCATCTATGAGAATATCATCTGTTAGGATGTCAGGTTTTTTCTGCCATGGCTCATGCCCTGTGGAATATCACTCCCTCCCCCAAACCTTAGATTGGCCCTGACACTCAGCCTTTGGGAAGACCTGAAAACATGGCTCTTCTGCCATGTCTGGACAGTCTGGTAATGTTGGGGAGCTTTTACAGTGGCTATGTTGAGTTAGTGTAGAGTGAATTAAACATTTCCTGCTTTAAAATAATTATGGGTGGTTTTTATATGTTTATAGTATCTTGGCTTTTAACTTGTTTTTATTGGATTATTTTAACCTGTTGTGAGCTGCGCTAAGATGCTTAGATGAAATGGGTGGCCATAAACATTGAATAATATTAAAAGTAAAATAAATATTTCCTTTTAAACTACCACATTTTTGATACTGTGTTGAGAGTTTTGGAAACATTGTTAGAATTCTCCAGTTCCTGTCCATATAACTTTAAAAGATTTGGTTTCTCAGGTATAGTCCTCTTGTGAGATGGCATGTATTTATTTCCTGATGTTCATGAAGCATTTTGCTTGTTTGCTTACTTGTTTGTTGTCTTTTAAATATTAAAACATATTTTGATTTATATTATCAATTAAGCACAATCTGCAGATCACTTTCTGATACTGCTGATTCAAAGAAACATAAACCTTTAGGTATTATCTGAGGTATTGGCTCCCTGTATTTTTTCTATCAGCTATGACTGGTACAGAAATGGAAATGACTTTGCCCTTTTTGCCACAACAAATTAATGCAGATCGATTTTCATAGCATTGCTATGCTGCATAAACGTTTTTTGTTTAAATCCTATGGGCCGCCCCAAAATTTTTCAAGATTGTGTCACTGAAAACTGGATTTTCTACTGGCTTTCAATGAAAAATTAAACATTAATTAAAATTAATTAATTAAAATTAGCATAGGCTTGTTAAGATCTAACAGATATAAATAAACACAAAAAAACCATTAGGAACAAGCTGCCAAAATGGCCAGTTCTTCTGGTGATATGATTTTATCCTGGTTCCACTTTGCAGCTCTTGAATGAAATAGATATCCTAAAAGTATAGATTTTCTATTCAAGAGTTAAAGTGTCTTTTCCCCCCCTCCTTCCCAGATTCAAAAACTGGGCCAAAGTTTATAATCCTGCTGATCTAGTGCTTTCCCCAGACCTGTGAATGATGGCCTCAAAATCAATTTTATTATGCCCCCCCTCCAAAAAAACAGACCCAGTTACAAAAGTTGATGCTCAGTTGTGCTCTGGTCCTCTGGCATGTGTATTAGAAAACAGGACATTTTCTTCCAAGTGTTGGTGCTGTTTTTATATGAACCTTTTTAAATCTTCTCCATCTGGAGTGACCAATTCAACAGGACAGTGTTCGTATTTGCAAGAACATTTGTTTTCATTGTTTTAAAGCTTGTTCCTGAACTGCTGGGATTTCAATTACATTGCTTTCTCTAGCCATTGCAGTACATTGCAGATCAGGAAAAGACAATAAATGTGACATTGTAAAGAGTCTCAGTCATCCAGGTCATGGTTGTCCCAAAGATGCTTTTTCAAAAGGCAACTGGACTTCCTTTTCTTGAAGATGTTTCACTTCTTATTCAAGAAGCTTCTTCAGATGGATGGAAGTGAAACTGAAGAAGCATCTTAGATGAGAAGCTTCAAGGAAAAACAAAGCCCAGTTGCCTTTTGAAAAAGCACCTTTGGAATAAATGTGACTCTTCATTGAAATTGAGTCTCAGAGAATTCTATAGCATATCAGCTCAGCAGTAGTTCCAATAAACATAAAACATTTTTGCACTCAAGACAATAAATACTTAGTATTATATCCAATTTTGCAATGCAAATCTGAATGAACATAGAAGTTTTCAATGGGAAATTGTTTGACATTTCTGGGTCAAAGTTGCATGAAATGTAGAGTATATTGGTTGCTCTTTTGCAGTATTAATACAACAGCAATCTCTTTCTTGGCTACTCCTGATAATTGTGATGTGTCTTAGAAAACCTTTTGTCCTAAGGCCATTTACACTTCAGCTAGAGCACATTTCTGGGACGTTTTGTTTGTTTAAAGTGGGAATGAATCTGAATGGTATACATTAATAACTAGTAGCTTCTTAGCCTAGCCTACATTATGATATTTAGTATCTTACTCAAGACAAGAGAAGTAATCTATTTCTTGATGCAACAAGGATAATAAGAATGATTATAAATGTCATCAAACCTTGGATTTAAGGGCATTCCCTTAAGTTAATGTAGAATGTGTTGAGAGTTTTGGAAACATTGTTAGAATGTAAATGTAAATGTAAGTTATGGGGGCTACAAGCACTGATTTTATATATGGCAGTACGCAAATACTATAGTTTCTCATGTCCGTGGTTGAATACAGACCAGAGTTCAATATATATGTGAAGGTTTTATTTGTATATACTCTTTTGACTTTATTATTTTATCTTATTGCAAAATTCCAGATGGTCTTTATTCATTCAAGGAATATTTTTAGTAGGTTACGTCACTTGTACTTGTACTTGTATACTTGTATACAATGTACTTGTATAGCAAACATTGCCACCTTCTTCAAAGCAATTTGTGGTGATAGAAGGAGTCGCTGTGCTTGCTCTCTGTGTCTTATGCTAGCTTCTACTCTGCATGACCCTTTCAGCTCCTCTGTGGAAGAGCCTTTCATTTGTGCTGCTGAATATTGATGCTGCCTACAAACCAATTGTGACTTTCTCCAAGGAGATCTCCATATGAAGCAGTCCACAGCACAATAAAAATACTCTTCCACCAAGACTATGAAATGAACATGTAGTGTAGGCTCACAAGCAGTCCATGGGTGGTATTTGTGTCCAGTGGTGCCTGCCCCCAAGATCATGAATGAGCTACACAAATTGGAGTTGAATTGTTCGATATAAAGGGCCGATTGTTATAATAGTTAAAGCCAGTAGGATAATTGCAAACTTCAGTTTCCATTCTTGATTTGTATTAATGTGTGTTATGTCTGTTGAATGTACTTTGCATTTTTCTTCACAGATTTAATACACATTGTAATGTAAATTTTTCTATATTAACTTTCTAAAGGACCAACAGTTCTTTATTCCAAAATGGTTGTACAGCAAAATAAATTAATTTTGTTGTTTTTTTCAAGTAACTAGTGCATTTTAGTTTGTTTGCATGACTTCATTCTAGCAGCTCTTTTTTCTGTTTTGTTTCCTCAGTTCTTTTGTATTATCTTTTAACTAAAAAAAGTGATCAAGATAATCAAAATAATAATTTATAAAATAGTTTAAAATATAACTAAGGGAACACTAAATTACATTAGTGAAGAGAAAATAGCCACCTAACCAGTTTATATGGTTATCTTAGTCCAGGGAAATAATACATTAGAATTTTTAATTTAATAGAATATATTCTGGGTTTTTTTACTCACTGTGAAGGCTTACCAAGGACATACATTATTAAGCTGCATTCTGATATTTTTGTCATTATGTTTGAAAATTATGGCTATAATAAAGTTTCTCCATAGTATCCATTTCATTTTTTGACAAATAAAAAAAAATCCTAACAAAATTTGTCCATGAAAATAATCCAAAAACCCTGTAACTCTTTAGCAGGCAACATATTTCAAAAAAGCACTACTATACAAATGGAACAACTGTGAAGGCTGATTTATGTGATACTCTCTATCTATTTTCAACATTATTTTATTTGAGCTTTCTCAGTCCCAAAACAATATGTCTGGATCTTGGAAAATTATGAGTGCAACAGAAGGTTGTACATTTTCCTTTCAAATATGCTTGTGGACTGGAATCCAAACAAATCATGCATGATTTATCTTGGATTAGTTGGTGGATCTGTTAATATATACAGTGGTACCTTAGTACTCATCGTTAATTGGTTCCGGGAGGCATGAGTACCAGAAATGATGAATTCGAACAAATTTTTCCTATAAGGAATAATGTAGTGAGTCATAAGAAAGGCTACACTGACAAGTTCTAGCTTGTGCATCAAATACCAAACAAACAATGAGTACTGGGATAAAAATTCACATCAAAATAGGTTGAGTACCAAATTTGATGAGTTTCAAAGCAGTTGAGTACCAAGCTACCACTGTATCACTACTTTATAGAAACTATTGTGTGGAATAATAATCCATTTTCCCATCTTTATGCATCTAAGCCTTTGTGCATTTGTGATACTTATTCATATTGCCCTTCAGTTTTCAGCTCCCTAAAGATCTGCTTAATCAAATGATTGTCCCTTTCCAGTGCCTGGAACTGCCTCCTAGAATGCCATTGCTATTGTTCCTGTTTCCTTTGAAACCATTGTCGAGCACTAAATTTTATATTAAACTTTGATATTAACCTCTAATCTTACTATGCTGCTATAATTATCAAACTTCAAGCAATTAAAGTAGTATTCTGTTTATCTGTTTCTCACTCAGTCTCTGTTGCATCTTGTGTTACTGAGTTCTTGATTTGAAGCCCTATAGAGCGGGGATTTTATAATTTTAAAAAGTTTGCTCCATTAAAGAGATCAAATATTTACATATATAACATTTTGAAATTTCACAGAATCATTTCCCACTTCTTACAGTTTTGAAAAGAATGTATTTATGTATAGAGTCTAGTCTAATACCATAATAAAATCCATATAAACATGTGGCTTTATGAAATATAGATATGATGAGTAAAGAAATAAAACTTCCAGTTTTTTTCTTGCGATGTGATCTATTCAAGTACTTGGTGGAGTCCCCCCCGTTGTTCTGAATAACCATGGTTCTCATCAAATATTTAGTCCTTTGTAAAAATCCTATAAAATTATTAATAAATTCTGGGAACCAATTTGGTATAATGGTTAAGATATCTTAGAAACCTGGGGACTGTGAGTTTTGGCCACACCTTAGGCACAAACCTAGCTGACTGACCTGGGCCAGTCACTATTGCTTAGCCCTAGGAACTAGACAATGGCAATCCACTTCCAAAAACCTTTCCAAGAAAGTTACAAAGTCTAGGCAATCATTAGGAGTCAGCACTGACTCAAAAGCATGCATAAATAAATAAATAAAACAAAAATAAGTTGGTTCCTGAAACAAACAATAAATTGGTGTTCTGTAAACTGCTACACTACATGTTCCTATTAAATATAGTTAGTAGTATAGTCACAAGCTTTCAGTATAGTATATTCAAATGAAGCAGAAAATCCAGGTGTATTAACAGTAGCTTTGTTTAATTCAGTGATGCAACTCATTCATTATTGAAGGAGTGAGACTTTTATATAAATTTTCTGGTCAACACTCTGGATAAAATATTCTATGATAAGGTTAATTTTATCAAGTCTTTTTGTAATTTGATAACAATGCAAATGGATTTCAGCTCTTGTTCCTTCTTTTTTTTTGCCAACCACTATGTTAACATTTCATGTTAATTTTATCTGCCACAGTTATAATCAATTGGTGCATTATTCTTGTTGTGATTTTAGTGTGGATATATACAGTCACAGAAGTAACTCAACCATTGCTCAGTACCCCAATCCTAATCCATTTGGAGAGGAAAAAACTGTGAGATGTATAAAAGGAAGATTTAATCAGTTGGTGCATGAAATTAATTGGCAAACAAAAAAGGATGTCTTCTTTAACAACATCAGTAAAATGTATCAAAATATTCAGCTTATTAAAACATCCTCTTATTTGGCATCCAAATAAGTCTTCCATGCTTCAGTAAAATATCATAAGCAACTCTTCTCAATCTGCATCTCGTATGGAAACCACAGAAACTGTAAGAAGTTCATGAAAATATTGGTAGTTTCCCTGTAGGGAATAACAATGACCAATAAACAATTGTTATTTAAAATATCTGTTGGGACATGAATGAATAGCATAATTTAGAATGGAAATGCATTTTGGTCTGCCTTCTAACCTAGTTGAAGTTGAAGAACTGTATGAGAATCCCAAAAGTGCTATAAGGTCATATGTCAAGGATGTCATCCCAACCCCAAAGTTTTACCATAGCCAGAGAATAACCCACTCTTTCAACAAACCTTCTTCTTGACTCAGCCTAGTTGTGTCCCTGAACAAAGATATGCACTATGGGAAAGAGTTCTCAATTCTAAAGGAGTTCTGCATTCTCCTTTAGGCAGAGTCACCATTCTACTGTTTTCTCAGATTATTAGAAAGTGTCTGACCCCCATGATCAAAGGACATCAAGTTGTGGAAAGTACTATGGGCTGTTCAGGAGTCACAAGAACCTGTTTGGATCCTGCAAGAATAAGAATTGGGTCAAAACTTTAATCCTATATTGACCAAGATGGGCCCATAATTTAGATTACTATATGGCAAATTTTTAATTTTGATTTGAACGTAACAGTCACAGTAGATCACATAATTTTAGAAATGATTATTTTTAGAAATGATCAGCTACAAATAGATTTTGAGTGGGAAATGATCTGGTAACTTCTTTTTTTCTTTCCACCACCTTGGATAACCAGTGTGTGGAAAGAACTGGGGGGAAAGATTTGTATTGTGTCTAATGTCTGATGAGGTTCTGAACTGGTCATTCAAAAGCAGAATTTAGATACTTGAGGTTAAATAAAGTTCCATTATTTCAAGTTTGGTTTCATGTGAATTGCTCTCTTGAGGCCTATTTTTAAGATTTCTTGAGTTTGTCAGTGCTTGGATAATGTTGAAATCTAGAAAGCAGGCCCTTACCCAATATTGAAAAAATAAGTGAAATTATAGTAACATCGCATGAGACAAAAAGTCAGTAGCTGTATCAGAACTTAGTGAAATAATTATGTGCTGTGGGCTCTGTAGAAAAATATAATGATATTAAGAATATTTATGATAAGGCATATAAATATTTAGTAGCATGCCTCTATTAGCTAAGGGACAACAGGATATTAGGCATGTTGCATCAATTCATTCATTCCTCTGGTATTCAAAAGCTTTACCACAAATTTGTGGAAGCACAGAAAAAATACTATTAAAAGGTTTTCTAGGATTTATCAACTGATGGTGCCTGTCCCATAATATATAGTATATTATTTAGTATATTTGCTACCTATTACTGGCTATCATTATGAGATTATTGTTATTGATGCAAGTATGAAGGAGTAGCATATTTAAAAAAGCAAAGTAAGTAGTCTCCCTATCTTATTGAAAGATATTCCTTATCCAACTACCATTACCACCCCATGTTAAAAAGAAGTCAACTAGATTGTGCTGTGTTGTTTTTAATAATGTATTGGTTTCTTTTAAGAATTTGGAAATATAACTTTACTAAAAGGTCAATATGAGATGAAATTTGTAAAAAAAAGGTTTATTTTTCAGAGAAAAAATTGTGGGACTATATTTTTAAAAATAAGATATATTTTCCATACTATTATTGTGATTTATTTTATATGCTATATATTTTCATCAAATATATTACTGTACTTGGCTGTTTATTAATCCTATTGTGGTAAAATCTATTTAAAAGAAATGTGTATTTTGACCTTAAGATTAAAAATATAACTTACAAATATTTGCAGATATTTTAATATAACTTTTAGTGTTTTCAATCCTGATCCACATTTTCCTTTCCATAATTATGATCTGGTGTACTGTTAATATCTTATTTGAGTTTGCTAATTGCTATTTGGGAGCTATGTATGTTGCGTTTTAAGACATGTAACTTTCTCTTCTAATATTCATAAATTAAACATCAGAAAATGTAAATTGTTCTTAATCATTTTCTCTATGCATTTGCTTACAAGTAGGCTACAAAAATTATTTATTTTTATCTTAACTTTTTTTAATAAATAAGGTAGCAAATACTGGCTGATATAAAATATAGTACTGAAATTGTATACTTTGAGTAACACACACCACTGAAAATAGGGAGCCATAGAAGTATAATGGTTAAGATATTAGACCTGAACTACAAGGACTCTGCTTCAATTCATTCATTCCTGGAGTATGGTGATTTAGATAACATGGGGCATATTACTATCTCTCAACCCAATTTACCTTGTTCTTCTGGGATTAAATTAGTGGACTCATATGATTTATTTTGATTTTGCAGAGAGAACACAGGAAACAAATGCTAATGAAGAAATGAAATTATATAATTTGTTTTGTAATGTATCTTCACTTGTGCAAAACTTGCTTCTCTAACTAGAGTCAATCTGTAGGAGGAATTCCTCCCAGGAGAAAGTCTCAGTTCTATAAGGTAAGGGGGTGGGGGGTGTTCAGACCAAGAAGAAGTACTGTTTTTCATATTTTGGAATAGCTAAATTGCCTCCCTGAGTGCCAGCTTTCTGGAATTTAATGAATACCAAATTCTTCCAGAGTATGTTTGCTCACAATTAATGCTTCATGTCTTATGCAATATGTATTTCTTATTTGGGATCTAAGTGTTATTTGGTATGTTGCATTTTATTGCATTTGCTTCTATTTTTCAACTGGACATATTACTGTAATTTTATTTATTTGTTTGCTAAATTTATTTTCCACCCATCTTACTATAGGGCTAATCTGGGCAACAATAAATAGGAAAAAACTAATAAAAATATAAGCATAACAATAACAAAGGAATAAAAGAATAAAAACAAACAATAAAAAGTACAATAAATAAAATTTATGTTTCACAGAATAGCAGGATATCAGAATTGGAGGACCTTGGAGGCCTTCTAGTCCAACCCCCTACTCAGGCAGCAAACCCTATACCATGGGTGTCAAATTCGCAGCATCACATTGCCATCATGTCAGTGGTGGTATTCGACTGCTTCGGCCCAGTTCTGGTGAGCCGGTAGGAGCGATGAGCAGCGGAGACTGAACCAGTTCTCTCCGCCGCTCTGCTGTTGGGCCCGCCCGCCCGCCTGGGCTCCCATACTTACTTTTATCTGCTGAATTTGAAGCACAGCTGCTTTGTGTGGCACAGAATAGTGCCGCGCAGCAGCTGCTGAAGCAACCGGGATCATGCAGGCTTTCAGGGGGCGAATTAGAATGCCTCTGCGCCTGCGCAAACACCTCTGCACCTGCACAAAGTGCGTGTTTGGCGCATGCGTGCACGCAAAGTATGTGCACACGTGCAAAGCACCCCCACCAAGCCACCACCCACTGAACCGGTGGCAACAATATTTGAATCCCACCATTGCATCACGTGACGTATTGTGATGTTTTTCTCCTTCAAGGAACTGGGGTGGGCATGGCCTACACAGGACACATCTGGTCTGTGGCCGCCAGTTTGACACCCCTGCCCAATATAGCATTTCAGACAAATGGTTATCCAATCTCTTCCAGTGTTGGAGCTTTTACAACCTCTGGAGGCAAGTTATTCAACTGATTAATTGTTCTGTCAAGAAATTTCTCCTTATTTCTAGGTTGCTTCTCTCCTTGGTTAGTTTCCATCCATTGCTTCTTATCCTCCAGGTGCTTTGGAGAATAGGTTGGCCCCCTTCTTCCTTGTGATAGCCCCTTAGATATTAGAATACTTCTATCACGTCTCCCCAGTCCTTCTTTTCATTAAAGACATACCCAATTCCAGCAACCATTCTTCATATGTTTTAGTCTCTAATCTCCTAATCATCTTTGTTGCTCTTCTCTGCACTCTTTCTAGAGTCTCAACACTGTTGTTTTTTAAATCTTGTTGACCAAAACTGGATGCAGTATTCCAAGCGTGGTTTTTCCAAGGTATTGTAAAATGGTATCAGTCACTTCACATGATTTTAATTCTATCCATCTGTTAATACAGCTAGGACTGCATTGGCTTTTTGGCTTTTTGGCATACAAAATGAAATCATCTTCTAGCATTTCTCAACAGCTGCTAAAATTCTGCTTTCAGTGTAGCTAGTGATTCCCTTGATGTTTTTCACTCCAGCATCAATCATTTTCCTTGTTTAGAGGAATTTTTTGGATAAAGTTTAGTTTTTGATGGAAAATATGGCTATTTCCAAAAATGTCTTAAAATTTATGAATTATATTTTGAAAATTCACCTAGTAGGCAACTTTCATGGTGTTTAATGACTATGGAGATTACTGCAAGAAGAGGATTTTTCTAGAAGTTCTAACTCAAACCTACTTTTCCAGGCAGGCAATTCCAATTAAAATACATTCTTCAGTATTCTGTGTTTCCCTTAACCATTTTCTCTGATAAGAAAACAAACACAGGGATTTAATGAGGGACAACCATCCAATCCACCAGCAGCAGTAAAAGTCTATAAACGACATAATCATTTTGCACTAAATCCTTCATCTGGAAACACCCCTTTTCTCTGTAACAGAACGTAATTCTACACTTACTTATTTAGAAGAGTGACTTTGCTCAAATCCAGTATATTTCGTCATTTGGTACAGCTATGGTGAAAAGGACTCTCTAGCTGAAAACAGAACTGCTTAAAAACAGACTCCTAGTTCTCCTTTTATTTTTTCAGGGTGTAGACGTTACGGTAAAAGTTAATATAGGGTTTCCCAGTTCCCATGTGCATTGTTTTGCTAGTGTGTGTTTGGGAAAGAAAAGTGAATGCATGGTTCATGTCATAACCTTGTCATGTTCTGACCCACAGCAGTTCAGGTTGACACCATACAAATGCTTAAAGGAAAGGCCACAGCCAAAATTAATAATAAAGATTAACCATAAAATATTACTGTTGACCTTGCCGAGTGGCAGACCTCTAGGAATAACATCCTGCTTCTTAAGAAAATAACATCACTGACCAACTGAGAAGAGCAGACGGTGTCGCCTATCCATGAAGGACATGCTGACCTCGTGCCTCAAGGAGCAACATCCAGATCTAAATGAAAGGGTATGACGGTGGGTTTCAGGTGACTGATATTTTCTCCAAACATGTCCTTATTTAAACTTCAGCTTCACTTCCTTCCAGGGTCAGGCCTATTCTTGCCACGGTAGACTAAAGTTTGAGGTGAGCCCCAACTAATGAGGTATTACACAGGGATTTTGGAGGAATCCATTTACTTAAAAAAATTCACCCTGTATTTCTGTTTTAGGGACCTTCATACATTTAGGCTGTCTAACCTTAATTGATTATTTCCAGGTAATTGGTGTAACTACCATCCTTGTCTCCAAAGATAGGGGTAGTCACAGAAAATTGTTTTGGTTTTTGAAAATCTACCTTTAAGAAGAATGAGGTAGTCATTTCAGTCAGTTCGTTGGAAAACTGAATTAGGGCATATTACATATCTGCCATGTGTACTCTAAATTGACTTCATCCATTCAGATGCATTGAAAGATGCTATCTCATTGTCAATGTCGCATAAGAGTCAACTTCACTCTCAGGCAGACAGGTAAACTTTGTTCTTCCACTGTCAGAGTTTGAAACCACTAGCAGTAAGATATACAATATTAAGAGATCAAAACACATTGCTCATAATAGAGCATGAAAGCCAACATTACAAAATGAAACCATAATATTGACAGATAGCATCATAAAAATGAGATAATGGGTATGTCATGCACCTTGTGAATAAGCTGTGTAGGATAAACACTTGTGTAGATTGCCCTGTTCTCATAGATTTGTGATCTGATTTCTGGTTTCTATGATCCAACAATCCTATGTACTGAAATGAAATTCTAAAGCACTGGAGTTATTGAGGTTTATAGAACTCACAATATTTTAATGTTTCTCATAATAGCATTCATTTGTTAGAAGTTCAATAGAAATTATGTGCCGTAGATCAGTTGTAAAAATAACACTCTAGAAATATCAATTTGTTTTAATTAAAAAAAACCACCAACAGCTGAAAGAACAGAATCAATGCATTTTTAATTCCTGCTTCTTTTGATTAATAACAGCTATAGTTTCCAATAGCTTTAAGGCAACATGAAAGGTTTACAAGAAGCTGTGCTACAGATGCTTAAAATATTATGATAAGCAACACAATGAGACTTCATTATATGAAGCAAATTTATGATTGCCTGAATAAAAACTCATGTTGCATGGAAACATCAATGGGGTTCTAATTAAGACCTTTTTACAAAGGAGATAGATGACTTGACACTTTTGATGCCACCTCACTTGTCAACATTTAGAAATCTCTCCTTAAAAGCACCAAAATGTAGAAATCAAAGAGACAATAAATTTTAAACCAATCTTATTGTCTGCAACCTAAAGTGTGATTAAGATCAAAGAGGAAGAAACATCTGGCATCTGCTCCACTGCAGAAAATTACATGCAATCATCTACTGTTGCCATCTTGCAATCCAATTGCCAAGTTTCTCCATCACAGAGACAGATGGCGACAGATGGATTCTTTAGCAGCTTTAGTTCTGTAACCTTTCCCTACATCTCAACTGAAAATGAATCATTAAAACTTGAAGACAGATATTTAATCTTTTCTTTGGATTTTCGAAGGGCTTTTGAAATCTTTTCAATCCCAATAGGTATTTAGATTGCTATAGAAGTGAATGTGGATGACTGCACTTTGTAAGTAGTTATGGCTATTTTGTCCCCTGTACAATCACATTTGATTCTTGGAAACTGCCTGGACAAGTCTCTGCAGTTTTCTTTGCAAGAGTTTTTAGAAGTGATTTGCCATTGCTTCCTTCCTAAGGTTAGCTCAAGTCACCAAGCTAGCTTTGTGCCTAAGGTCTTCCAGTTCCTAGTCTTGCCCCAAACTGGCTAATTAAGACTATATTCTGATTAACACTGGATTGGGAGTAAAGCTTATTGAACACCACAGGGACTTATTTCCAAATATTATGCACTGGATTGCATTATAAATATCAGAATCTCATTAGCCTACTGCAGTGGTGGCTAAACTTTTTGGGCTCCTGTGCCAAAAATTGTGCACGTGCTCACACGCTCGTGCTCATCAGCAATATACTTGTGAATGCTTTTATTAAAATATTTAACATAACTGAAATCTGAGAGAGCCAAGACTTATAGTCCTTTTTTTTCATATGAGATCTTGGCCTTTTAAATTTTTTAACTTTAAATAATTTACTTTACTGATTAGTAAACATGCTGGAATCATTTAAAAAAATTTCACGCACATGAATAGCTGCTATAGGAAATGCTTATATCTTCGCCTTTAAGGACAAAATTTGTAGTTACATTATGAATGGTGAAAATAATCAAACTCTTCTAAACCTCTTTACTCATGAAGGGTTGTGTGTGCAAAATACTCTGAAATATCTAGTCTTATCACTCTGTAGTCTTGCGTGTTGTACAAATCCAAGATGGTGCAGGCAACCATGGCAACTGAAGCTCCACCCTTATGGTATGATGCAAGCTAAGAAGGGGTGAGGCTTCAAGCCAATGGTCATGCTTTCTATTATGCTATCCACAGCCCTACAAACATCCCTCACTGAAACATATTGAATTGCTATTTATAGAAGCTGATTTGCACTAGATCAGGCTATTTATTTATAAAGTAGACCACTACTATCTAGCCTCGCTAGCCATTGCTTCAGGTTTCCCCTAGAAGTGTTGTCTCCAGTTATTACTTAACCCTGATAGTTTGAGGTGTTAGTTACAATGCCTGAGATCTGCTTACAAAACATGTTCTTGAGTTGGAACAGTTTCCTCTCTTGAAGACTCTGCTGCTCCACCATACTGTATTTTGAGTGCAATAACATTCCCTGTATATTAATGCATCTATAAAAATAAGCAATGTGTGTGTGAACCATCCTTCATGCTTTGACAGGAAAAGGGTGCAATGAAATGCACTTTATGCAATGAAATGAAAGTGATGCAGGTTAGGTAGCATTTGGACCCCATCACCACCACTGCATAATGTGGCCACCTTCTTCCAACATTGAAACGTTGCACTGCTATGTCAAAGATCTCTGTGCATGTACATGCATTATTTATTTATTTAAAGCTGGCCTTTAGCATGTCAGCAGTGAGAGGCAGGGCTCTGAACACATTGCAGGAGAAAGCATTGGAAACTTCCTTTTATTTTCATCTTGTATAAGTATCTTCTAATAGAATTGTAGGCACAACACCTACTGACTGCATCTGTTTGCCATTCTGCTCCTTGGTCCTGCACCGTTAACATTTGACTTATAACTTAAGAAACAAATAAAAGTGTTCTTGTTAGAATCTCCTACACATGTTCTGCTCCATCTGATTCATCCCCAAATGTTGAGACTTACATCTGTATCACACAAAAGATAAAAGAGCCAAACTATATTGCTGCTTAGAAATGTTTCTCTTTGACTTAATCAAATCACTCTCTTTTGTGTCAATGTATTTGTCTTTCACATCTTCTTATGATTATGTAAGAAAAGGCATTGTATATAAAAATTGGTTTTAATATAATGCGAAAAACAACAAAAGCAACATCAAGAAACAGTTGCAACAATAGAGACACCAGTATCAAAATTCAGCTAAGCATTCCACTTAGACTTACATGAAGCTTTATAAGTCACTCAATCTTAAGTCACCAGACGAAACTAACCAGATTTCAAATGGTATTGGTATGAATGTCCATAGCTGCTGGATTTGGGAACAGATGGGTTGAAGAAAAGTAACTGCTCACCAAAGAGAAAATTAAGAAGTGTCTGTATGGCTGAGCCAACTATTTGAGACTATGAAGATGAATAATTATGGGCTCTTATGAGAATGAATGAGTCTCTCTGGCTTTGATTAGACAGACTGTACACTTGGGTACCAAATGGATGAAACTCAATTGCAGACAATGTGTCTGAGTGCTAGGCCTGCTGGAATAACCATTTTCTGTCAAACAGATCCTATATAAATATATATGGTACTTTGTTGGGATGGACACTTTCACCAACATGCCCATATCCATGCAAAAATCCTGGGCCTATATATGTACATATGTAGCCTCTTTTAAAATGATATCATATGTTAGAACTTTTAAAACTGCATTGGCTGTTTTCATATAACAAGTTGACCTAGATCAGGCCTAACACAAAACTTAATTCTTGCTTAGGCTTTTTATAGCTTAGCATATTGGATTGAACCAACTTGTTTAGTTGTCTCCATATAAAGCCAGAAAATAGGTTAATTCAAGAATAAACGCAACTGGTCTTTCGAATCTAAAAAAGAAGACACTGATTAAAATGTGTTCCGTAACAGGCCAAGAGCAGGAAAGATTATATGGGATAAACAGGGTAGCTGTGTAAACTGAACTCTGGCTCTCAATCTCAGCAAAAAAGTGATACAGGCTGAATCTGTGTTCATGCTTGCCACATGAAATCACATGAGGTATTCTAACTTTCAAGATAAGGAACAGAAAACATTCTTAGAGAAATCAAAGATTTACATTTGGTGTCTCGTTTTATAATTCTATAGAAAAGAATATGCAGAACTAAAGAGTTACAGTTAAGATTAATTATTTCCCACAATATATATCCCTGCATTTCTGCAAAGCAAGTAAGGCAGCATTAATGGGTCACTCTTAATTTTTATTCAACCATAATTAGGGTTAGGAGAGTGGGCTACCAAATAATGAGGACAAAAGTCACCCAGTGAAATCCATCATCAACTGAGGACATGAACTAAGGGCCTGTCAGGTCCCAGACCTATTTACTAACCTACTGGCTCTTTGGAGCAAATTCTCCCTATCCTCTTCCTATGGATGCTTATAGCTTCACTCCAAATGGTCAGCTACACTTTTCCCTATAGAGTAAGAAATTTGATTCTACTTTCAGGAAAAACAGTTCAGTCCAGGATTCCACAAACTTCTGTTGTCTTGGAAATAAAGTTCCAGGCCATTCATACTTAAAGCAAAAGCAAAGTTAGAACTTTGAAGCAATACATAAACCCAGGGGTCCCCAACCTCTGGGCCATGGCCCACTGCCGGCCCACTGCGTGCACAAGTTGAGCTGCACACACATGCATGTTTGTGCTGGTCCCAGCTGAACCAATTCACAAAGATTGGGGACAGCTGCATAAACCAATTATTTGAAATTGGCATCTCCCCCATATAAAGAAGACTCTGGACAGATTGACAGAAACTTAGAAAGCAGACAGCAGAAAAAAACCTAGTGGTCCATAAAGTCTGTCCCTTGACTGTTCTTTTATTTTTATTGTTTTAATGTTTGTTAGATGATGGATATATGTTTATCCCAAGCATGTTTAAACTCATTTACTGATGATTGACTCACTATCGCTGCTGGAAGTTGGCTCCAAGCTTCCATTATTCTTTTTGTGAACTAATACTATCTAAAATTACTTTTGAATTTCCCTCCTGTCAGTTTAAGTTTGTCCCTAGTATTCTTGATTTTTGCTTAATTTTAATTTTTTATCTAGGCATTAAAAAGCAATCCAGTAAACCCACTTTTTCCAAAACTTAAAAATACCAAAACCTAGGGCTCACAAAAAGAGAATTGCGATAAGGAGCTGTAAGCTCTCTTTATTGCAGTATGTATGCTAGATATACTAAAAGCAATCCTTTGGATCCATATTTTCCATAAAATTCAAAGCAACAATACATATTTGTTCCATATACACATTCACCTACAATCCAGGGCACATGAAAAGCAGAATTAGTAAGAAACAATAATGTATTTTTGTTGATGCTAAGTTATGTCCAAGTACTCATTAGTTTATAATACAGTTTATTTTTAAAACCAACATTTGCATTGTGAAATTCTACAAGAAGAGTATTGGCTTAAAGTCACATTTAAATATCTAAGATTGTATTTTAAATTCTATGTACAACAAATCTTTGTACAATGGTTTTACTTAAGAATAAACATTATTAAAAATTCTTTATAGAATCTATATTTGTTTGAAAATGTGCTGTTTGTACAGAGAGTCAGGACTTTTGTATTTTTAGGATCTGATATTCTTGGCAAATCTTACTTCAAAATGGCCCTGTCCAGAATGCTGAATTGCTTTGTGTCCTTTGTAACAAATGCTGGAAGAAAAGGAAAGATCAGCACAAGTTTCCAAGAGTTCAAAAGGCAAAGGAAAGTTGTTTATCTAAAACATGCTCTGAATTAGGCAACACTCATATCCTACAGACATGGCAATGCCATTAAATATTTCTACTTCACAATCCACATAGTGGAAAATATCTCTTATAGCTCAGATATCATATTTTAACAATTACCTACCAAAAATGAAGCCTGAGGATATGATGCAGTGTAATGTGCTAATATAAACTGGCATATTAGACTCCTATCTATGGGGTCAGGAAGCATTTTGATGAAAGATATACAGAAAGTGGTGTAGTATCATCGCAGATACTGTAATGTGGATGCTATCTTGTTATAGGCCTAGTAGTGGCTGAAGTGTCTAATGCAGAAGGTCTGTACCCAAGTTGTTCTATAAATTATTACAGCATTTTAAAAAATTAACTCTGTGATTGTTGTGGCTTCTAAAAACAAGTCATTATTATATCTGTGTTTAATGAGGTGGCATTTGGTAGCTTCCTGATTCAGTCTGATTCTGGAATATAGATATATATGTGGTTACACTATAATATTATAAGTATCATTCACTGTAATGCTGGGGAGAAGCAAAAAAGAGACTGTACCATAAAGACCAGATAATGCTTGAAAGATGGTAGATTGTAGACCAATGATTCAACAGTTTAACAAGGCAGAAATGTCACCTGGTGCCTTCTATGCAGCCACATAATTGTCACTGATAGATCAAAACTCATTTTCTTCCAGTCTTGGAGCACATTCTTGCTTCTCTTTTCCACATAAAAAAATGCAACTAGGCATAAAGATCACAGTTGAATCTACAATCCATTTGGTTCCCACATAAATTCCAAATTAATTGGGAAGCTATTTTTTTGCTGCTCTTCTAATACCACTTGTTCATTAACAAATATTTCGGCCCAGAAGACTACATCAGATACCAGACTGGAGATACACGTACACATACACCCAGCAACACTGCTTAAGTTTGCTATCTTCTTGTCAGTAAGGAAGCAGCAATATTCCACACAAGCTGGCATCATTAGGTGAGCTATAACTTTGCTGTATCTACTAGAGTACCAACACTATAGTAATTAAAAGATATAGCATTAACACCACCTCAGGAGGTCACCAATCAGCTTTGAAGAAACACTCTGAGAAAGAGGCAGGGCAGACTTTCTTCCCTACTGCAACTTCATGGATATTATGATTTCCAGCTGCCAGCTATGCATGTTAAGAAAGCTGATTACCTGAATGTCATACAGAGTCTGACTTGAGAGTCACATTCTGTATATATTCAACCACAACTTAAGGGTCATGCGGGCTGAGAGTTGAAGTTGAATCTTAAGGTTGCTAAGTATTGAAAAACACTGGTCTAGCTAACCCTAACCTTCACAACTTTCAGAAGAAGTGCAAAAAAACATAGCTGGTATATTCTGTCATCTCTCCTGTCTTAAGTGACTAAGAGCTACATATAATGGCAGGAGTCTGACGGTCTGAAAATTCTCTAGTAAGATAATGCATCTGTCATGATTACAGCATAGAAGAAGCAATTTGTTAGCCAGATTTACATTCAAAACTATTCATTATCTTAACTTCTCCCAAATTCCACTCGTGACAGGTTGAAGAAAATTGGGAAGCATCAATGAGGTTGTTTAAGATCTTCCCTGAAATTGTAAATCTGTGATATTTGGAGTTAAAAATGGTTATTGCAATGCTTCACTTTCTATATGAGCTGACTATGTGGGACAGTGCATGGCTATGGAAGGGATGTATATATGCACATATAATAGTTGTCAACATACATATTAGACAAGTTGGCCTTTAAAAGGGTAAGTGTGCAATTAAGAGTTAATAGTACCATATATACTCACGGATAAGGTGAAAATGTTAGGTGCCAATTCACCCCCAAAATTTGGGTTGGTTTATCCATGGATGGACTTACCTACATGTACTCTGATAAGTTTCCCCCTCTGGATTTTTAAAGTACTTGTATATATATCCCTATATACGCCCATCTGCAAATAAACAGACCCTCAAATATTTAAGCAAAATGTCATTTTAAAAAATGTGCCACCCATGGGTAAACCAATTGTGAAAATTAAAACAAATCAAAATTGCAAGTGTCAGTTTATCCATGGATGGGACATTTTTCATGGTATTTTAGTGAATAGCAAGAATATTTCAGGCCTAGCTAATCCCCCTTCAGCTTGTGCAATGGGGTTGTCTAATGGCTTTCTCTTCCACACAATCAGATCAATTAAGAAAGTAGGGAGAAAAAACTTCATCCCTCCATTCTATGCTTCTTAGTAGAGGAAGCTTAGACAACCACAACAATTGTGGTATGCAAGAAGCAGACACCTTCATGGGAGATGGTACTTTGAAGAATGAGTTGATGTCCAAGCAAAACAATTCAAGGGTCAGATTGTCAGCAGATGGGTTTATAGATGAGTATATACCGTATTGAAAGAAGCTGTTGGTTTGAGAAATGCAATCAGAAATAACATTCAAGGAGATGGTGTATACATCACTCTTCTTTCCCTTGTTCGTTTTTCTGTCTTCCCCATTTGTCTTTCCTTCTTAGCACTAGGAAGTGGTTATTTAGTGTCCAAATAAAGGTGATAGCATGCAAGCTTCCTTCTCCATCACAATGGCACTCGCCGCCATTAACTTAATTCCTTTCCACTTTTTCCTCAGACCATAACTAAATGTGAAAATGCCTCCAAGTCTATGACAGATACTGCTACTGATGATCATGGCACAGATTCAAGTCAATGGCACAGATTCAAGTGCAGAATCCCAGGACGGGAGGAATTAGTGTATTACTAAGCCTAGGATACACTCCAAATGATTTATTTTCAAAGCTGAAGTTCACATCTACAGATGAATAACACATACTGTTTGCTGCAATTCTCTTTGATTCATGTCCCATTCTGGACATACCTAAAGAGGTTTAGATGCCTGGTTTGAAGGAGGAAATGTACTGGTGAAAACACTATCCTCCATGATCCCTCCTAGTCCAACTCTATGGATATACAGCGGCATTCTTTAACTCGTGTGATCCTCTTTTTCTTGATTGGAGGTT
Organism: Naja naja; assembly: GCA_009733165.1. Classification (NCBI taxonomy): domain Eukaryota; kingdom Metazoa; phylum Chordata; class Lepidosauria; order Squamata; family Elapidae; genus Naja; species Naja naja. The sequence continues at coordinate 307,086,479 of CM019148.1, forward strand.
GCATTTCTGGGCAGGACAGTGTAACCACCATGGTGGTAAATTTCTTTGGTTTGCAGAATGAACACGATTGGAAGGAACCTTCTTCCCTATGGATATGCCTTGGGATATAGAATGAATTGCACTGGCCATAACAGAATCTATTAATGATGGTTTGGCTTCTGCAGCCTTCTTCTTGGATTGTTTGCTTAAGCGGCTGCGTTTTGCACCAATCCCTTTTCAGATACTTTCGTTCTGTGACATGCAATGCCTCTTGGCTTGATTCCAGAACCTCTTCAGTAGATTTGGCCTTCTCCTTTCCCCGGGGTCTGGAACCTGCTGGTGGTGGTGGTGGCTGCTGGGTCTGTTCAGAGTCATTGGGTTGGGCTTTGTCAGGAGAAGGGATGGTTCCTTGTGATCCACGGTTCCTCTTAGTGCCCTCTGCTGTGGGCAGCAGTAGACTGAACAAAAGGAGGACACCAACAGCAGAAACTGTGTGAGCCATTCTAAGAATAAAAAAAGAAATATTATCAGATTGTTTTCTACCAAGCAAAAAATATATTCGAACCTACAAAAAAATTTATATGCTAGAGAAATTCAGAAACTTAAATCTATTTATGCTATGCTTACTAACAACAACCATAACATCAAGTTAATATACTGGACTTCATTATTTGAGTCAAGTCAGTGCTGCAAATTTTGAATGCTTACATGAATAGACTGTGGCAAATAAGTATTACATTAAATCTTCCAACTGAGGTTACTTTATTCACCCAGGCCCTTGGGTAAGACCAAAATTTGGGTAAGACTAAGGAAAGTAAATAGAAGTTCAAATATTACATGAAAATATTTTAAATGAAGCTCGATGCTTTCACACTAAGTTCCTCCATGAGATTTAAAATTTTATTTCATTTCTTTAAAGATCTGCAAAAGAAATTTTGTTCCCACCTTTTTTCCACTACATATCTAGATTCAGATTCCATAAATTGGATTTACGGTAGCATAATTATCACTCAACACACTGAATTGCCAGTCTCAATGACAGGATCACAGTAAGGGATTTGTGGCTGAAGAGAATGAGTTTTTTAAAAAATTAGAAACTTGATTTTCAATAAAATTAGTTAAAGAAAAACAAAAGTAACACTAGCTATCTATTATACAGCAGGGCCCTAGAGAAATTGAGAGCCAGACTGCATGGACCATTAATATAACTTCTAGTTGATTACAATTTTTTTTTCTTTTCCAGTTCACAGTATGGAGTTGCAAAGGGGAGGATAAACAGGGTTAGGATGATGGCATTTTTTTGCTCTCACTGCAATAGATTGTGGCCCCTCTATCTACTGGTGCTGGCTCAGGTTAGGATTCTATGAGGAGCAAAATGATTTAACCTTTCCACATATACATTGCTTAGATCTGTTGGGAATCTGGGAAAGGAAAAAAAATATTTCAAAGAATAAAACATTACATATTATATTTAGTTTGGGTCCTAAACCACACAACTCCAAAAGGAAACAATGACCAATGCAGCTAATGAAAGAATGCCGCTATGATAAACAGATTTCTTTCAATATTGGAATATCTTCCCTGAGGAAAATGCAGAAAGAAAACAAAAATGTGCTTGCCAAGCCTACTGGTTTGAAGATGAGTTGCCTGTGAACAAAACTCATTTAGACAAACAAGTTCAGGTCATTAATTTAAGACAAAATATTGCTACAATAAAATAGAGTTTAACTTTTAGTTAAATGCAATATAGTTTCTGAACACAAAATATTTAAGCATCTAAACCAAAGGGTAAAATCAATGTTTATTCTAGTACTGTTGCATTTTGCATTTCTTGGCCTCCAGTCAGGCTAGGCCATAATTTTCCTATTACTTTACTTGTTTCTTTTAGGATGTAATTACTTAATTTTGTTTTAGAAATTTCAAAATTTTTGTTTTCTCAGATCAGCCAAAATAGTCTACATGTGGGCTTTGGCAACTACCATACTCCTAAATTATAACTGGCAAGTAATGTTAAATCCTCAGCATATTAATCTCATACTTATGGTGTACTGTAGTAAACCCCCAATTTAAAAGGGGGGGTTTCAACTGGTAGCTTTTTATACTCCTGACTGGGTTTATATGACATCAAATCCCAATCCAAGTGATCTTTCTTTAGTAAAAAGCAGGTTGCATTTATTTATGACACGATCATGTTAAACAGATTTCAAAAGAGCAAAACGAGAAATAACAAGAAGAGACAAGAGCGAGATAAACAACAAATTAAGATTACTGTAGAAAGAGATTCTCTGTAGAAAGAGAAAGATCTAGGAAAGAAAACTGAGGACACAGATATGATTTAGCAGGAATTGAGATAATCAAGGGCTTGATTAAACCCCAAGGTATCTGACAGCCCCCAAAATGTAATACCACATCCCCAGTTACCCAGAATTTGGCCAGTTCTTAAGATCCAGAATAAGCATTAGATTTCAGATGAAGTAGCCAGTGGAACTTCAATTCCATTAAATTAACTTCTCCAGTAAGTTATAAGAGCTTTAGATACAGCTCAGATTTATACAGCAATTTAACATGTAGTCGAGATAAAGCTATTCAGATTCATTTCTTCTCACTTGCATCCTTCCAAAATGTATGAGATACATGAGTGTGTATTTTGGTACCCAGTAGATCCCGGGCCCATTTGACTTTCACTAATTCCTGAATCAGTGAAATATCTAGCATATTTTGAATCACGCACACACACACTCCCTCTCTTTGGACACATTTTCTGAAGCCCTAGCTCTCTGAAGAAGATTCTAACACTAGGAAAAGTGGTGAGGAAATAGAAGACGGTGACAAGCACTAAGGTGGATAGACCGCATTACAGCAGAGATAGGTGCACTATTAGTAGATCCAAGAGACCAAATTTGGGGCAGATCATTGTGGGGAAAGTCTATCTATGTGGTTGCTAAAAACCACATAGATAAAAATCAAAACTAACCCAAAGGCATAATTTTTTCTCCACTTCCAACAGACCTGCAGCTGATTGGGCACCAACAATCTGACTTCACACCTGCTGCTAGCCTCAGCAGCATCCCCACCTCCCTACTCACCTCCACCTAGATTTAAACCAATATTTTTATCAGTTATTAATCCTCCCTACTTGAATCAGTCTTTAATGTGTAGCTAATATATGCTCAGTCTTGCAGAGGGGGTAGATTTACACTGAGAATAGGAAAGGAAGAGAAAGATTGTATTTTGGATACAATGTTCAATAGTTTACTTATTGGACCAAAAAAGGAATCCTTCCAGGTCAGCTTTGCTTCTATTGCAGCCTGGTGACCTGGATTGTTCACAGATAGGATACAATTGAGTTATTCTCATCAGTATATGTTACAAATTTGCCAAGAAATGCAGCGATATGATCATCTTTTATTTTGCTTGAGGGTTTTCTTTTTTTGATGTGACATCAAAGGCAGAGGGCACAATACCAGTGATGATCTCTCTCTCTCTCTCCCTCCCTCCCCCCTCTCTGTCTCTCTCTCTCTGTGTATATGACATTTTAGAGAAAATATATTAAGAGAAGAAGAAAATACAAGAGTAGAATGCAAATGAGTAAACAAGGATTTACAAGTATCAGAAATAATTTTAGTCTGTTATTAATTATGAATAACTGACTATTGAAAAGCCTAGAAATAATAAATTCATCACAGTAGAAATTAAACAGCTCGAGCCTTGGTGGCTCAGGCTGTTAATTGCCTGCACTTAAGTTCCAGCTGCCTACAACTGCTGTAGGCTCGAATCCCACCAGGCTCAAGGTTGACTCAGCCTTCCATCCTCTTGGGGTAGGTAAAGTGAGGACCCAAGATTGTTGGGGGAAATTAGCTGACCTTGTAAAAATGTCACTTAGTAATAAGCAGGCATATACAATGGAATGAAGGCTATTGCTGAGCACACTGGGTTGTGTCCCAAACATTGTAAGCCGCCCTGAGTCTCCGGAGAAGGGCGGCATATAAATGTAATTAAAAAAAAACACACATCTCCAAAATAATTGCTAAACTAGCAGCAGCATCCTGAGATACAAAGCAAACACAATAATAATGCCCTGCTGGCAGTCACAATTGCAAGGTTTTTGGGTCGCAGTATATTACTAACCTTGTAAGCCTGCAGTCTTGCTCCTTCTTTTAATTTTTCTTTTCTAATTAAACAGCTAGAGAGAAGGACCCAAACAAGTGGCTATTAATGACAGACTCAATATAAACTGAACTGTAAATCTGAATCACAGATCTGTCCTGCGGATGGGGAGAAGGGAGACTATATTGTCCTAAGAAAGAGTTTACAATACTTTTCTTAGCAGAAAGACCAGATGTTTCTTTGAAGCTTTAAAAAAATCTACTGAAATAATAGCATTCTACCAAGAACAAAGTTTTTTCCTAAATTTCAAATTAAATTGAATTTAGAGATTATAAACTACCAATATAGAATTTCCTTTTCTGCTGTGGGACAATCCTTTATAAAGGGATGATTTGGGTGGTGTTGGTTTTTAGTTTTTTTGCAAGTGAGTTTTGACTCCTGGGAACTGCCTGGGCAAGTCCTTGAAGTTTTCTTGGCAAGGTCTTTCCAAAGGGGTTGTTAATGCCCACTTCCTAGAGCTGAAAGACAGTGAGTAGTGCAAAGTCACCCAGCTAGCTGTGTGCCTGAGATGAGACTAGAACTCATGATCTCACCTCTATACCAAATTGGCTCTCAACAATAAATATCATGGGATCACCTATAGACATTTTAATATATTCTATTGAAACTTATGCAATTGGTATTCTTTTTGAAAACTAATTTATCTATCAAGGAAATTTTTTAAATTTCACCTTTTCTGTGATAAATCAATGCGGATGCCTTTTCCCCAAATTTCATTCCAGTAGTAATCATATGAAATAGGTTACGATGAAAGAGAGACTAACTAATCCAAAATCACCAGGGAACACTTTGATTTGATAGGAACCTGATTCTGAGTCCCCTCAAACCAGGTCAAACATTTAAACTTGCTTTAAAAGATGGAAACAGACATAACAGAATGTAAATGATCAAAGATATATTTCAGAACATCTAATTCTAGTGCGAGAGTCCACTATTACAGCATTAAAAGAGCTTTGGTGGCTCAGGCTGTTAAATGCCTGCTCTTAAGATCCAGCTGTCTACAATTACTGTAGGCTCGAATCCCACCAGGCTCAAGGTTGACTCAGCCTTCCATCCTCTCGGGGTAGGTAAATTGAGGACCCAAGATTGTTGGGGGCAATTAGCTGACCTTGTAAAAATGCCGCTTAGTAATAAGCAGGCATATACAATGGAATGAAGGCTATTGCTGAGCGCATTGGGTTGTGCTCCAAAAAAAATTGTAAGCCACCCTGAGTCTTCGGAGAAGGGCGGCATATAAATGTAATTAAAAAAAAAAAAATCTCCCAAAGACAGCTTCTGTTTGATCATTTCTAGTGGTGAATGAGAGCCATTACCACTCAATCTCTGATTGTTGAACCAATTTATCTTACTGTCAGATAATTTTTCTGATGTCCTACTAACCTGTAATTTGAACTCAGTTTCTTGTCCTGCCTTTTCCATGGTAAACATATCCAACACCTTCAAATATTTCTCTCCCCCCCCCCCAAAGCCCTTTATTAACTAGGTTAGTTTTCTTTGGACACACTCCTGGTTTTTACTGTCTAAACTATGGTGATCAGAGGCAAAGTAACAATGACTTCTCTTGATCTAAACTATACTAACCGTAGGATTGCATTTGCTTTTTCATTCAACCGCATCCTGCTATTAATTTATATTTAGCTTGTGATCCACCAAGACACTCAACTTTTTGCCTATATTGTTGCTTAACATGGTCCCTCCCTCCATACTAAATTTTTCTCAGCCAAAAGGAAAACTTAGATTTATCTCTGCTGAAATTCCTCTTTCTTAGTTTGATTCAATGTTCTAATGCATTAACATGCTCTTGAATCTTGATTCTGAATTCATTTGAAAACGATGAAAGGGTTTTCTTTGGATCTAAACCTGGGTATAAGAGTGTCTCCATAGAGAAAGCGGTTAGTGCTTCTGTTCTAACTTCTGACTAAAAGATGTTACACATCTTTCTTATCTTTGCCAAAGAAATCTTAATCAAAACACAGTAATCATTTGGTCCATGCAGATTGTCTAATGCTATATTGGAGTCGATAAGCAACACAGAATCCTCTGAGCCTTTCCACAGTATAGTACTGTATCTAGCAACCCTTATTAAGAGTGGTTTTTTTAAAAGTGCTGACCTGAGTTACCTAGGGTTACCCAACACTTGGAGGGGGGGCAGAAAACCAGAAGATCAGATGATGGCAGCATGGACTTAATTTTTGCTTCACCTCTCTTTCTTTAGCAACTTTAGGAACATGAAGAGAGTAAGATGAAACAAAGCCAGCATCAAGAAAGGAGGGGGAGAATAGATGGGGTAAAATATTTTGGGTGGTTCTCTTTGGCTTTGTTGACAGCTGGACTGGAAAAATGGTGTGTATTGGATTTGCTTACAGTTAGCATGGTATTTAGTCTTCTTTCCTGTCGATACTTTATGTGTCCTAATCTGATACCCTTTGAATTGGCTTTGTACCTAACTGTCCTTCCTCCAAGTAAGTGGTTTTTGAGAACTTGTTCTATTTAAAGGAGTAATTGTCCCTCACATTAAGTTTTAGTCTTTTGTTCAGACTAGTATACTGGGACCACTTTATGCCTTCCAATTATGGTTTTGCTAATAGTGAATTGAGATATGGAATGACAAATGTTACATTTGTTAAATAATATGTTAGGGCTCGTATGGACTTTTTGCTGGCACCTGGATGGGAGAACACATTACTTATCAGATTTTCCTATTTGTTAAGAGACACATTGCAGGATGAATTACAGTAGCTTTATATTTGTTAATTATGAGGTGAAAAGATGGTGAAATTGCTTATACTGTTGATGAGGATGGGAATTCTCTTTCTTGGAATAGAGGTTCTCTATTTTTTTCTTTTTTGCACCTCTTGTTCTATTTTTTTCTGTTTTGTTTTATCTTTCACTGATGTAGTTAAAACTTTTTTTATTTTTTAAAGAAGTAACTGAATCTGGGCAGGAGGCCATTGCTTTCTTTTAACCTATTTGTATAGCTTGTCCTAGAAACCTCCCTACAAAATCAGAGGCCAGCTTGTCGGAATAGCTTACTCCTTGTGTCCGCAAAAGTGATAGTTCCTCTCTCCGACCTTTCTGTGGAAGCGCTACTTGCGTTGGGCCACTGAAATCTATCCAATTCCCACCATGTCTGCATAAACGTCAGCTTATCGTTGGCTAACCGGCGTCAAAAGCAGATGCTTCTCGCTCTCCGTGGCATCGTGGGAACTCTTACCTGAATGGAAAATAACCTTATACAACAACATGGTGCGAGTGACTTGCGGCGCGACGTGCAATAAGCTCACATGGTGCAATAGGATTGTGTGTTTGTTAGTTGGATTTTTGTTAGTTGGTTAGGGATTTTCTGCCCTTCACTGTGAGTTGTACTGTGTTGGGGTGGGAAGGGGCGCACGAAGGGAGGCTCAGCAAATCTCATTGTAGACATGTTGTACTCTGCCAATAGAGGTCTGAATCTGAATCTACCTAGCGAAGTTAAGGGGTTGTCGCGGCTGCAAATAGCCCGTGGCAGGAAAGTTTTACGCAACTATCCACGACGGTTGTTCCCTGAGCGTTCCGACTGGAAAGCAAGCTTTCGGCTTGCAAAACACCGCAAGGGGCCCCCATTTCGAGAGATATTTTGTTCAAATCTCCCACTTCTGTGCCACTAGCCACCCCACCGCCGCCTTCCAGACAACTTTACTCCCATCCTCGCCTTCGCGACTCGGCCGCAATTGCTACTCGAGTGTAAACTAAACAATGTTCAGTAATTTACATAATTAAGGTGCCGCTTTATTAATTCAAGTGCCAGCGCGGCAGACATCAACCTCCTTTGAGACGCGGAAGACGCCACATTTAAAACCAATCGCAGGATTTACTCGGGGCAGAGTTTACCGGGCGTTGCGTCGTCCTCGTAACCCGGCAGGCAGAAGGGCGAGACGCGCGGGCTCGGAAGCCAAGCTTGACTGGGGAGGGGGGGGAATGCTGGCTGCTGTCTCTGCCCCTGAGCGAAGGGCTCAAACTTAGAAGATCGAGGCGATCGTCCCCACGTTACACACCGCGGGGACGGTCTCTGCTGGAACCTGAGAGAACGCCTGCAACGCATTGAGTTGCTGAGCTTGAATAGTCAAACAGTCGCAGAAGTGCATTGTCTACCTTCAGTAACCCCCGTGGCTCTGCCCTGGGATAAAACCCCCGCAAGGTTTTTCTCCTGGTTAGTTCACGTGCACGAGCCTCCGTTTGAAAGCTCCCACCTAGCACCCAAGAAAAGAAGAACCTCCTCTTCTACAACTCGGGTAGACCTCCGATTACCACAAGCATCAAAGCCCCGATTCCCTAGTACGGCCAGTCTTTCCCGCGCCATCAATAATGCTAAAAAGTCGTCTTCTTTTTTTTCCCCGCCTCCCGAAAATAAAGCCCGCTGAACTCTGGGTCTTGCCAAGAAGGTGGCTCGATTTCCCTCCGCGTTTGTTCCCCAAGCCTTCCAAAAACAACGCTCGGCACCCCGTCTCGAGTAACGCCACGGAGCTCGGCTGCTCTCCTCTAGAAATCAGCCTTGCCTTTCCTACTCTGCGACGTGCAGCGTCGCCCACTCCCCTTGCCGAAAGCCAAGCTGGGACCCTGCCCGCTATCCCTCACCTGCGACGGTGACCGGAGCTTCGCCGCTGCTCTTCCCGCGTAAGGCTCTCGTCTCCTGTCTCGGATTTGGGAACGCGGCGCGCTAGCTGCCATTTAAATGCCTGCCAGCTGAGAGCGGCCCTCCGTGTCATTGGCTGAGGCCTTCCAACCCACCCCCTAACCGCTTCCAGCAGCAGCCGCCGCCAGGATTTGCGCTCCCCCCCGCCCCCAAAAATCCCTCACGCCTAGCAATTCGCTACTACTGTATTCACACGCTATGGTGCTGGGGTAAGAAACTTTTCCCGCATACGGAGACAACACAAGCAGGTCCTACATGGGGTGGAACAGGAATGCACGTGAAAACGCCGTTTCTCTTCCATCCCAGCCTTGATTTGGGAAGGATTGTGAGGATTTCTTATTAGCTGCTTCTGTAGTTTCCAGTTTGAGCCTCTTACAAAATTGCTCATGGGCATGTGGCCAGGAGCAGTTCGCTGTTGTTGTTGTTGTTGTTGTTTTTAGTACCGCTGCAGCCTTCTTTCCGGTGCTTAATTCTTATTGTGCAACCTTGTGGAAAGAATTTATCCACATCCCCACGACAAGGAGCCCTGTAAGAGGGCATTGTGAGGTACCAAAAGCAAGATTTCCAACCTCAGACATCTAGCTATGAACTTTAATCTTGGAATAATTATCAAAGCAGGATCCTTGCCAGTATCCCATCCTATAAAATTCCTGAACAAGAAGCCTTGGTAGGTTTTTAAAGTTGCATAGTGGAGCATTTTTTTTAAATGCCTTTAAGTCTGTGGGACTTAACTGGACAAGTCCCTGTAGTTTCCTTGGCAAGGATTCAGAAGTGATTTGCCAGTGCCTCCTTCCTGGGGCTGAGAGAGAGTGACTGGCCCAAAGTCACCCAGCTGGCTTTGGCCTAAAGTGGGTCTCCTGGTTTCTAGATTGATGCCTTAACCACTCACCAAAGCTGGCTCTCATGGAACAAATTTACCAGTATTTAGAAATCAGTTCATAGTTCCAGATACTCCATCAGCCATTACGGTTTTAGTGACAGTCGATTTATAGATCTAGTATCACGCAGCCTAGATTGGAGGTAGGAATATGGTAGATCAGGATGTATTAATAGCTTGGTGGGGGATCTAAGATTTGACTGCAACAATTTCAGATGTCCCATTATACTTATGAAAGTAAGATGGAAAGGGGGGGGGAGAAAATCTGAACTAAACATTGTCTATAGAAGTGTAAATGCATCAAGTGTAGTGCCCACTACACTTTAGGTGGTATTCAGCAGGTTCTGACCAGTTCTGGAGAATCGGTAGTGGAAATTTTGAGTAGTTCAGAGAACCGGCAAATACCACCTCTGACTGGAGATTTTACAGTATCCTTCCCCTGCCATGCCCACCAAGCCACGCCCACAGAACCAGTAGTAAAAAAATGAATCCCACCACTGGCCCACATCTTGAGAAGACACCACCTTAACCTTGTGGGCAAGAGAGTTGTGGGTACAGGAGCTTTTGGTGAAGACATTCTAAAGGTAAGGATGATTTAGAAGAGTTCATTATAAAAATAAAAATGTGAAAACTTTAGATTACTATTAAATAGTAGGAAGATAAAAGTGATGCTTAGAGAATTTACAGTTGATGGTAAAGCAGTAGGTAGGATTGTTTTACTGGGCTCGGAATGGGTATATACTATCTGGACAGCACAGGTGGTGTGTTGGAAAAGTAAAGAAGTTAATCTAGAGAGGGATTGCCAGATTTTTACCCTATTCTATTACTGAGTTAAAATGCTTAATCTCTCCATTTTTGAGTTAGCAGAAAAGTATATCATTCTCCCTGGTGTTGTTTCCTCTTCTGCCTCAGCTGTCTCTGTGCTGATGCATAGATGTGCTGATATCCTGGTTTTGCATATTGCAAAGCGTGACTGGCTATGCCATGAGTATTTGAATGATATGGGATAGAAATTTATATAGATTGACCAAGTGATGGGTTGAGTCTCCTGTCACCAGCAATGGGAAAACATCTCCCAACCATGAGGGAAACTGTAACAAGTGAGATGGGTCTGCAGGACTCTCTCCATAATCTTAGTCTCATTATTATGCCTCTCCTCCTCCTATTCTCCAATCAATCTGAATATGGTTTTTTTTTTAAAAAGGGGAAATTAGAATCCCAAACAAAATTGGGTTGCAAGCAGCATTCTTACTTAGCATTCTTCTCCGTTTATAATGGTGACAAATGCCACCCTGAAGATTCTTCCATGCTGCTTGGGGGACAGTGGGGGCTTTATTGTTTGAGTCTTGCAGTAAATCAGAAAGGACTTTAAAGCAGGGATGTCAAACTCGATTTCATTTCAGGGCCACATCAGGGTTGTGTATAACCTCAGGTCGCTGGGGTGGCATGGCCAGGGTGGGCGTGGCCAGCTCGACATCACTCGTGTCAGGGGCACCTGTGGTAGCCAAGCGCTCTGCCAGAGAAAACAGGTTCCTGAGTTCAGTTTTCAGCTGGGATGGCCTCCTGCAACCCTCTGCCATCGAAAACAGCACGGGAGGGTCACATGTAGCCCACCCAAGCTCCATTTTCACTGGTAGAGGCACCACCGGCTGGTCCTTCGCTGACCTTGAGTTTGGCACCCGTCATTTATTGTACCTGGCTGCATCATAATATGGTTTTGATAAGTCCCTGACATGGTACTGCTGTAATTGGCTCCTTAGTGCAGCAGCATCCAGTTGGTGACAGATAATGCCAACCAAGGACTGGGAGAGTGTGAAATGGTAAATTAGTGCTGATCTCATTGGCTACTGGCTATCTGACCTTACCTCCAATGTAACAAGTAAATTTTACCTTCTTGTTAGATACTACCAGCTTAAGATGAAAGGTACTTTAACAATAAAATACCAGTAAGGATAATTTGTCTTCCTCAGTCGTGGCTCAGGAATGAGATGAAGGAGATCTCGTAAGGATACAAGGGAGAAGAAAGAAGCGACAGGGCTAGTTTGTGCTTAGGGCCATGGAAGTCCACAAGGTGTGGTAAAAAAAAGTAAAAATGTGTGGTCAAATTGAACAATAAAATCAAGCTCTGCCTGTTCTGTATGACACACAACAGAAATAGGCAGAGCTTTGATTGATTGATTTTTATTAATTAATTTATTGGATTTCTATAGCTGCCCATCTTAGCCAACGATTCTGGGTGGCTATTATCAGAAACATATACTACAATTAAAACCCTAAAACATTTTAAAATAATAAGAACAGTAACAACCATTTTAAAACGCTAAAAAAATGTTAGAATGTCTGATTCTAGTACATACAAAGCAAGACACCAGGCCTGTTAACAATATAGCCAGGAGGACAGGAGGTGTGGCCCTTGGCACGTACAGCACCCCAGGCTTGGGAGCAATGATTGTACCATTGAAACTAGCATCTTGACTTGTTTGACCACATCCTCAAACACCCCTAATTAAGGGCAAATGTGGAAAGATCCTTAGACAATTCATGGAAGTTAAGGTTATGTCTATGACAACAATCAGAAAAATTAAAGTAGTAATAGCATTAAGTTGTGGAAGCTAGCATCCGAGAAAAGGTGATACACACATTTTGAAATATGGATTGAAGGATGGATTCAATCTAAGAATATCAGGAACTGCAGGAAGAAGCTCATGGACTGCAAGAAGAACTCATGGACAAATTAAAGACAGTTTTCTCCTGAAAGGCAATGATCAAAAAGCAGAAACTTCCTAGGAGTGTGTTGTGAGAGGGTGATGGGCAAGAACAAAAATGCTTGTGAAGGTGAAGGAAAATAAAATAATGGGAAGGCAATAGAAAAGAGGGATGAATTATCTCAATGAAACCAATAGAGAATCTTTGGAAGATTTGCAGATTATTCTGAGAACAGGTTGAGATGGCAGGCACAAAAACATCTACACAGGTAGTCCTTGACTTTCAACAGTTCGTTTAGTGACCATTTGAAGTTAAAATAGCAGTGAAAAAGGGGACTTATGACCATTTTTCATACTTATGATCCTTGCAGCATCCCCATGGTCATATGATCAAAACTGAGGTGTAGATTCATATTTATAATAGTTGCAGTGTCTGGGTTCATGTGATCATCTTTTGTGACCTTCTAACCAACAAAGTCAATGAGGAAGGCAGATTCCACTTAACAACTATGCTACTAACTTAATAACTGGGGGCGGGTTTAGTTGTTTTAAATGTTAGTGTCTTTTGTGGGTTTTAGACATTGTTTGGCTTGAGTTTAATAACTTTTAAATAATTTTAAACTTTTGTATTGTGTGTTTTTATGATGTGAGCTGCCCTGAGTCCTTCGGGAGATAGGGCGGCACACAAGTCCAAACAATAAATAATAAATAAATAAACTGCAGTAATTCACTTTAACAACTGTGACAAGAAAGGTCGTAAACTGGGGCAAAATTCCCTTAACAAATGTCTGATTTAGCAATAGAAATTTTGGCCTCAATTGTGGTCATAAGTTGAGAGCTATATGTTATATAGAATTATATACTATATAACATTATATTCTGGAAATTTTCCATTTCTGTAGAACAATCAGGCATCAATAATGCAAATTCCATTGATTTTTTAAAATTATTTGATGCTACAATATTTGCTATAATTATGGTTGTTCAAGCAATCCCAATTATGTAGTAACCTTGCATATTCATATTTCATGAAGATATTCTATAAAGGACAATGGATTAAATCATCATGATGTTTAATATAGCATAGAAATTAGAACAGCAATACCCATGGCTGGCTTGTAAAAAATCTTAGTGTTAATTCAAGGTGGTTTTAAAATGTGTAAACCAGTTTTTAATACATGGAACTCTTTAATGTGGCTGAATGACAAGAAAACAAGACCAGTTTATTCACTGGCTTTGGTACTACTGAAAAATATAATTAGAACAGTGAATAATATTAATTCTAAAGCATTGGTATGCAATTTCGCAGTTTTATAAAAATCATATATACTGTAATTGTCATTTGCTGATCTGGAATGGATGAATTTTTTTTGAGTTACTCAATAAATGAATCTTAATGTATTAGAAAGAACACAATTCTGACCTTGGCTGATTCAAATGGAGCCTAACTTTAAAAGTATTTGTTGCTGATAAAGTCATCTATGATGAGAATTTGATCTGCAAGTGCTTATAAAGTTAATACTGTAGAGAAATGCAAATTACATAATAAACAGAAATATCTTTCAGTAGTATTCATTACAATATATTTTTGTCTTTAAGAAACTGCCAAGAATGTTCATCTTTCTGGGAAATTTTACCACAAGTCCACAGCCAGTTTTGTTTCTTTTCATGTTTTTCTGTTTAAAAAAAATCTGTCATGTTCAGCTTCACTTTAGCTGAAGGCAACTGTAAGATATTTTTTATTCAGTGTCCCTGCTATAATATTTTAAAATTTAATTAGTTCTTGTATTTTCCTCCTCAACCACATCCACATCAAGAATGAATCCTCCCCTTTTTGCAAGATTGACTTGCATAAAGCCAAGATTTTTAAAGAAATTCTTCACAAACAACTGAATTGTTGGTTAACTTAATTTTTTTTTTCAACAAGCTCATCTAATGGCAACATCAATAGGATAATGTGAACATATAATTGTACTTACTTGGCTTAAGTTGAGTTTTTTAAATAGAATATTCTACTAATAAGTACAATTTTATTTTTAAAACTGTTAAAATTCTACTTTTATTTTAAAAAAACCTGTATATTTTATACAAAGATTGCAGATCTGTTTGTGTAATAGTGTGCTTTGTTTCTCTCCCTCCCTCTCTCTCTCCCTCCCTCCCTCCTCCCCTCCCTCCCTCCCTCTCTCTCTCTGTGTATAGGTGTATATATGTATGTATACATGTATAAGATTGTTTTCATAAAATCATAAATTTGGAAGGAATCTTGGAGATCTTCTAGTTCTGCCCAAGGCAGGAATCTTCTTTGTTTGAAAATCTCCATTGTTTTCAGTCAGGATATTTCTCCTTAGTTCAGGTGCAAATTTCTCTCTAAAGTTTATGCCCATTGCTTCTTGTCTTATGTTTGAGCACTAAAGGTAGTCCTTGACTTACAACAGTTAATTTACTGACCATGAAAAGTTACGACGACACTGAAAAAGGTGACTTATGATCATTTTTCACACTTATGTCCATTGCAGCATCCCTGTGGCCATGTGAAAAAAATTCAGATGCTTGGCAACTGATTCATAGTTATGGCAGGTGCAGTGTCCCAGGGTCATGTGATCCCCTTTTGTGACTTTTTTACAAGCAAAGTCAATGGGGAAGCCAGATTCACTTAGCAACCATGACACTAACTTAACAACTGCAATGATTCACATAACAACTATGACAAGAAAGGTCATAAAATGGGACAAATTCACTTAACAAATGTTTCACTTAGCAACAGAAATGTTAGGCTTAATTGTGGTCATAAGCTGAGGACTACTTGTGTAAAGAATAAATCCATACTCTTTTCCTTGCGACATCCCTTCAAATATTTAAAGATGGCAATCATGCATTTCCTTAGACTTCTCTCCTTTTAACCTAGTTCTTTCAACCATTTTTCACAGAACTTGCAGTAATAATTTCTCGCCCAATGAAGAGGACTAAGGATCTTGAAAGCTTGCACATTTTTGTGAACTCTGAGTTAGGTTATTATGCTTATGTGTATTTTGAAAATTGCCTTCTGACTGGAATAGCCTGTTTGGTGAAGTGGTTAAGGTGCTGGCCTAGAAACCAGGAGATTGTGAATTCTAGTCCCGCCCTAGGCATGAAAGTTGGCTGGGTGACTTTGGGTCAGTCATTCTCTCTCACCCAATCCATCTTACAGAACTGCTGTTGGGGAAGTAGGAGGAGAAAGAAGTATTATGCATGTTTGTATTAGTTATAAAGTAATAAAAGTGGGATAAAATTCTAATAAATAAAACAAAAGATTTTCTGGAAATTCAGACAAAGTAAACAGACATTTATGAAAAATTTAGAAATTCTGTAGTTAAGTTAAATATGCTATGCTTCTATCCTTTTGCATCTTCTCTAACACTGAAGTTCAAAAGTGATTTGGGGATAAAAAAAAACAAAGAATTAAACATGTTGCAACAAAACTTCTCATGCTTAGACACTACCCTACACTTGCCATATATTCCTCTGCCTGTCCTGTCAGTACCATTCAATATTATCTGTCTCAGAGATTCAGGCTTTGGAACTATTTTCCATAACGTTTACAAAATAGAGGAATAGCCATGAAGCCAAAATTATTTACAGTGACCTAAAGCAAACTGAACTTCTTATGAAGCACTGACACTGTTTTGGAAAAACATAGTCAATCCACAAGCAGTTAGTTAAAAACCATAAAGTAATAAAAGTAGAATACCAAGCGTAGGGAGGAGAAAGGAAGAGGATGGTTCTTTGTTTAAACAATTAAGAAGTCAATCTTCCAAAAGGAAATTGCTTCAAAACAGAAAATTCTAAGCATCAAGGCTCTCCAATTTACTTCCACTAATTTTGGAAGGGGTGAATACTAAACTGAGTAGAATATGATCTAGTATTTGTATTACATTCCGTGACATCAGAGATGGCATGGCTTGTGGTGTAGACTGCCTGGGCATTTTTAGTACCACCAGCCTTAATCAGGAGTTCCATCTTCTTCATTTGTTTCATATTTATTTCTTTATTTGTAAATTTAGTATGATGCTGTTATTGATAGCATTGTTGAAGTGGTCTTGCAACTAGTTTGATTTATTGTTCTCATACCAACTTTGTCTCATTTCAGGCCATGATGTACTAAAAATAATGTAACCCTGTTGCTTTTGACACCAAAAGCATCCTCAGCCAGTCACAAAATTAGTCAACATGGAGAGGATCGGGATAATTCATCATTATGTCAGACACTGTATTGTTACCCAAAGTGCTGTTCACTCCCGTGGAAAGGATGTTGCTACAGTTTTTCTCTGCCAACTAAAGTTGCATCTGTTTGGTATCTGTGAAATCCTAGCATAGCAGATGTTTGCCTTCTCTCCCAGAACTTAAAGCCCAGTAATGAATTGACCTCCTTCATATGAAAGACAGAATAAAAGAATGTGCTGTCTCTGGTATGAGGAAATAGGGGAAGGGTGTCTCCTGAGCACCAGTGATTCAGGAACTACTTTGTGGAAACCAGGACTATTACAGTATTATGGGGTGGATATTTTGCTGGCTTTAAATACTTAATAATGGTAGTATATGTACTTTATGAAGGAAACTGAATACCAAATAAGAAAACCTGGCAACTATTTTCTTCTGATCTAGAGATTATGGATTTTTTTTTCAATACCCATGATAGCTATATCCTTTAACTGGATATATGTATCTGCTGTGCACATATTAAATAGGGATTTACAATGGAGAGAAATTGCAGACAGGGTCTTTCTGAAAAGACATAATAATGAATAGGATATCTTTTTTTCTCTCTGAAATGAGAAATGTTTCAGGGATCTAAAATGTGTACTGTATAATTTTGAGAGAGATAAATTCGCAAAATCGGGAACAAGATCATGTATATCATAACCAGATCATGTACAGGTAATCCTCAACTTATGACCATAATTGAGTCCAACATTTGTGAGATATTTGTTAAGTGAGTTTTGCCCCATTTTGCAGCTTTTCTTGCCATAGTTGTTAAGTGAATCACGGCAGCTGTTAAGTTAGTAGCATAGTTGTTAAGTAAATATGGCTTCCCTGTTGACTTTGCTTGTCAGAAGGTCGGGAAAAGGTGATCACATGACCCTGGGACACCGCATCTGTCATAAACATGAGCCAGTTGCCAAGGATCTAAATTTTGATCACGTGACCATGGGGATGCTGGTCATAAGTGTGAAAAATGGTCATAGGTCACTTTTTTCAGTGACATAACTTTGAACAGTCACTAAACAAACTATTGTTGGTCAAGGACTACCTGCATATCATTCTGGCTGACTAAGATAATCCTTCTCTTTGTTTGTAGAACAGAAAGATTCTGTTTGAATAGGGTAGAAAGGAAATATTAAAATAATGTCTTGTTTTATATCAGTTTATCTGCTTAGGGCTGCCATGTTTGAACTGCAGAAATTCAGACAAGCAATAAGGAGCAGCAGTTAGTATTTTCTGTATTATTTTATGTATATCTAGTGGTAATCCAGTCATTTTCAGTCTAGATATGGGAGGCACATAGGTTATAGTTCATCATTCAAAAGCAGATAATTAACGGGGTAATACATGCATAATTAGCTAGTTCTGTGCACTCAGGTGACGCAGCATTTCCTTGTAGCTGAGTGTATAAGCATCTTGCCTTCTGGGTAAAAAGCTTAATCACATGCATCTCTTTAGAAATAACATAATTTGCCTATAATTGGACCAAACTATTTGATTGGTAATTGTCTGAAACATGTAATTTAATGAAAACAGAGAATGTTGGCTTTCAATAACAGCAAGTACCTAGGTGTTTATTATGCATTATGTTATTATTTACAGAAAGAAGTGAAATAATTGTTCCCAAACAGCAATTTTTTGTATCAGGTGAAAATATTCAACAACTGAAAAATCTTTAAATGTTACCAACTCTTTAAAGACTCGTTTCTTAACACCAGTTTGTCACAATGATTAAAATTTATTAATGCTTAAAGTCAGATTCAAAGCAAGATATGATTATGTTGATGATTATGGTGTTATAACAAGAAGCAGAATCGAATAGTTATATACCTGGGACAGCCACCCAAATCTAAAAGCAGATCTATTAGATTATACCTCCCATTGGCATCACAATAATTCAGGGAATCATTGCCCAACACATCTGAAAGGAACCAGCTTGGTGTAAATGCAGAAAAAGAAATATTATAAATACTATAAATCAAACTGCTTTCCAGAAAGATTTATATAGGTAATAAACATGCAGCTACTAATATTTGAATCACTTTTTATATAATTAGTACTCGAGCCATCCATGAATCTTCATTCAGTTTCTGCTCTGTCTTTTTCTTCATCTGAAAAATGTGGAACAGATTTCTTTGCCACAACGTTGTCCAATCTTTGTCCTTGAAGATATGGATTTACATTCTGAAAGATGAAATATTTTAAAACACTTAGGAATGGGAAATAATCCAGAGTCTTCCAAAGTATATGAGATGGATGAGTATTTAGTCTTTTATTTAAAATTGTAGTGTAATGTTTTCTTCTTCAAAACTCCCTAAATGGGGCAGGATTTCAATCTATTCAATGAATGGACCAGGTCTTAGTTTACTGAAGCAAAAGCAAGAGAAAGAAGGAAATAGAAATAAGGATTATAAAAGTGAATGATCTTACTGTTCTATACTCTAGGACAATGTTCAATATGATGATCTAAACTGTATGTACAACCCTATATGTTTACATTTCTGATTGGGAGGGGGGTATATTTTATCAACTAGGCCAAAGATAATCTTAGTCCAGCATTTTGTTTCTTATACGGCCATCTAAATGTGTAAAGGATGCTACAAAACTGTGTCCTCAATAGCAGTAGACTTTGATAGAACTGTCTTCCATAAGTTTACCCATTTTAAAGCTACCCAAATAAGCAGCAAGTTAAATTCTACATATACGGTCTAGCGATAAACCTGGGAAAATAGAAAGGTTGCACTTAATTTTCATTTTTTTAAAAATAGATTGGAATGGCTACAAGTGTACTGAGAAATGCTACTTTAGCATGGAGAACTGTCTCGCTTATTACAGATGTTTTCTGGAAATAAGGACTAAGTCCAGGTTTTATATGCTATTTGTAACTATCTCAACAATCTGATTTTATTTGCATTCTTGCCTGATTCAACATTAAGGTAGTAAATGAAAACAAGTTGTGTTCTGAAAATTACCCTTTTCTTTCTTTTCGGTTCACCTTTCATTTTCTCAAAGAGTAAATTCTTATTCTGTAAAACAATAAAAGAATACAAAGTGTGGATCAAATTTATAACCTCTTTTCAAGCAAGACTTTGTACCATCTAAATATTATCATATGAATATTTTGGAAAGCATTTTGGTAGAGAATGCCACGTTGTTGAAAAGATAAACCACAAGAAAACAGTTGGATTACTGCAGCTATTAATACAATATTTGCTATTCTTCTGGGATCCTCAGTGTCATCAGCTATCACAAGAATGGGAATATATGATGATTCTAAGTTACATGATGGTTTTAATTTTAGTGTATCAATAAGGTAGGAGTAACAATGGAAAGATATCAAGCATAGTAGAACTCAGGCTTTGCATGAATGAGATCCTTTTCAGTAAAGGGAATTTGAGCTACAGATCCCTCCAGATATTTGCTGTCAGAGACAAGTGCAAGATGGGGACTTTTCCCCAACTCACATCTAGAGACTGATGAACATAGATTAGTTTATCATGCATCATATCGAAACCAGGATAGATCACATATTATGTATCAGAGTGTTTGCAGCACAACCCAGGAGCACAACCCAGCACACAGGCTTTGTCTTTTAACAATGGTTTATATACAAGACAGCTATATACATACATATACATGTTAGGCACATACCAGGCAAGCAAGCAATCTTCATTACTCTGCACGGAGAACTACAATGGAGATAGAACACAAGAGAGAGATGCTTCTCATGGCCTCCCTTATACAGACAGCTTCTTAAAGCAGCAATAACCCTGCTGGCCCACCCTCAATCTTAAAGCGGCAATAACCCTGCTGACTCATCCTCATTGCATCAGCATCCCTACAGCAGCTGGTCAGCTATTAAATCTTCAATATCTTAACATTATGCAAAACATTTATTTGCATGCCCTGCATTACACCTGTGGTCCACAGCAGATTGCCGGTTGTATGGAACTCACTTTTCAATGGAAGAAGCTAGCTAGAGAGCCTAAAAGAAAAAGTCAGAAAGCCACCACTATTGCTCATAACCCATCTTTCACCATCTCAGGCACTGTTCCACTCTGCCTGATGAGAAGTCTGGTCATATATCCAAGGCCTTGGAAACCATTTATCAGTCAGCGAAAGCAATGGTGCATTGGATAGATTATTAATATTTAGTATGTGGATTCCATTAAAATGCAAGACCAGACTTGCCAGACTCTGAGACTGTGATGACCCAGGGTGGGATACAAAATAAACAGCCACAAAAAACAGGTGAAGCCCCTTTTATTCCTTCACTTTGCTTCCAAGCTCCAAATATCCTTGACTAGAGACAAAAAACTCCCACACAAACAGTGACAAGGAGGAGGAAATGCCATTTAAATAATAAAGAGTAAAAAACAACACAAACCAGGCAAGATAAGGGCTTGAAAACATCCACAGATATCAGAACACACACTGGGAAGGACGCCAAACTCAGAGAGGAACAATAAACTAGAGATATTTCCACGCTTCGTTTCCAGCACTCGCCTGTATGCATGTCTGTCCTCTTATCCAGTTGTCACAGCTGCAGCCCATGAAGAGGATCAAGGCCCTCTCCTCCCCAATAGATCATGTCTCTCCCTTATCCTCTCCTCCCTGCGTGCCCTAGGATGGAGAGGGGATGGGCCTGGGCCCTCTCTGATTGCCCAGCTGGCCTCTGCCCTTCCCAGTCTCCTCCACAACTTCCGGAGCCACACTTCCACTCCCTGTCGGCTGTTCCTCCTCTCCCTTAGAATCAGCCTCCACCAGGGGCATGACAGAGACATAACTGCCTGTTTTATGAAGTCTACATTTGAACTGTATCTAACTATATCTCTCCATAAGCAGAAAGACTATCACAGCTGAAATAGATTTTCCCTTTTCATGCTGCCCAGTGGACTACTTGGAAGGAGAGAAAGGAGGAAAGAAAAGAGAAGTTCTATGGTAGTGATATAGATGTTTCCATTAAGTTGTTATTTAAATATGTTTCTTATTACTATTTTAATTGCTTCTCTTGCCACCTTCTATTTTTAATTGATGTTACTGTTATAAATACTTTCTTCTTTTTAAAAAAGAGCCTGATTTTCCTTTTTCAGAAATAAACTGTTCTAAAATTATTTTAATATAATGAAGCTAAATTTGATTTTGGGGAAAAAGAGCTCCACAATATTAAGAGAAGATGGCTATGACTTTCAGCTCCAACCTTTATAACTAATCCCACACATTGCTGTGTTTCATAAATGTTGCAAGTTCAAGTACAGGTTGGAATGTCAGACACATGCTCCACAGATTTGATTTCCATTGGAATTATAATGTGGACCCCAAAAAGAAAAAGTTAAAGCAAAAAAGTTTAGGAGGAATAATTGTGTTTTTAAAAAGCATAATGCAACATAGTGAACTGTAATAAGGAGAGTTACAAAACAGTAATTCCTGAATGAAGTATTTCTGAGAAACAAATACTGTAACAAGCTAGATTTCTGCCTAACATAATCTGCTGGTGCTTCTCATATTAATTTAAGTCCAAGTTCACAAGATGTAGCTTTTGTTTGACCTCAACTATTTCATCTCTACTGTGCCAAAGAGACAAGGAAATGGGGATGAAGCTGGCCAAAGAGACATTCTTGGCTGCAATAATTTGTGCAAAGTCACTTGGGGGAAAATCAGTTTAAGAGCAAAACACAATAGGAGACATGTATTTTATTTCCTCTTAAAAGCAGTGTTTTATTTATAATTTCCCTTAACATACTGTTTTAGCTAAATCTCCTTTACAAAGGTAAGTTTTTGGACATTTTTAAAGGTACACTGCAATTAACTTAAAAACAGACTAAGAGCTAAAAAAAACCCCACTTTGCTCAATTGTTTTGGTTAAAGAAATATTTGGTTTTGTTTGGTTATATGTTAAGACTGTAACTAATGCAAATATAAGAGCAGGCACCAACAGAGTTCAGATAAGGTAATGTAATCTGAACTAAGATCTCATTCCTGCAGTAAAGGTAAATCTGAAAATATGGCATATCCCAGAAGTTCCATTCTGATTTCTAGTGAAATGTTTACCATCTTTTGACCCCATCTCCACCAAAGAGGAACTAATAGCATTTTCTACATCACAGGACTTGGTTTTAGAAAGAGCCAAGCACATCACAACTTCAACCCTAAAATATACACAAAACAAGGAGGTTTGCAAAGAATGAACTGATGTCCACAGGGTGACTTCAAATGTATACATTCAACATTCACAGATTTTGAACTACTATTTACTGCATACACAATAGTGTTACTACATCTACTTTGGACATAAAATAGTATTAAAGAGCATCAACAGAACCAATATTGAAGTATTAAGACCATTTGTGTTTTGCACATTTAATTTATATTCAGACATACTTCTAGACTAATTTAGATATATGAAATAGAATAACAAGCATAAGCAGGCAGAAAGAAAACAATACCAATTGAATTCAAGCCGCTTTCAAAATAAGTTGGTAATTTGTTTGATGATGATAACTTTAAAGAAACAATTTCAATGTCAAATTTCTCTTAAAATTTCACACGTAAATTTATCATTCATTTACAAGCTTTCACATACAAATAATACTGTTGAATACATCCCATGATATCAGCATCAATGTTTTGATGTTAAAAATAGAGTTACTGCTCCAAAATAACTTTTTGCATTAGACAGAATATTCTATAACTCTGTTAACTCTTAATTTAATATTCTGGAACAGGACACTTACACACTGATATTTAAACAACCTTAATTTTCTTTTTGTGTGTGTATTGTTATAAAACAAAATACTATAATTTGTTTTCAAAAGGACTTGGGTGATCCTATCTAGAATTAACATGCTTTGTAAGATCATCCAAAATCTGGTCTGTCTATATCTAATGGAAAACTAGTTTGGATGCAATAACAAAATCTGGGTGGATAAAAATTGATATTTTTGAAAATAAAAAAATCAGATTTTTTAAAAATTTATTTTAATGAAATGCTTTTGGAGTAAAATCTATCTAAAGATAGTTTTCTATTTAAGATACATTAATAATTTAGTTTATTGTGTGAAATGGAGTTTAGTTATGTAGCTTGAGGCTGTATATTCTGCAATATTGGGATTGTTGGTAAGTCAACAGCGGGTCAGAGGAGAAGCCACTGTGGGACAGAGATGACAACTGTTCTTTAAAAATTACGATTTAAATTGAGTTGATTTAAATCAGGCCTTTTTACTAGTGATTTAAATCATAATTTAAATCAACTTGATGTAAATCAAATCCACCCTGAACAAAATAGATAAGAATGAATCAGAGTCTTTGTCCATGTAAGATAGAGATAAGGCTGGTAGTTTATAAATGGATTCTACCTATTTCACTACCAGAAGGCCAAGTTGCAGGAGTTTATTCACCCACTGTTATTAGAAGTTTAAATGACTCCAATGCCTTAAATACCTTGTATTAACTTTGGCTAGTATGTCACCTTTGAACTTACCTGTGCTGGACTTCATTGAGATTATTGCAATATGGTTGTTTTTTTAAAAAACCAGATCAAATTATTCTAAACATGGCTGCAACATTATGAACTAAGATAGGACAGTCAAACACCTTACCAACTGCATTTAAAAGACTAATTGAAAGTGCTGTTTCCATTTTTAGAGTTTTCTATAGCTTAAAAGACTCACACTTAATACATACACAGTCCTTTAAAGTTTAAAATCTTCAAATATTTTTTCAATTGCTCTCACTAAATGGGATCTTTCAAAAGAATAAAAATTTTGTATGAGTTTTTAATGTAAAGAGTTTTCATTTATAAAAGTAATTTTAACAGCACATGTACATTATAGAAATCTTCAGACTAAATGTACTAGTAAATGCCTTTCAATTCTGAGATTAGAGTTACATTTTATTATGTTTATGCTACTGTTGAGTACAAATGTTATGTGTGTTATCTTATATTTTATTTTGTTTTTAAAATTATTTTTACATTTCTTTATTAGACATTACCTAAATTCTTTAGATTACTGGATAGTATACAAACATTATAAGTACTGAGCATACAATCTTCCAGTCAAGATTAAGGAAATTAAGCCCACTGATTTCTGTGATAAAGTTAAGTATATGCCTAGCAATTACAGCATCCAAGTGATATTCAAGGGACTCTGGTGGGAAATGCTTTAAATCCCAGCAATATATTTGTGGTCACAAGCAAGTGCTTTATAGTTCTCAAAGTAGTAGTAGTACAAGAACAAATTATTTGAGTTGGCCAAAATGAATTGTTTGAGTTAAACATCTGGTACATTTACCAAAGATTGCAAAATTAATCAAGCACAATACAAAAAAGGGGGGGCGGAATTTTGTTGACGGCCTAAAATGCTTAAGAATCGTGTAAGAATCTGGTGGTGTAAACATAAAGTGGAATCAGCTGTATTTGTTGCATCATTATCTTGGACTTTAAGTGGAAGAAATATTCCCTCTGCATTTGACCATAACAGAGATAGATAATCCTTGCAATGCTATATCTTTACATATACATCCTTATACTATATATAAATTAAAATTTAGGGTATTTTTTTAATAAATAAGGTCCTTCAGAGAACGTTTATTAAAGTACACAGAAATAGTTTTATTGATAGTTACATAATGGAGCATTTGACTGCAATAAACCTGATATACATACCCATTTGCTTAAGTTCGGGTAGTCATGTTCTGGATCAAAAAGATGCTGATGAAGTTGGTAGTCTTTGCTGAACTCTGCTGTGTCGGGTGTGTTTTCAAGACATCCATCATCAACTACAAAACATTTTGGAAAAACCTGAGCAGTTTGGCAAGTTTTTTTTAATACACCAGAAACATATGCAATTACTTTTATTTAAGAAGTATGGGGAGATGAAAAAAAATACACTTTGCTTCTTCAAAACAGGACTCTTGGGACGGTTTAATAATTTCCACAGTTCTTTGGAGCAGATACAAAGTAAAATTAATTTGTTTCTGTAGGCTCATAAGAGAATTAAATAGTACAATAAACAGATGCTTGGATATTAATGCAGTAATGTATATTTATACTTGTACTTATATTTCTAGGCTACATAAATCTTTAATATTTTGTTGTGTAGTTGATTGCAACCTATATTGAGAATTTAGAGATTCCCAACCACTACCCAGAATATTTATGTGCATATTGGGTGTAATTATCATATAATCATTTCCACTTCCAGGAGTTGGCTCCTATATTTATTTATGTTTATATTTGATTTGTCAATCACTTACAAGATAATAAGTATAAGGATAAACTTAGTTATGAATACCTGAAATGAATACATATAAGAAAAATAAATGAAACTATAGGACAGGGACGGTAGACACGTTGGTGCGCTTATGCACGCCCCCTACAGACCTCTTAGGAAAGGGGTGAGGTCAATAGTAGACAGTCTAAGGTTAAAGTTTTTGGGGTTTGGGGAAGAAACCACAGAGTCAGGTAGAGTATTCCAGACATTGACCACTCTGTTGCTGAAGTCGTATTTCCTGCAATCAAGTTTGGTGCGGTTAACCCTGAGTTTGTATCTATTGTGTCCTCTTGTATTGTTATGGTTGAAACTGAAATATTCATTGACCGGTAGGACATTGCAATGTATGATTTTATATACTATACTTAGATCGGACCGAAGATGGCATAGTTCTAGGTTTTCTAGGTCTGGAATTTCAAGTCTGGTGGCCTAAGGTATTCTGCAACGAGTAGAGGAGTGCAGAACTCTTCTTGTGAAATATTTCTGGACTTTCATATGGGATAATGCAGTTATTTAAGTCTTAAGGAATGATTCAGATGATTGACTTTAGTTCAGAAAATCAGAATTTGCTTATTAGATAAATATGTGCTCAAGACTGAATTAAGTAGACCAGCCTGATTAAGTAGACCAGACCAGAAAATCAACCCCACAGATAAACTAGAACTAGACTTTGATTTAATACTTAAATGTATTGATTATATAAATACACTCTGTAAATATAATTTCTTAGCCTTCATTTGTCCCCATTTCCATTGATCCTTTCTTATAAAAACTAATATTTCAACAAATGCATGTTAGAAATAGAATACTAATTTGGATTCTTTAATCTGTGTAACTGTGTAATTTTTCTGATGGAAAAAACTGAATTATTTTATAGTATAATTTCAATCTGGTTCCTCAGTATAAAGCTACATCAAATCTTTTAGTACAGGGCTGTCAAACTCACAGCCCATGGGTTGGATGTGTCACACGCTGGCCACGCCCATGCCCAGTTTAGTCAAGGGGAAAAAAGTCCCGATATGTCACATGATGCTGCCATGATGACGTAAGTTTGACACCCCTGCTGTAGAGAGTTCATACAACTTACCTGTTTTTCCCATTGGGCAAGGGTTTGGAGGATCTGGATATCCTTGATCTTCACTGAAATCCTTTGGTATATTATCACCTGTCAACTCAGCAACAATGTTTGGAATATTTCCATAAGGACCCAAATGCTGCAAACCTTCATGGGCACCACCTTATAAACACAGAATTGCACACAAACACACAAAAAATTACAATCTTTTTCATGAGTTTGATTAAACATCTAAATCAAAACTTATGTTCATTTCTTTACTTCAATGGAGATCACTTAAGCAGGTCACAAAACCTCTGTCTGCTTCTTCTTAACATCATTCCATACTCATTTCTCTTAAGACAATGTATTATGTCTACTTGGTTGCACTTACAGTAGGCACTTGAAATTAAAATTAAACCATGCTTAATAAAGACAGAAAGTAACAACATAATTGTTAAAATGGGAGAATTTATAATAGTCTAAAGAACAAAGGCATGATATAAAGTGGTGGATGAAAGTGATAAAAACAGGGATAGTTTTACTAGAATAGATTTTAAAAAATGAATGGTCTCAGTGTAATCTAGCTATGGTT
This sequence comes from Naja naja, assembly GCA_009733165.1. Taxonomy (NCBI): domain Eukaryota; kingdom Metazoa; phylum Chordata; class Lepidosauria; order Squamata; family Elapidae; genus Naja; species Naja naja. The sequence goes on from CM019148.1 coordinate 307,114,039, forward strand.
TCCTCAGCTCCTGCTTTTACTATTATATATTCTTTTTTTTTGCACTCCACATATAATTATCCCAGAAAGAAATAATGGAATGGTTGTGTGTGTGTGTGTGTGTGTAAATAAGTATGTATGTCTAAAATTGTCATTGGTTTAAAAAAATTCCCAGATACTGAGTCAGGCGTGTGGCTTAGTTAGGCTACATTTTTCTCCTATTTTAAGGATTCAACTTGTGATTAACCAATGAGCAGGTACTTATAGACAAGATTTATTGAGTCACTAAAAATGCACCCTCCTTGTATACCAATTTGCCAAGCACAAGTTTGGTGGAAAGACCCAGTTTGGTGTTGTGATTAAGGCATCAGGCTATTAACTGGGAATCTATGAGATCTATGTGTGGCAGTGTAGTTAAATATCAATATTGTTGAAATGAAGATCAAATATCTTCATTGAAATATGTTGAAAAAGTCAAATTTCAATGGTTGTGCTTATATTTTCACATGACTATACAATAATTAAGCAAGTATGAGTCTGTAATTCAGACCTGTCTTTAAGTAAATTCCAAAATGGAAGAAAAAATTATTTTTCAAAAATGTTTCCCGGTGTTATATTAGTCATGGCACTAACAAATAAGAGTTTTTGCTCCCACAACTTTTATCTTGACAAGCACAAACAGGCTTTTCAAAGGAACATAAAGTTCATTATTTATTGTGTGTATACAGTTAATACAAAAACATAGAAAACTGATGGCAGAAAAAGACCCAGTGGCCCATTGAGTCTGCCTTTTCAGTTTTTGTTTGTTTTTGTTTACTTTTTACTTTTATTTATTTCATATTTTATTATTTTTATCTTATTTTATTTTTATGTATTTTTTTAAAAAAATTATGGACGATAGATGTATATTTATCCCAAGCATTTTAAACTCAGTCATAGATGATTGACTTGCTACCTCCTCTGGAAGTTGTTTCCAAGCTCCCACTATTCTTTCTGTGAAGTAATACTTTTTAACATTACTTTTCAACTTCCCTTACTTAAAAGTTTTAAATGTTTGCCAAGATTTCCCTGAATAACACTTTTTTTCTACCAATTATAGCCCCTTTCAGTTCAAGATCCCAGAAGTCATCACCTCAGTGTCTCTCTTCTTCCCAGAAGACAGTAAAAAAAACCCTCCACAGATTGTGCAAATCATGTTCTTCACAAAACATCATGAACTGTTTATCTTGTGAGGAAGAAGAATGGCAGAAGCAGGCTCTGACTGCTTTCTTACAGACAGTAATTCAAACACCCTGTTCCTTCTTGTACTGCATTTTTGATATTATGCTTACTGGAACCTTGCAAATCCAGAATCAAAATAATGCAGGGTGGAAAGTGACACTTGCTATCACAATATGTGAACAATTGCCCACTCCATAAATTAGGAAATAGTGGCTAAGAAAGAATAGCCTAGCAATAATCTAATGCACCGAGAGTTGATTCTGAAAAGAATCTTTATTTCAGCCTTAGTCACCCACAGATTCTCTAGTCTTATCGACTAGTACATGCTGCCAAACTGTATACAGCAGCAATTGCTAAACTTGCTGGAAATGATTAGTTTTAAAGTTGTCACAATCTTTCTCTTACACCATTCTGTCTCCGCTATCTATGTCAACTTGGTAAATGGAATCACCATGCACTCTATCCCTTTTTCTGTCTTGGTCCTGGAAAATTTATTTTCCCCAAGGTTTCTCTAAAATATATACAATTGATGGAAATGATTCTCCAAAGATGTGTGAAGCTAGTGATGCATTGATATGCATGACAGTCTGCTACTTTTTATACATTTTAAGGATTCGGAAAATGTGGGTTATGACTACCCAGGATTGCCAATTTTTTAGGCTCAGCATTATGCAAGACAAAACAGAAAGCAAAGCCAGCAGGGAGTCACTTCCAAAACCTGCAAGGAAGTCCACTGGCAAGCCCACTAGGGACAGCTTTGGTATTTCAATGATTGAAAATGTCTGATGCAGAGATTAAAATTGAATTATTGAAAAATAAACAGTACAGTTCTTCCTTGCCCAACTATAAACGTGATGAAGTACTATAATTGCATTTAATCATAGAGTGAGGGAGTCACAGGATTGCAAAGATTGAGAACACTGCCTTATATGATAAAAGGAACTCAGAGGCTATATATCAAATATCTATTCTTATTTCTTAAGCAATTTGTTTTGGAAATTTTGTTCTTGCTAGCAAACGTTTCAGACTGGCACGCTCTGTAAATGATGTAAACGGTGGAAGGTTACAGAATAAAAAAAAGGAAAGGACATGAAAAATCCATTATGCTTGGGGCTGGAAATTAGAATGTGTTTTTTTATATTTTCAGAGTTTAATTTTAACAGCCCTCAGGTAAAATGTATCAGATCTCATTATTTAATACTCATTCAAATGCTTGATCAGCAATTCCCAACTGTAGGTTCTTTGTGACAATATATCTGAATATTTGATTTTTATTTTAAATGCATCAGATATGGGATGAACTGCTGAAATTTCCTCTACCTTTTTATACTGCTGAAGTAGAAAATTTGGACACTCCTTTCATGAAAATTTCAGTTTAGAATAGCATTTTTTCCAAATGCTCTTTTTAAATGCTGAAATTATTCAAAATAAAATAGAAATAATATTGACATGAAGAATCAATGACTCTCATTGGTTTCCTTCCCAGGAGAGGTTGTAGAACTCTCAGGTAATCATCATCAAACCAATACATTATCAGAATTATAATATAATTGTAATATATAGAATGATCTTTACAATACTCTGTCCTTAATACGTAAGTTGTCTCTGGATTTTCTGGCTATGAGGATATGCTTCCATATCCAGAACAAAATAGGCTCGAGTTTTCCACTGGTGTTATGCAATCAACATAAATAAGGATTTTGCAGGAAAAAGCTTCATGATGATTTTATCTCCATTATCTTGTATGGAAAACATTTTTATTAAATTTATTTTAAGACTTTCAGTTATTCAGGTCATGGTTGTCCCAAAGGTGCTTTTTCAAAAGGCAACTGGACTTTCTTTGTTTTTCCTTGAAGACATGAAAAACAAAGAAAGTCCAGTTGCCTTTTGAAAAAAGGATATTTGGGACATTCTTATTAAATATTACAATGTAATACAGCCTTATAGGGAACAAATCTCACTGAGGATTATTACAGGTTATTTCTAGGTAGGCTTCTACAGAAATTCATTTCAACATTTATTTTAATGTTAACAATCCTCCATTTCAATTTATACCAATAATTATCTCTAAATGACCTTGACTTTACACAGCAATATCAGTATAAAGTAGGGCCACTGACATCTCTAATATGCTTACTTATTTTTTCTTGTAATGGAATGAAAGAAAATCTTCCAAAGAAACTGCGTTAGTAGCAGATAAATTGCTGTTAACATAGAATGATTTGTACTGCAAACAACGTAGACTTATTCTATTACACCCTTATAAAACCATTTGGCTTCCATCCAATTCTTAAGAGGCAGTGCGCCATCTTCTGATTAAAATGTATAAAATACAATTTTAAGCAGGTTCCCAGTTTGTATATCCAGTATTCAACAGCCACCTAATGTTGAAACAAAGAACAACACAGCATTTATCCAGAAAGTCTGATGGAATATATTTTTAGAAACTTCTATTCCGCATGCCTGAATACATTTAAGTGGATTTTAGAAACTCAAACTTCACTAAAAAAATTAATCTGGGATGTCATCAGGGAGTCTGACTTTGACCTTGGCTACTTCAAACACTCACTCAGTTCTATATATTTTAACCCATGGTAAAAATCAGAGCCCCTGATTACTGTGCCAGATATACATATACGTGTGTGTGTGTGTGTGTGTGTGTGCGTGCACATATACACATACACACATGCATATTTATGTATATTTATGAGGAGCAGCATCTTCTCTATATCACAATGCTTTGCTTGGGAAGTGACTTGCTCACAATTGGTGCTAGAATATTATATAATCTTGCATTACATTTTGAATGCTAAACATTTATTAGATTGCCTGGGCAATATATATATATATATATATATATATATATATATATATATATATATATTTGTTTTCGTAGATTTTCACGGGTAAAGGTATGTAGGTCTTGGTGTATTCGGGTCTTGTCCCGTGTAAGGTTGAGAATACCTTGGCAACGTTTCGACGAAATCTCATCCGTCATCTTCAGGCTGGTGTCTTCAGCTTCGTTCTCCTGGGAGAAGTGTGTGATCGTGGCTGTTTTTCCCTTTTAAACTCTAGAGTTGGCTGTGTTATTACTTCTTGATTGGTTTGTGGAGTTGATGTATGCATCAACAAATATATATATATATATACATACATACATACATACATACATACATACATACACAGCCTTTTAGTGCTATAGATATTGCAGTGTTATTTTATAATTCCCAGCCACCAGATTTGTTGGCTTTGCTTTCTTGGAATAATGGATACTTTTGTCCAATGAATTTGGAAACCACCAGATCAAGGAAAGGGTTTTGTGTAATTCCCTGGTATATAAAATATGGGGTACTATAAAAGCTATAAAGATGTTCCTATGCTGGCTGAGAATTCTGGAAGCAGTAGTCTAACAAATTCATATGTTTAAGGAAAATCAGGATAGAATGTCAATATTGTCTTTAAAAAATAATTTCATTAATAATTAAGAGAAATAAATGTTTACCTTCAATATTTTGTGGACCTATGAGATTCATTGCTTGATGGGCTGGATATTCCACTCTGGGTCTTGCAATGCCCAACTGTTCCATCACACCATGCAGAAGTCTTTGGATATCAGCTTCAGAAACTCTGTCTGGGCTCCTAGCACTGTGGCTGAAAGTCAAAGCCAGCCTGCAGGCCAGCAGAAGGGACAGGCTGCAGAGCAAAGTTGAAGTCATGGCGATACCCATCTATATTTTGTAACCTATGCCAAGACAACAAGGAACTCAATAAATGATGAAATGAAATGCCACATTCCTCCTTTTCCTCAACATCTGAATTATGCTTGGGTCCAGTGGAGCAGGTATTTGGGAAAGGCTGCTATAGAAGAATACACAAAGGGATTTTAAGCCAACATTACCACAAATATCAAAAGTCAAGTTCATTGTTATCCATTTCCACATGGACAGGAAAGTAAATAATGGTCTGGTAAAAATCAATGTGAAAACTGACATTCAATTTCTCAGAGGCTTTTATGAGGAAGCCTGCAGTATATTCACTGAATTCTGTCCTGGTTTTCTTTATTTAGTTGTCAACTTTGGGGTTCTGGGAGACTTTAGCAAATGCAAAGAAGAGGCGGGACCTTAGAGTTTGGGCTACTCACTTCCACATTAACAGGATTTCAAATTTTGGTCATGGTTTGTTTATAAGCATCAGTCACTTTCCAATGAAATACCATGGTGCTCTTTCTCTATTCCAAGCTGTGCTGTGAACTAGGAAACAGCTAGGCTATTAGGCTAGGAAACAGCTTCCCAAATACGTCAAGAGACTGGCAGCCTATCACATTCACCGCATCACTTAAATATTATCCTCTCTTTGCCTTTCTGTCCCCATTTGGCGTTGGTTCCTGGAGGCCGAAGGCTCCGTTTGGTTCCCTCAAACGAGATTCCTTTAAATGGCAGCAATGATTAATCAGAGAAAATCCAACAAACGAAGCTGATGTCAGCCTTGTGCTCCTAAACGTTCGCAATCAAATCTTCAATTCAGCTTCTTCACGATGCATGCTGGGAGAAAGCCATGTCCTATGAAGCCCGGCATATGCACCATTATTATTATAAAAGGGGGGAGGGGGACAAAAAGAGAGCGCAGTTGGGGAAATATTCACCAATACTCATTTTAGCATGTTACAGACAGAATTTTATTCCTTCTAACTTAACTGGTTTCCAAATGCATTTCTTCTCTTGCTATATTTCCCCAAATATACAGATAATTTCACCAGTTAGGAACAGGCTAAGAATGGTCGGTGTGACCCCCTTTCCTCTGCTTTCTATTTAACTCCTCTCAGAACTGTATTATTTCTCTTAAAAATATCTCAAAATATCTCGTCATAAAATTGAGGAGAACGATACTAACAACAAAGAGTAAAGAATAGCCAGCCCACGGCGCCCTCTTTCTATTGCAGAAGCCCCACAATGTAAAAACCTTAGCCTGCCATCCCCCTCAGCCCCTCTCTCCGAGCCGCCCGGGCATCCCTTGGAGCCGTCACAACCGTCGCACGTTGCACTCACCGCTTGGATCCGGTGAGCGCGATGGGTGCGCTCTTCTGGCCCTAGTGCGGCTTGTTTGCTCAGGCGCGACGCCAAAGGAGCAGCAGTGGCTAAACGCGTGTGTTGGGGGAGCTCCGTGATCACAGCTTTTCCTATTCCATCCACCGCACGCCCCCCCCACCCCCGCCGCTTCCCGTCCTCGCTGCTTTTTCTTCCGTCCGTGGCGTGTGCGTGAATGGTTGCCAGGATTCCCGGAGGTGGATCGCAACCCCTGACAGATGGGCCTTTCGCCTCCCATTACCCAAGCTGCGGGGAAGGCCCTCAAAAGCAAGGTTGCTCAAGCCGGCTGTTTGATTTTTTGCTAATGTCTCGAGCTGATCCTTCCAGATAGATATGAACTCATTTATATAAATGAAATTCAAGTAAGTCAGCAAATGCCAACCTTCTCCTGCTGATAGTGTAAATGTGTTACGCTAGAATTGCCATCATAAATTGAGGACAGTTGAGCAAATATAATTTCTTTTCCAGTTTCATGTAGGTTACTGTGGCTCTTCTCTCTTGCGATGTCTTGCTTTCCCCCTTGAATAAGATGTTAGATTGAAATACAATTTGTTAACCCAATGAGATTTGAACATGGATCCGTTCAATCCCACTCACATTGTTTATTGTACCTGCAGTTCTGTACTGTATCATTCCCTAGAATGCTATAGGGTAAAATAATGTAGATCCTTTCAGATATGAAAGAAAAAGTATTGTCTGCATTCAGTATCTGACTTGGCATTTCATATATTGTATTTCAGTTCAAAAATAAAGGATTTTATACATTCCAGACAGTGTTTGTTCCATATAACTATTGTGTTTGCCAAAGTTAAGCACAGAGCTTCAAGAGAGTCAAATGTATTCCCTGGATAGGGTTAAAGATTTTAAGGGCCTTGGTGGCTCAGGCTGTTAAATGCCTGCATTTAAGTTCCAGCTGTCTACAATTATTGTAGGCTCCAATCCCACCAGGCTCAAGGTTGACTCAGCCTTCCATCCTCTCGGGGTAGGTAAATTGAGGACCCAAGATTGTTGGGGGCAATAAGCTGACTTTGTAAAAATGCCCCTTAGTAATAAGCAGGCATATACAATGGAATGAAGGCTATTGCTGAGCGCATTGGGTTGTGCTCCAAAGATTGTAAGCTGCCCTGAGTCTTCGGAGAAGGGCTGCATATAAATGTAATTAAAAAAAATCCCTACCACATGATTTCTTCATCAACTAAGACAAAACTTTTGGCTTAGTATGTTGCATGAATTCAACAAATTTGCAGATTATTCAACAATGTACAGGGTAAAGAAAGTGTAGATTACAATGATGCATGAAACCTAACTATTCCGTTTTGTTAATCATCACTTGATCAGTGTAAAAAAATCATGTCTATGGAGATTCTCAGTCATCTAGGTCATGGTTGTCCCAAAGATGTTTTTTCAAGAGGCATCATGTTTTTTCTTTGAAGCCATTTTGCTTCTCATCCAAGAAGCTTCTTCAGCTCTGACTGGATGGTGGGGAATGGTAGGATTTATATTTCTTGAAGACAGATGGTAATTTGCATTCTTTTAGAGAGCTGAGGCCATTTTGGAGATTTATCTGTATCCTCAGGGTCCCCTGAGTAATGCAAATGGGTGTGGAGTCTTCTTGGAATGGCTGAAAGGCTCCTCATCCTTCTTGGATGAGAAGCAAAATGTCTTCAAAGAAAAACAAGGAAGTCCAGTTGCCTCTTGAAAAAGCACCTTTGGGACAACCATGACCTGGATGACTGAGAATCTCCATAGACATAAATTGGATGTAAACAGCTTTTCATGAAAGTAGTATGTACATAGATGTGTGTGTGTGTGTGTGTGTGTGTGTGTGTGTATATATATATATATATATATATATTTGTAGATTTTCACGGGTAAAGATATGTAGGTCTTGGTGTGTTCGGGTCTTGTCCCGTGTAAGATTGAGAATACCTTGGCGACATTTTGACAAGATCCCTCGCCATCTTCAGGCTGGTGTCTTTGGCTTTGTGCTTCTGCCAGCAAAGTGTGATCTGAGCTGCCTTCTCTCTATAAATACTGGAGGGGGTGTGTGGTGTGCTGGCTCTGCTGTAAGCGGGTTGGTTGGCTGTGTTGTTGCTTCTTGATTGGTTGGTGGAATTGGTGTTTGCTGATTGGTTGGCTTTTTCATAAGAGCCTGTGTGGCTGAGGTAGTGGCTGTGTGTCCTTCAGCCTTTTGTGTTGTAGCTACCTGTGTAGTGGGCTGTGTGATGACCTTCTGAGTTTTATTGTTGTGACATCCTGGGTCTTGTGCTGTTATCTCCTGGGTAATTGTCTGTGTTGCAACCTCCTGAGGTTTTGTGTTGTAATCTCCTGGATTGAGAATACCTTGGCGACGTTTCGACGAGATCCCACTCGCCATCTTCAGGCTGGTGTCTTCGGCTTTGTGCTTCTGCCAGCAAAGCAGGCAGAAGCACAAAGATTACAACACAAAACCTCAGGAGGTTGCAACACATATATGTAAAAATACGGCATATACATTATAGAAAAAAATAAGCTTTTTATTTCAGAGGTAAGAGTTTTTAGCATTCTTCTCCCCAAACTATACTAAAACTCTATTTCAAATTTAAATAATTTACATATAATAGACAATTATGAATCATTTCAATAGGGCAACTTGATGGAAATGCTGTGCATCTAAACAGTATGGCTTTATACAATGTATCTCAATCACATAACACTTTTTATGAATTATACAATTATACAATATTATAGCACAGTCATAAAAAAAAGAACTAGCAAGTTCTTCCACTACCTTCTAGCCCCCGCTCTCCCCAGTAGAGAACATAAGACAATAACATCCATTCAGCAGCTCTGGAACATTCTTCCATTTGCTGTGCTAGAATTCTCAATACATCTCCACTCCAATTGTAGAACATGTGATGATTTGACACATGTACCCAACATTTCAGTGAGTTACCATTTGTTTGAGTCTACAAAAAAGTGCACCTGTTCAAAGTATGGATAAAGTACAGTTTCTGTTGTCATAGAGGACCTAAATTACCACTCCCAGAAATAAAATTTAAAAATACAAGCCTTTTAGATAACTGAATATTACAAAAAAGCATGGCACATTTTGTGAAACTTAATCCCTAAATTAAGTATTTTGCAAATGTAGTATTAAGCTTGTTTTCTAGAAACCAATCCTTTAACTGTTTATCACTGAGTTAAGTTAGTTAACAGCCCTTCCAGGTTCTCATCCATAAAATTTGGTAAAATATAAAAGCAAGTACCAAAATTAGGACTTCTGTAATAAATGCTACTCAGCAGAACTTATTCAAGCTTCATTCACTCAACAAAACTTCAAGTTTCAGTCCCAAATAAATTCAAGAAAGAAATATACTTAGGACAATTTAAAGAAAGATAAATGTTGGATTAAGCTTTTTTGCCAGCAGGAATATTGTCTGACTGGAGTTCCACCCAAAATGTTCTTTTCCCCACTGCACAACATAGCAGCATTTGCTTTACTGTCCTGGAAAATTCCTCACTCCTGTGCAGATCTGAGGAAGCATAAGTGACTTCAGGGGGAGGGGAAATGACACCAACAGCTTCCACCAGTGAGATCTGTCTATGAATAAGGTCTTCTTCCATAGGAAACCAATTCTGGATCCAACACTTTCACTTCTACATTTACAAGCTTAGATAGAAGAAATATGCCTGGGACCAAACCACTATAAGTCAAGAGGCTTGACAATTGGAAGAAGTTTTGCTGTGGGGATTGGGTTTTTTGGTGATCCTCTATACCGAGACTTTGTTCCTGTCATTTTCCTGAGAACATATTTATCAGGTGTACCCACTGAAGCATTTAAGCGTGTGCTTGTTTTCACAACAGTTTTTGGTGCTTTGTAGTTAGTTAAGTCCTCAAGGACAGATTTGGAATTATTATTAAATGTTTCTTTCATGGTTTGCTCTGATGAATATATCAATTGAAGAGAGGATTTGGGAAATAGAGCCAACTGATCATGCTTTTCTTTGCATGTCAGTTTAGAAGGTAGTGAATTTGTCAGTGAATTGTTTGTACTTACTGCATAGGACGACAGTGCAGTTTCACAACTCACTGATTTAGCAAGAGAAGTGCAGCCATTGCCAGCTTTTTTACAAGTAACTGACGAGTTACTTGTATGAGTTTCCAAGAGGGAATTTATTCTCCTTACAGATTGACGGACTGGGGTACGTTGAAATTTAAGCACCGGCTTACTTCTGGTTGCAGAATGTGGTTCATTTAATGAAAGTTTGTTGAACCAATGTATATGATCAGACACTTTTCCTGAAGGGGAAGATTTAGATTTGTCATAGGTTTCATTTTTATCTCCACCTTCTGAGAAAGAGGTCTCTTTCTTTGAATTGCAGTATTTAGATTCCTTTTTTGCACAGATATATTGCTTATTTGATTCCACTATTTCCTTCTGCACATTATTTACATTATTTAATTGAATAACATGAGATGTAATCAACGGGTCTACTTCTAATCCATCACTTTGGTTTAAAATATGGATTGGATGATCACTCTTATTATTTTGGAAGAGGAGTCCATTAATAGTATTGATGTGATCAATGGTATTCGATTTAGTGACTGATTTTGCAAACTGAGGTTCCCGCTTAACATCTACTTTCTTATCTGTTGTTTTAAAGGAATTGTTCTTTAATTTTAGTTCTGGGTTCTTGTATTTTAGTAAATTTGATGCTGAAGGCTCCATTTCATATAAATCATGAAGGCTGCTTCCAGATTCAGAAAACGCTTTCTTAATTCTCAGTAGCATGTCTTCAGTTACATTATTTTCATCCTCACAAAAAGATGTTTTTTGTTTACTGCTATCACACTCACTACTTGTGAACATGGGCTCAGTAGGAATAACTAACGGCTTTCTATTGGCAGGAACAGTTTCAGAAGAAGAGATTTCTGTTTCAGGATATCCCATTCTGGTCTCCTGAGAGTCTGTGGTTGCAGGACCAATCCAAGACATTCGATAGTTTGTTGCAGTATGACGGCTTGGAATTTGTAAATTTTCTTCGGACTTGCTGAGGTTTTTCAAACCTTAAAAAATAGATACTTTAAAAAAAAATCAGCAAAATCAAAATTGTACACATTAAATGAACATTAATACTGTAATTCCAGATAACATATATCAGAACTCTACTTTTATACATAGTACCATGTAATATCAGTTATAACTTCACTGGCCCAACAGGGATACTAAGCATAAAAAGAGCCATTAGCGGACTAGCTTTAAAAGAAGATATAAATGAAATAGTCATGCCATTCTGGTCTCTTCTTCTTAACTTGGAGGCACATTGTACTCTTCCCGTGTTAATGCTAATGCCATATATGAATTATGTAGGAAGGAGCAAAAATCTTAATGTTTGGAAAATGAAGCAATCTCCACAGAATCATTCTATATATTTAGAATGTATATTTAAAACGGAAGTTCAAATAGGAACATACTAGGAAAATAATTCGTGGTTGATTTATATCTCAATACATGATCAGAAGTAATCACTTGTATTCTGAAGTACAAATCCGTACTGATGTCCAATTGTAAATGCATTAGTCTCATTTGGAAAAGGGATAGTACACCAATAACATGCTATTGCTGCCAGTATGGAAACATAGTAGGACTATGAGTACAGATTTTTGAAAAACCAGATACATCTGGACTGAGATTGATTCAGCCTATCTTAGCCTTATGGATAAACTAATGACAGACCTCAGTTCTAATAGTGACTGTCTTTCTTACATTCAAAGAGCCAAGATAGCCAAACACTGCAGCATGGTAGTGTATAAATAGTGTATAAATGTATGTTAACACTATGAGATACTGCCCAATCAATAATTGTTGGAAGGTTGACATGTAGCAGGCATGATTAACCTTAAAGGTCTGCATGATCTTTTATTATATGGATCTTTATCCTATCTTTCAACCAAGTAGAGCTTATAAAACAATACAGTTTAGATCAAGAATAGACAGTATAATGAGCTACAGCCCTAAAACTCCCTGCATCAGTTATGTTGTTGAAGCCCAAGAATCTGGAAAGTGCTTGGTTGCAATAGAAATAGAATGTAAAATTTTCAATAAATATTTAAATATATTTTATCCTAAACCCTCACTCCATAATGTAGTGCAGCACAATATTGCTACTGAAAAATGTTTGCTATATCAAGGTTTCATTGTATTTATTTTTTAAATTATAGACTTACCAACACATGGGCTTAACAATGCTGCAGTCTTCATAGTTCCCACACCATTTTCTTCATCTTGATGACCAGCAAGTCGGTGACCAATGCTTTCAGCTCTGTGGTTATCTTCATGCTCCACTGTAGCATTCTTAAAATTTACAAAAGAAAGTTTGATACAATTTTAATCAGATGCTTCTTCTATTCTACATTCTCATAAACATAGAGCACCTGGGATTTCTAACAGGAAACCATACCATAAGAGAGAATGGACTAGCAAGCAGTGGTCATTAAGAAAAGGACAACAAGGGAATGAAAGCAAGACTGAAGTACAGTAAATTGATAAATGGTAAATACCAACAATTAAGAATAGGTAAGTTTATATTAGAAAAATAGCAAACATCTGCATGGAGGTAATGTCAGTAAGCAATTCTTCAGATCTTTAGACTATTTATCACACATCCTATACCACACAACAGATTGAATTACCCTTCAGTCTTTATTACAAATAATAAACCACCAAGAATATTCTGCAAAAGACTGTTACTAGCCTAAGATTATAAAAATGAGCTTCTAAGAGGGTCAATTCAAACTGCCCTATTTTCCTCTTCTACTTCCAATCATAACAAGCTGTAATGAATTGTTTTGTGTGTCTATGTATTTGTGAATATTGGTTGCATGGAGTTTATAGAAGTTACTATTTCCATTAAGGAGTGAAATATGGTTGTATATATATATATATAGTACCTGTCTGTTGCTTCTTCCAAGAATGAACTTTAATCGTAATGACCTGCGTACCACTTCTTTCCGGCTGATTTTAGGCGAAAAACAACCTGTTTTCCAGATTCAACTCTGAAAGGAAAGAGATAAGTTGACTGAATACTGTTCTAAACTACTGATGAGAACCAGTTTGGTATAGCGGTTAAAGTACTGGCCTAGAAACAAGGATATTGTGAGTTCTAATCCCACTTTAGGCATGAAAGCTGGCTAGATGACTTTAGGCTTACTCTTTCCATCCAATGCACTTATAGGATTGTTACTGTGGGGAAAATAGGAGAAGTATTGTATATGTAGGTAGGATAATAATAAATCAAACTGATATTCTAAAATCAGCTAATTTACAAGGAAAATAACTATTTAAGAATAAGGTGGCTATAAAATAAAAAATAGCAACAAAAATGGGAAAAAGAACTGTTGAAAGTAGGTTGTGGGAGAGCCATTCCTGAGTAGATAATAGAACATTAGTGTCAACTACAGAACTGATATTACTTTTTCATATGATAAACAACGAACTTTCAATTAATTCCTGGTTATGTCATGTAACTTTCCATTCATGAACAAATGCTGAAACTGAGAAGAAAACTAAATATTTCTAAATATGTTTATTTTATTATGGATTTTATATTATTTATAAATATAATAAAGGATAAAGGACATGTATATAAAGAGGGAAAATGAATATATGAGATATTATAGTAAAATAACATGGGAACCAAGAAATCAAGTAGCTTTCAAAAAAACCCAAAGGCCATAAAATTTCACTCAATTGACCTTAATACTGCTTAGAATATAAAATAGTATATTAGCACCTTTAAATACAACAAGAAATATATTATACATGTTCTGTGTCAGAAGTGCCTATTTTAACAACCATACCTTTGTACTTTATTGGCAATCCTTTTGCTCCTTCGACTTCTTATAGCAGAGAGAGATTTCTCACAAGTAGCTGAGGTAGATGATGAAGTTTGAGATGTATCCAGAGACACAAAAGGGCTATCTACAAATGGAGCAATAGGATTTACAAAAATAACAACTTATTTGTAAAACATTCTACTTAAGGATAAAATTTTTATGCATAAAAATGTCTCATTTGTCCCCACTTCTTGGTAACAAATTATAGAAACAAAACTACAAATTTATATTTTAAAAATATTTTTTAAAATAGCTATTTTTAAAATTAAAATGTCTGCTTTCATATGCTATGTCTATTTCCCTTTACACAAGAAAATTCTGCTTAGTCAAACCAAAAATTATCTGGCCCAGAATTCTATTCATTGTACAATATTGTAAAAATAAGCTCCTCACAGATTTTATTAAAAATATTAATAGCACTTTTCATTTTTATTATTTTCATCTTATCTGAATGTAAGAAAGAATGTCTACATCCATTAGGAGGATAAATCCCTGAAAAAACCAGAACTGGACCAAATAATGGTATTCATAAAAGAAATACTATGTTTAAAAAGATGGACAGGATATGGCTGGGGATTGCAGAGAAAAAAATCCTGAAAAATTCTTGCAATACATTCCTGTGGCAAAGAAAGTTGGGCAATGGCTCAGAATGCATGTAGTTATTCTATAAAAGAGCCTTGGTGGTACAGGCTGTTAAATGCCTAGCACTTAAGTTTCAGCTGCCTGCAATTAGTGCAGGCTTGAATCCCACCAGGCTCAAGGTTGACTCAGCCTTCATCCTCTCGGGGTAGGTAAATTGAGGACCCAAGATTGTTGGGGGCAATAAGCTGACTTTGTAAAAATGCCACTTATAATAAGCAGGTATATACAATGGAATGAAGGCTATTGCTGAGCGTATTGGGTTGTATCCCAAAAATTGTAAACTGCCCTGAGTCTTCGGAGAAGGGTGGCATATAAATGTAATTAAATAAATAAATAATAAATAAATATTTAAGCCCCCTTCTCTTTATACCACCAAGGTAGTACGATATCCATTTACACCCTACTAACACAGTCCCAAAATGTTGTAGTATATTATGGAATATGTCATTTATGATTATCCTCATAGTCAATTCAATTGTTTATGACTTCTTCAAATACATTTAGAATTTCTGCCAAAAATAGCATGTTAAGAATTCAAATTAGTCTTCAAAAATTCAAGACTTTCAAAATTACTTTAATGTTTTTGTTCTTTTCTAACAATGAAATCCTTTTCCAGAGCTTTTAGATGTAGATAGTTCAGTGAAATGTTTACTCAGTGATACACTACACGAACTGTCATTTATTTGTAAATCACTCTTATGGCATGTGAAATGCTTTGAACCCTATGTAAATACTATTAAGCAATGCAAGAAATAAAAAAATGTCATAGTAGTGTTGTTTGTACAGAGTATTTCTGTATTGTTGTCTTTAATAAAGAAGTGTGCAGAGACAGGAATTTGAACACCCAGAGAATATTGCTGAATATTTTTATACTCTACCTGATCCAGGTGTTAAACTAATGTTAAAAAGGCTATTTGGTAGCATTTCAGGACCCATGCTATGTCGAATAGATCGCCTTTTTTTGCTAGATAAGTGATGACAGGAATCAGGATATTTACGCTTAAAATTTGGAGTAACCATCACTGGAGTCATTGATGAAAAGACTGTGAAGAAATATATATATATATATATATGGTCAAATATTTAATATGGGAAAACATACAAAATATAGATTATTAATAGTATGTGCAGCACAAATGCAAATAGAAATTATTTGCTTCATCCTGCAATTAGCAATGTGAAGAGCAATGAAAAGGAGAAACTGAAAAATTGGGCGGATGCAATATAACACAAAAGAAGGATTTCTCATTAGCAATATAATAAGTAAAATGCTTTTTGAACATGTATGCAAACTGAAATAACAGCTGAAATATCCTTTTAGCTGTAATAGTGGCAAAGTACAAAATGGCACTCAAGCTTTAATATGCAGCAAAATAAGCAGGTAAGGAGTGTAAAACTCAGCTCAATGGAATAGTATATGTAAGGATAAAAACAAGTACTACTGACTTGCTTACATTGTAATCTATCATATACTATTCCAGTACTGTAATATTGTTAACACTTTCAAGCCTTGCTGACGTGAAAGGCCTCATGCAAATGCACTATACCTACCACATTGGTCTCTCTGAGGAGTAGTGGAGGGTGTTCTGTTAGATTTAAGTTTATTCAGAGCTCCACTAACAATATCTGAAATTGAAGATACATCAAGCAATCAACATTTAATGCTTAGTTTCTTCTTTTGATTTAGTCCTTGATATAAACATTTGCATTTTTTAAAATTTGAGTTTAAAAAAAATTGCAGAAGCAATTTACTTATTACCTCCTATGCTTTGCCGTCTCTTTCTCAAATGTTCAGAGGGAGTTTCCATTTCGCTTTCTTGTTCATTATGGAGCACAGGTGTAGAGGCAGAATCATCAATGCCAAGCATGGATGGTATTTTTTCCAGGATAAACTTTGGTATTTGTCCTGAAAAAGGTATAATTATGTTCCTCAAAACAATAACAAAAAACCCAAAAGTAAACAATATTTTAATGTCATAATACTGATCATCATCACCTTACCTATGTCTTCTGCATGATCAATCAATGTCTGCAGAACTCCAGCCTGCAAGCGGAGTTTCTTCTCTGTGTGTATAGATATTTTTTCAATTTCACTTAATTGCAAGATATTTGGAGCAAAAATTACTGCTAGATTACAACTATCCATCTTGTTCTCAGCAGATCTATGCAATGGAAAAAATAGAATAGCATTAGATTTCATATTTGTTTAAATATACCAGTAACTAATACTATTGAATATTCATTGTTCAAAATGCTAAATCAGCACTGATATTGAAGAGTTCTTAATTACAAACTAGTCACTTCAACTTTGGTTCTAGTATTTCTACTATAAACTTGATACAAAATTGCTTTCCCAAGCTTGCTGCTATTGTGTGCAGATATACACCTCACCAAAAAACAAAACAAAACAAAAACCCCAAAACATGAAAGTCTATCAAAGACCTGGATAGGGTTTGCAACTCTTGGGGAAGCTACATACACCTTAGTACTAATCTCAAAGTTTAAATTATTTCAACGAGAAGTCTTAGAATGAAATATCATCATAATCAGAGCATGTTTTAGTCATTTATGCTTCCTTTCTAACTACATGTTCCAAAAGAAAAAGGAGTATTTTTCCTAATGTTTCGTTTCTTTATTTGCCTAGAAATAGTTAAACTGTGATATATTATCAATATGATGTTATTTTGGAAAAAAATTGCTTACTAAAAATAAATGTCAAAATACATATATATGTAATACAATTCTGATTAGTTTAGAGCATCAAAAATATTCCAATTCAAAAATTATGTTTCTCATAACTTCTACAGTTCCACTGCAGGCATATAACAGAGGACAAATTGAAGCCAAAATCTTCAGCTTACCTTAGAGACACTTTTTTGAGAAACTGGAAGAAATATCTGAGAGTTTCAATTATTCCCTCATTTACAAGGCAGGAGATGAGCAGTGTAGCAGAATTCCGCTCCTCGCTGTCTAACTTCTGGGCCTTAATAAGAGCTTCTTGCAATTTATATGGAAGGATTGGCTCAGGCAACTCTCTGAAGAACTGCTTCAGAAGTCCCGCAACATCACAGGGTAGTGCACTGGATAGGCATTTTTCACCTTTATCCAGTTTATTCTAGGAACGGTAAGAAAATAAATATTGTCAATGGAGAAAACAGCATATTCTGAGAAATGGCAATGGAGAACTAGAAATAAGCTCAAATCTACTGAGTAATTCAAGTTATCTACACATAGACAACATATTTTATTTTTGGTATACATTTTTGGAAAGACCATGCGCAACATTAAGCACATCAGTGTCAACACATTTATGTTAAAATAAAGCAGAACAGGGAAATGCTGTACCTTTAGAGTTTTTAAGCGAACAACTGATCCAGATTTTCTGAAGAGTCCCTCTATTTGAATATGTTCTTCCAAGTATTGACAAGCCTCAATTAAAAAGCTGATGAAAGAGAGAGAGGAGAGAGGGAGGGAGGGAGGGAGGGAAAGAGAGAGAGAGAAGAACACTTGAATTTATCATTTGCAATCCTGGTCTTAATTTGCCTATATTCAGATTGGTAAATATTACAGTTATAGGATGAAATATATAAAATATTTCAGTGAATATCTACTGTTCTTTCTCATCCTCTCCATTACTGCACTGTAATGCTAGAAACAAATTGTCACTCCATTAAAACAAGAAGGTATTATGTCTCCTGCTTATTGCATTACAGAGCTGATTATTGACTGTTATATTTTTGCCAAAACCTAAACCTAATTTAAATATTACCTAACATAAATTTGCTATATTTGTGAAGACTCTAGTTATAGTCAAATTGTAACTTACCAAGGTAGATTTCCATATTCACATACAACTTGAGGTAATTCATGAAGAGGTATTCCAAATAATTTTCCCTGAAAAAATTGAACATATTTAATAATGTAGAAAAATATGTTTCACCAACAAAATAAGGAACTAAAACCTAAAGAGGCTTCTGGTATAAATCCATTTACCTCTTTTTAAATGTAGATATATTAGCAAACAAAAAAATAAGTTGTAGTTTGCAAGTCCCTTATTCTAGATTAGTCACTAGACAATCGTTCCAAAGTTAATAATTTAATTATTTCCATTTCAAACACTCCAATTCACTTTATTAACATATACAAAATACCTAAAACTGAAAAAAGACAACCTTTTAAAAACTTCCTATGAAAGTCTTCTATACAATTTGTATTACAGCAGTAGCTTCTTGAATACTATCTTATGTGATACAGGTTTCGGATAACAGCTTACTTCATCAGCTGAAATTACCCAATGGTATGTTAATCAGAAGAATAAACTATAGATAGCATTTATCTAATCACATTGGGCTCTTTTAAAGCATAGGTATACTTGCTTACTCATGCAAGAATAAGTAACCACATGCTTGCTTGCTTTCCCTTATATGTCTAAGATACAATATATGCATTGTATCTTTATCACAAGGAGATGTAACAATCAACTTCTTTCTCTACTACTAAAACCACAAGGTATTAATGTATCCATTTTTTAATGTATCTTTTAAATTTCTCCTATTTTAAGAACCTACCAAAAAGATAAATTTGTTATCTAGAATTTAAAACAGTTACAGAGCAGAGAAGAGGATCAATTCAATTATATTTATTTGGAGGGGGGATCTAGCAAAGTACATTTCTAATTAAATCAAGTTTTCTTTTGATCCATTAACATATAGATAAGTATCTTTGGAAGACTATTTTTATCCTTTCAGAAATGTTTATCTTTTATGGTTTTAATGCTTTTAATGATGCAAGCTGCCAGAAGTAAATTTGAAATGAGATAGGTGGCAAATAAATCAAATAAATAATAGTCATTACTTGGTTTTTATGCATGTTAAATCCTAAATCATTGCAACCTACAATCTCACGCTGTATCCCTTCACAGGTAGCCTTAATAAAATTCTTTGATAGAATCAGTGAGTTGGAGGAAAAGATTCCTCAAGCAAGGAGAACTACAAGAAGTTTTTACTCCCGCATTTAAGTATTCTAAATAGATCAAATAGTTTCAGGAGATAAAAATCAATATCAGAACCAATCTTTGAAGGTAACTGCCATTAATTATACTGAAACACAGACCAACAGGCTTTTCCCAAAGGTGCTTTTTCAAGAGGCAACTGGACTTTCTGGCTGCTTCTTGAAAAAGCACCTTTGAGACAACCATGACCTGAATGACTGAGAATCTCCATAGACATTTCCATATTCCCATTTTCAAAATCAAAGTGGCATTATTAATCACATTATTTTTATTGGTTAATCCATAGAACACAGAATAGGGTTGGAAGTCAACCTTGAAGGTCCAACCTCCTGCTCAAGGAGACCCTATTCCATTCTGGACAAATAGCTGTCCAGTCGCTTCTTGAAAACTTCCAATGATGAAGCACCCACAACCTCTGGAAGATTAATTGTTCTCACTTTCAGGAAATTTATCTTCCGTTCTACAATCTCTCTTTAATACTTTTCCACCCATTATTTCTTGTCCTGCCCTCAGGTCTACCTCACTGCAATAGCAGGCCTTGTTTGATACAGATTCATGAGAGCAAATAACTATTGTCTGCAGATAGCTATTGAATTCCCACCCAAAGTTGTACAAGTATTCCTCGACTTACAATAGTTCACTCTGAGACCATTTGAAGTTTCAATGGCACCATTTTTCACAACTGATTCACATTTATGATAATTGCAGTGTCCTAAGGGGTCATGTGATCACCATTTGCTTCCTTCTGTCAAGTAAAGTCAATGAGGTTTCACTTAACAATTAATTTAACAACCGCAGTGATTTACTTAACAAATGTGGCAAGAAAACTCATCAAATGGAGCAAAACTCACTTAATTTCTCCCTTAGAAACCTACATTTTGGGTTCAATTGTGGTCGGAAATTGAGGACTACCTGTATTTACACAGTCCGTCTTCTCAACGCCGCCCTTTTGTCTGGGTCCTCAGGAACAACTCAAGAAGCACCTTCGAGCGAAAGGGAAGCCCCAAGCTGGCTGCAAGAAGGGCAGCTGCCTCGCTTCCAACAGACCCGGACGCCTCCGGCCATCGCAGCCCCACGGCTTCACCAGCGCCTTCACAAGAGTCTGCAAGGGCTCCTGATGGCGGAGCGTCCCCCTCGGTCCCTTTCTGACTCACCCCTCCCACGGCCGTCGACCTGGACGCTTTCCTCTTCCCCGTGCGATTCTTCAGCTTGATCCCGTACGCGGCTCGGAGGTGCTGCTGCACGGCCAGCTGGGCCAGCCTTTTTCCGGAACCATCCATAGCCGCCCTTCCGAACAGCTGCTGCCCTCCTCACCGCTCGACCGTCATCTCCCCCAGCCGCCTGTCCTCTGGGCACAGGCCGTCGATTAGCCACTCAAACAGAGCGCCTGACCAGCCCTGCTATCTGATTGGACCGCTTCTGTCTTCGAACTCTCAGGACCCCCTTGGCGCCTTCAACGGCCAGCGGGATAAAAAGGTGAGTCTCGTCGAAAGCCCGTCATCTCGTGAGAAAGAAGAGGTGGTCGTAACGACAGAGTTATCTGTGGAATCTTCGCGGTTTTTTTCCGAGTCCGTGTGATTAGGCGATATAGGAATCATGTAAGAGAAATAATAAATAAGCAAAACATTCAGGCGATAGCTGTAGGCACCTAAAGGTCCTCGCATTTAAAAATAAAACGTAGAGACACTAAACTGAAGAATAACTAACTATTCGTGATTTTGAAAGCTTTGACTTTCGATTCTAGTCCTTCTGATGGACAGATGCAACCCTTTAGCAATAGTAAAAAAAAGTTTTAATAGGTTCAAGCTACTTTTGTTTTGTACGAAGTGCAGTACTTGTGGTTCATATATTGGGAGGCGAGGCGGGGCGGGGCAAAAAATCCTCCCCACTTTGCAAAGTTATTCGGTGTTTCTAAAAATCGACGACTCAGCTCTTTCGAACTCCATAGCAACTGCCTACCTGAGTTTTATGAGCAACATAATTTTAAGATCTGTACTATTTCATCTAATGAAACTGAACGAGAAACCATGGTTTGTTAGATAAGCCATGGTTGGCTGGGGTCACACAATGCATCAAAGCTTGGTGTGCAGACTAGGGAGGGTGATTATGCGTAATATGGTAAGCTTATAGAGTATCTTTTTTGGGATAAGACTTGGCACTCTTATGAAGACAAACTAAATTACTTCCTTTAGTCTTGGTCATAAGGAACAAGGTAATTCAAGAAGTATTTGTTTTTGTTTTACCTTGCAAAGCAAAATGTTGATTGCCCTGCTAATCATTTTGCAGTGGCACTAATTCAATGGGATTTGCAATCAAAGGCCAAGAGATTCAACACTTTACATTTTATTCCATATGCCAATAGTGTAGAAGTATTATGATTATTAATAAATTGTGGTAAAACTAGTTCATCTCCTTGTGGTGTACTCTGAATAGTGAACAAAACGAAGTAGCAACTGTTGGCAGCCAAGCCATACAATAAATAAATATTAATATGTTCAAGTAGTCTTCCCGAGGCAACTTGTCCTTAAAGAATAATTAAAATTAGAATGAATGCAGAGATTTTGGGTAAACCAATTCTGTGGAGAAAGAAGGAAAGATTGATTTCAATTTTTTCAGTAATCTAAAATTGCTGCATCAGTAGCAGCATTATTAGATCATTTCTGTTTACAATAGTGTAAAATGAGATTAGAACAGAAGGGGGAGCTCTTGTCTGAGACATTAAAAGCTTCTTCTGTCACCAACAGTACAATATACACAATCTTGGTTGTTATGTTACATCATATTTCACAATATAAATTGTATTTTATTTTTATATATCTTTATATGTGTAGATTGTTACAAGTAGTCCTTGACAATTGAGCCCAAAATTTATGCTGCTGAGCGAGACAGTTGCTTTATTTTACAAAGTTGTTTTGCTACAGTTCTTAAGTGAATCACTGCAGTTAAGTGAATTGTGTGATCATTAAGCAAATCTGGCTTCCCCCTTTGTCTTTCCTTGTCAAAAGTCGGTGGGAAGGTTACAAATGGTGATCACATGACGCAGAGCAGTGCAACTGTCGTACATGCCAGTTACCAAGCACTCAAATATTGATCTTGTGACCATGGAAATGCTGTAATGGTCGTAAATGTAAAAAACAGTCATAAGTCACTTTTTTCAATCTGTTGTAACTTCAAACAGTCTTAACTTGAATGGTTTAAGTCAAGTACTACCTGTACTTGGAAGTTTCTTGGAAGAATATATTTTAATTCTACAAAACTATAGATGTTTAGCAGATAATTGCTAAAGATTCTCTGCCTTCTTTTAATTTAATTCTGTTATTGTGGTATCAGTTCTGAATTAAGTTCTCTGTTGATGATCTCAACCTATTCTGAAATCCCTATTCAAAGTGATTTTAATTTAAACCCCTCTTCATCAAAGAGCCAAGAATTCTTTTCTTTCAGATGATGTGAAAAGATGAGTGAGCTGTGTATTATAATAAGAACAAAGGAATGCTAAAATTATATTGTTAAGAAATTATGCTACACAATTGTTCTACTTCAGTTGCCAGGGACATGTATTAAAATTTCAAGATATTTTCCTGATGAAAACTTTCAGACTTTTTATATTGAACAAGAAAGACTTAAAATAATGTATTCATAAGTTAATGCCTACAGAAAGTCTGGTGAAGAATCCAATAGACCATATAGCTTTTAAGATTTATTTGAAAATTTTATTTATATATGTGTCTATTTTCTAAAAAATCAAATAATAAAATCAAGACACAAGAGAAAAAGTATATTGAAGGGTATCACCACTGAGAAGGCCCTATTGCATAGTTCCTGTAGATAGAATTTCTTTAGGGATGAGATCCTTGGCAAGGTCTCTCCAAGGTCTTACAAGATGAACAGATTCTCTTTGGAGGCTTAATACTATGATTGGTCACACAGTTAGCTAGACGTTTAGAATAGATTTGGCTTTTTTATCCAGCTACTGAGACCTTCCTAAGGATAGGCAAATGCTGTTGTTTGATGGATTGAAAGCTGTTCCAAGTAGTTGCCTCTTGTAATTGAATGATAGTGATTCTGTTTCTGATGATAGATTGATAGCTAGATAGATAGTGAAGGAAGGAAGGAAGGAAGGAAATGAAGAGAGGGAAGGAAAGAAAGAATTATAGTGCTGTTCAAGTGATGTTCCAGATGTTTTGAGATTGCATCTATGGTCCCTATTACTATGATACTATCTTGCTTTCATTATTTTGTTTTCAATCTTTGTATAGTTCCAATAGGTAAATAGCTTTTGTCCCTCAGATAGGCGGGTGTGAGTCTTTCCTCCTGAGGTTGGGCCCTGGTGGTCAGTTGGGCCTGTTGCTCATGTACCTTTCTCCCAGTTGCGTGACAACGACCCTGCCCCAGCTACTCGGCGTTCTATTGGGGGTGGCTGTTGAGTTCCCCAGACTTATTGTTCTGGGGGATTTCAATCTGCCTTCTCTGGGTGGGTCGTTGAGGATGGATTGGGAGTTCATGGCTTCCATGACAGCCATGGACCTGACCCAAATAATTTAGGGTCCGACTTATGGTGGGGGGCACACGCTCGACCTTGTTTTTATCTCTGGACAGTGGTGTAATGCTCAACCCCTGTCATGGACCGATCACTACCTCCTCCGGCTGGCCTTCCAGCATGCCACCCCATATGGCTGGGATGAAGAGCCAACTAGGTGATTCAGCCCCAGGCACCTGATGGACCCAGTAGGGTTCCAGATGGCGCTTGGGTTGATTCCTGCCTCCTTACCCACAGCCTGGTCAAGGCCCTGGTGGATGCCTGGCAAAGGGCTGCCTCAGAGGCTCTCGACCGTGTTGTACCTTTGCGGCCTCTGACCTGGTGCAGATCCCGGTTGGCTCCCTGGTTCTCTGCAGAGTTCCGGGAGATGAAGCACTGGAGGAGGGGCCTAGAGAGCAGTTGGAGGTCCAGTCGGTACGAATCTGGCCAATCGCAGTTAAGAACCTTCACCAGGACTTACCTTGCGGTGATGGGAGCGGCGAAGTATGCTGATGATACTCAGCTTTTTATCTCTACCCCAAACCAACTCAGTGATACCCTCGACGTGATGTCCCGATGCCTGGAAGCGGTGCGGATCTGGATGGGGAGGAACAGGCTTTGACCCAACCCGGCCAAGACCCAGTGGCTGTATGTATCGGCATCTCGGATGATCCAGGATGTTCCTTCTTTAGTTATGGAGGGAGAGGTGTTGCCCCCCATAGATAGGGTGCGCAACTTGGGTGTCCTCCTGAATGCACAGCTCAGTTTAGAGGATCAGGTGGGAGCCGTGGCCAGAAGGGCATTTGCTCAGGTTTGTCTTGTGCGCCAGTTGCGCCCCTATCTGGACCGAGATGCCTTATGTATGGTTACTCATGCATTCGTTACCTCCCGTGTGGACTACTGCAATGCTCTCTACATGGGGCTGCCCTTGAGGACCACTTGGAGGCTTCAACTGGTGCAGAATGCAGCCGCACGGGTTGTGATGTGAGTATCCTGATACTCCCATGTTACACCCTTCCTGCATGAGCTGCATTGGTTGCCAGTTGCCCTCCAGGTGAGATTCAAGGTGCTGGTAATCACCTACATGGCTTAGGGCTGGGGTACTTGCGTGTGCATCTACTGCCAGCAACAACTTCCCAGCGCCCCGTGCGCTCACACAGACAGTGCCTCCTCGGGGTGCCGTCGGTCTGACAGTGTTGGCTGGCGACCCCCAGGGGGAGAGCCTTCTCTGTAGGAGCGCCCACCCACTGGAACCAGTTACCCTTGGAGCTGTGGATGGCCCCTGACCTTCGATCCTTCCGTCGCGACCTGAAGACTTGGCTCTTTCAACAGGCCGAGCTGGACTGAGGTGAGGTTTTTATTGGCTTATATTAGCTGGTGTCGGTTTTAATTGAATTATTGGGATTTCTATTTGATATTTTTTAAATTTTAAATTTTGTATTGTATGTTTTTATTGTTGTGAGCCACCCTGAGTCCTTCGGGAGAGAGGGTGGCATATAAATCCCAATATAATAATAATAATAATAATAATAATAATAATAATAACAACAACAACAACAACAACAACAACAACAACAACATTAACAACAACTTTTCTTCCAGTAATCCTGCAGCTGCTGGCCCTGGTTGTTCAGCAAACAGTCCTGATTTGAAGCCCATTTGTCACCACATGTCCAGGAGCTCCAAAACATAGTGTTGTGGTTCGCCGGCAGCCTGTGCAGACAGCAGCAGAATCGGACAGTGGGGAAGAACAGGGACCAGTCTAGGAGTCTGGGGAGGACTTGGACGAGGGTCCTGCGTCCAATACAGAGATGGGGCCAAGACCATCTGGGAGTTATGTGCTGACTCCAGAGCCTCCAGAATCTGGCAGCAGTGAGGCAGAGGAACAAGGAGAGCCTGTTCCCAGTGCACGGTGTGCGCAGAGCTGCCAGAAGGCAAGAGCAGCTAAGACAAAAGGGGCAACTGGGGAGTAAGGCTTGGAGGTGATTGCCCCTCCATAAGGTATAAAGGAAATGCAAAGGTAGGAAAACCTTTGCAGAAAGCAAAGTCGTTTGTTCTGATTGGTTTGGATTCTGAAAGCTCCGTGGTGAATTTGTTCTGTTTGGTTTTGGAAAGACTAATTGGGACTTTAGTTGTTGGTAAGGTACGTTCTTATCAGACATCTTACGAAGAACTTTGGCAGACATCCCTGGGACTAATTATAACCGGTTAAGACTCATTCCAGGCTGTGAATGATGATAATTCACAGCCATTGAACTAAAATAAAAGAGTTTTGTGTTTGTTATACATGTGTTTGTTGATGTCTCAGGAAGTCTTGGTCAGAAACCTGACATGATCCTTGTTGACCTAGGTGATGACCAATCTGGTATGGTTTCTGTAAATGTCTCACAATATTGTTTATGGGAGAGACATTCATCTTATGAGACCTGTCCAATATGATTGAACCTCTGGCACAGCTTTCATATTCCTCAGAGCACACACATCCACATTCTCATCAAAGTAGCAAAAATAATGCATTAGAATATCTGCCACAAATACCATTTCCTTGCAAGTAAGGACTAGCAGGGCCACAATATAGACAAAGTAATAGAAAATGAAAATGCTAAAGGGCTCTGGGCTTTTAGAATTCAAACAGACAAACCATATGGGACCCCAAATTTAACAATTGTCAATAATAGAGATCAAAAAGTACATGGAGACAGTACAATAGAAGAAAAAGACCTGGAGAAAATCAGATCTGCAAATATAAATCAAATGACAGTGTCAAAAGAAGCAAAGATAACACAAATACTAATAGACCTCTTGGGTGTAATCCCAAAACATCTGAAGCATCACTTGAATGCCATCAACGTTTACAAAATCATGATCGGTCAATTGCAAAAGGCAGCTTTACTTAGAACAGTTTGCATCTTGCAGTGATAGCAGTAGCAATAGCACTTATGCTGGTATGCTCCTTCGTAGTGCTCTACAGTACTCTCTAAGCAGTTTATAGAGACAGAATATTGCCTCAAACAATCTGGGTCCTCATTTTACCAACCTCAGAAGGATGGAAGGCTAAGTCAACCTTGAGCCAGTGAGAATCGAACTGCTGCAATCAGCAGAATTTGCCTGCAATACTGAATTCTAACCACAGTGCCACCACAGCTCAATATCTTTAACACCACCAAAAAAAAAATGAGTCTGTCTTAGGTCTTTTGAAGGGCTTGATAGGCAGATAAAAATGCCAAATGCTGTCTAAACATTTGTCTGTCACAAATTGTAATAACTATCATCATCATCAAACTGAATGCTGTCCAACTCTCAATGGGTTGGGTTTATCATACAGTTTGTCTTTGAACTCTTATCTGCCATTATTTTCTGTGTTTTTTTATAGGTAGAAATTTTTAGAGAGCCAGTTTGGTACAGCGGTTAAGGCATCAGGCTAGAAACCAAGCTTTTTATGTCCTGTTAGGTACAAAGCCACCTAGGTAATCTTCGGCCAGTCATTCTCAGCACTAAGGAGGAGGTAATGGCAAACCACTTCTGCAGGTCTTGCCAAAAAAACCTGTCAGAAACTTATCCAGGTAGTAGCCAAGAGTCAACACTCTAGCTAAGAATTTCTGGGAGTTCAAGTGCAATACATCTTGTTGCCAAGTTTGAAAAATGCTGCAGGATACAATGCTATATCTTTTTATTATCATCTCAAAGTAGAAGACACAGAATAACAGTAATAGAACAGATTCTGACCAAATGGTAGAACAAAACTTTTAACAATAAGAGTAGTTTACTAGTTGAACCATTTAGTCAAAGTTGTGATAAGCTCCTCTTTGCTGTACTGAATATGTTCATATGGAGGCTGGTCTGCTATCCATTGTGAATTATTTAATTTGAATTCCATTCCTAAATTGAACAGATATTTATTCTCAGTGGGCTCCCTAACTCTGCTAATTCTAAGACTATGAGTTCAAATAATTACTTGTATATATACTGTCATGGACCGACTGATAATAGAGTAAATATTTCTGTTATATGTTTCCATGCTACAGCTAACTGAAATAATTACTCTGAAAATATGTCATTCGCTTTGTGTGTTCCTGCAGTTTCCCTCAGCCCTCATAAAAGTAAAATTTAGAACATGAAATTCATGTATTAGCCTCTAAGAGTGATTAATTCTGCCAAATTCAAAATAAACTATTTTATTGTAGAAAGCATTTAAAGCAGGTGAATTTGTAAAATATACAGCATAATCCTGCATATCATTTTTCAGAAATGTCCCTCTCAGGGGTGAAATTCAAAATTTTCCCTACCAGCTCTGTGGGCGTGGCTGTAGGTGTGGCTGGGTATAATAGTAATAGCAACCAGGGGTGATTTTTTACCGATTCAAATCATCCCTATCACTTCTCCTGAGGTGGGCCGAAGTGGTTGAATTTCACCCCGGTCCCTCTGTATTGAACAGGACTTCAGGATCTGATCTCTAAACTTCGCACAAGTTTCTATAATAGCACATGCATACATGTAATTCTTCACATTCATTAATCCTTCTAAGCTAATTGTGACATTTCTCAAGAATCTCACAATCAGTCACTGAGTTATTATGAAAACCCCAGTGTCTTCAGTTTGATTATAGTTCCTTAACACATCCAGTGCAGAAAAACTCCTAACCTCTTTGCCGATCATAATTTTAACTCTACTCTGTTTTCTACTCTGTATTTTAACAATACTCTGTATTGTTTGGCTTTAATTTTTTCTCTCTTTCAGTTGTGTTTTTTGCAAGAGCTCAGCTAAACAAGGCTTTGAAGATGCACAATGCACCACGTGATGGTTGCAGTTGCATGTCCTCTTCAAGGATGGTGGTTTTGCTGCTACTTGACAGAGTGAAAGCAGATCTCTGTATTAGTATGGCAAGCTGAAGAAATCACCACATCTAAAATCTGCTTCCTGTTCAGAAACCATGAACCACTGAAAGGCAAATGCTACAGGTCTTTAAAAAAAGGTTCTGTTGGTGCAGCAGCTGTGATCCCAACACATTTCAGGTAGACTATCTCTCTTCTAGTTGAGGGACAATACTGCCAGCTCTTGGCTGTTTCTTATTTTTGATAGCAGAATAGCATACTTCAAAGAAAAAATATTTGTGAATTATGTTAAAAAATGATAGTCCGTAGGTTTAATTTAATTTTTAAAATAAAAAAAATCTTTTGTTTTAGATTGAGAAGTGGAATTTGTGGCATGTCAGAAGCTTGTAAACCTAAATTAATAACCAGCACCTGCAACAAACATACATCTAACCAATTGAAAAGATAAAGAATCAGAAAAGAAAAACTTCATTTGAAAATTGGATGATATAGAAATAAAAGTGGTCCAGAACATGTAATAAATCACTGAATTGAATTCTGACTACCTTTACACAGGGTTTTCTCTCAGTCACTTATTTTTTGCACAGTGTTATAATAAACCTGAAATGTTATCAACTCCTTCACAATTTGAGCAATTAATCATTAATATAGCTAATTGGCATGAGAATGGAATAGCTATGCTTAATTAAAGTTACTTTCTCTTTAGCAATGGAAGATTGGGTAACTTCATAACCATTCAGGCATAATGGGGTAAGAGGCATTAGGTGTTGCTCTAAAGAGTACAATTACAGTATCACATATCAGAAAACCCACCAGAAAATACACCTGTATTCAACCTGAAAATACATTGTATGTCTTTATAATTTAGATTTTCAGCCTTAATTGATTTTTTCTCATATTTTAAAAATATTTCACAAAGCCAGGTTTCTATGTTTAAATCTGTCCCATAATAGTGTAGGCATGTATCTGTTCTACATATTTGATTGTGTACTTTTCATTTTCTAGGTAGGTAACTTTTGAAAGCTTCATTATTTGTTTGAACAGTATGTAAGAGGATACATATCAATAACAATTTGCCTGATAACCATGCTGAGATTTGTAGCCTGGATTGAAACTTCACACCTGTGGGGTAAGATCACCTCCTAAGCTTCAGCTAAATCTTAACTTTGAGAATCTTCTGAATGCAGAAAGTATAAAGGCTATTTCTTGTTAGTTTTTTTCTTTCTACAGATTCTTCTATATTTATTAATAGGCTTCTCTGGAGTGATAGGACATCCTTAAGAAAAGTCAGATAAAGGATATTCATAAAAAGAGACTCATCCATTGCTGATATTGGCAACCAAGAGCTAGGTCAAAAAATTGTATGGATAGAGCTTTTCCATTTAGATCTTGAACCTGGATTCCTTCATTGAGCAGATGGTTCACCTGATGTCTAAATTACTTCTATGTCCATGATATAGTATGGAATATCTATCCAGTTCCATATCTTTATGAAAAATAAATCCTATTTGATTTAATGGTGCTTACTTGCTAAAGACACCTACATGGATATATGTTGGTCTATCTATAGCAAGCAGATCAACGTGCACTGTCAGAAGATACTGTAACATTTGTCATACAATCCAAGTATCTGGCATCTAAAAGGCAGAGTTTCCTTCTATTTTTTTTATACATCTGCTCTTTACTCCCTTATTTTCCAGTTGGTGATGCATCTTGCAATAAAGGTACACATTAAACACATGAAGTTTGTAGCTGGTGTACAATTTGTCCCTCATTGACTAACAAATATATTATTAACCCAATCTAAAGGAATGAAAGAATTGCATCCATAAATGGAATGCAAACCAGTGAAAACCTATGCTGGGGCAAGGCCTTGCCTTCTCCTTTAACACCTCATACTGCCTGCTTCAAGGAAAAACAGAACAGTAGGGAGAAAGAGGAATCCTCAAACATATCCTCCTCCTCCTGCCTTCCTCCAGGGGAAACATTCTGTTCTGCTCAGGATACAGTGTTTCATTCAGTCTCATAGTAAGAAATGCTGAACACAGGACAACAATTACAGGATGAATTAAGTACATCTATTTTTCGGGGTAAAGATATAAAATTCATCCTATATTAACAGGATTCCAGTGTAGATGTAACATAACATAAGACAACACACAAGTATATCAATCTCAGACTACATAGATCTATAGTATTCTAACTATTATTGTATGTTTATTCACAAGGAATCCCATTGAATTCAGTGAAGCTTACTCCCAGATAAATATCCTAAATGTGCACCAAAATAATTGAATGGAAAGGAAGAAATATTTAGCTCAAACTCAGAAATAAATCCAAACCACACCTATCTAAAGTTTACTTTTTTCCTGCTGAGTTAAATTCTGCAAAATATCTATGTAACATACCTGTCCCTGGAAGAGTTTGCACATAATTGCTTGTGTTTCCAAAACAAATTTATCCAAGTTAACTAAAAAAATAACATTCTCTGCTATGACTTATTATAGTTAATTGAACACTTTTGCTTCCAGTGTGAATTTATTGTTTTTTATGGGCTAAAAGAGTCTCAGGTTAACAGACATATAATACGATGCATATCCTTGGTCTCCCCATAATATGCTGACATCGGTTGTATGTTCTATGCATGAATGGTTAATTTTTAACTGCAATTATTTTTTAATCTTTTTAAACTTGCTGGTTTATACAAAACATATTTTGTAACATTCTACTATGAGAGGATTACATTGTAACACTGTACTATGAGAGGATTACATTATCACTAACAATAGTAATCATATTATAAGCACTTAAGAGAAAAAAGATATTTAAAAACTCAATAAACCACCTACTATTTAAACAATTAATTAAATAATATTTCTTTATGTAAAGCAACAATCTTATTATCTTTTCAAGATTTCTTTAACCTTGCATCTGATGGATTCTTATAAATTCATCTTACAGAAGGCTAACAAAATCATAAAACTGGTGAATATGGAGACTAGTAGTTAATCCCAATTAGATATTGCAGCTACAGTATCGCTGATAGAAATATTGATATTGACAATGATGAACACTTTATCAAAAGTGCTATAATGAATTTGTTAATACATATTTATAAGCCATAAACCATGGCTTATAAACTGTAGTGGCTTGATTCACAAATTTTTAAAACCCAAACAGCAAACTATATTGTGTTTAGTAATATGGATGAACCCAGCCATTCTGCAATCAATAGCAGATTTTGATTTCTTATGATTTCTGTGTTTTTTTCTAGTCCCATCACCTGAAATAGAAGGGAAGAAAAGAAAGAAGCTGTGCCCATCTCTGATAATTGTGTGGAACTAAAGTAGTCTACCATATTTCTCCTAATCCTGTCTTTTCCAGGTTACCTGATATAACTTTGAAAGCAAACTATCTTCACTTCCCTGAGAAATGCTTGACTATTTCTCCAATACTCAGTACAGGACAATGACTTGACATAGATACCATCTAAATTCAAGCACAGTCTGCCCCCACTCTGCTTATTCTTACTTAATAAAGAGTCCATGGGAACTGAAAGATTGTAGTTGGTTGTAAACTTTATTTGTTGGCCTAATATGTTTTAAGTATAGATTTCTGATTTCCCCCACACACACACTTAAGATGGTTGTTTGTCTTTGTAAGACCATAAGCTCTTCAAAACAACATTTTTATGTATCAGTGAAATGTCATTAAAGAGCAGTATGCATGTTTCTAGGTAAAGCATCCAGAAACTATGAGTACTAATACAGTATGAAGGCCTTTGTCCTGTATAAGTATAGTCAATGTTAGCCCAATGTTAGCCCATTGTCTGATGTTGATAGATATAGAGAATATATTGTGAGAACTGGAAGGTAGAAAAATATTCTTCCAATATGGAAGTCCTAATTCTTTTAGCTTTTTCAACATTGCAATTCACATACTGGATTCAGTTTACCAATCCAGTATGAGGCCAAATATACCTCTTTGATTCTCTTATAGAAAATTCCTTAATTTAGACCTTCTCTCAATCATCTATTGGAGTAGCCATGTTTTGAAAGCAAGAAATAGCCTCTTATGCCTATGCTCAAATTAAAATTTAACCCCCGCCCCAATTCAAGTTTAGGAAAACTGGGGGGGGGATCCCATATCACACATGAGAAATGCTGGAAGATCATTGTTAAAAATAGAAAATGTATATAAGTTATCAGATAGAGTTTGCACAATCTAAAGACTGATTTTTCTTGAACATTTTTTAAATGTCAAGCTATTTTGCATAATTAAACACTAAGAAGGTATTTATGAAGGTAATAAATGTGAAGCTTTGTTCCTTTCATTTGAAAACCTAAAATTCTTTTTAACAGGAACTTTACATGTCACCCTGATTACATGTACCCTAGCAACCAGAAAATTGTTAAAACATTAAGTGCATGAGTCACTGCAAAAGAAAAATGGTGAGATGTGAATTTTAATGTGTGGTACATTATTCTTATAAGAATTTCTCTTGTAGAAAATGAACCCCCAACCCCTTTGTGCTTTTCATAAGTATTCCTTTAGTCGGATGGTTGTTTAGAAATTTAAAAAAACCTTATATGAACAATTATGTGCACACATACATACATTCTGTCCTCATTCTAAGGGTGCAAGGCATAAATCCAGCAAATAGATACATATATGCATATATTTTTTTCTATTTCATCTTCATCTGGCATGTACATGTACACCTTAAGAAAATGACTGTCAAAGTTTTTGTTTTTAATCTGATGAACTGCTTTTTAGGACATTTAGTAAAATGAAATGAAATCTCCTTTTCAAACAAACAAACAAAAAAGACCCCCAGCAAAGTTTCTACTTTGTTATCCCCAGTCTAAACTGTTAAGCATACCTAAAATGTCTTTAGACTATATGTTGAAGAATCCTTTCAGATCCTTTCATTGTTATTAACCAAATTTTACTACCTTTTAAGTTGGCATCTTAACAGACTTACAAATGATAGTCCTGGACAATTGTAATACAATATCCACCTTTTAGAGGGTTATGGTAGATACACTGGAATGATCAAAATATATAGATAGATTAGCCCTTCTAGCCTATTGCACTTGAGATATATTAGACTTCAAAATCTAAAATTTCCACCTATCATATTACAATGGAAGGTTGAAACAGAATGTTATTGCAAAAAAAAAATACTATTAAAGTCAGGTAAATTATTTTATAAACTGAAGTAAGACTAATGGGAAACAGTAGTCAATCCTTCTCCAGCAATAGTTGAGTCTAATTTCCTACTGAAAAAAAATGATTAAAGGTAGTCATTGGCTTGTAACAATTCATTTAATGATTGTTTAAAGTTACAATGGCACTGAGAAAAGTGACATGACCATTTTTCACACAACTATTGCAGCATCCCCATGGTCACATGATCAAAATTCAGATGCTTGGCAATTGACTCATGCTTTACGATGGTTGCAGTATCTGGGTCATGTGATCAGCTTCTGTGACCTGACAAGCAAAATCAATAAGGAATCCAGTTTCACTTAACAACTGCAGTGATTCACTTAACAAATGTGGCAAAAAAGCTCGTAAAATGGGGCAAAATTTACTTAACAAGTGTCTCATATAGCAACAGAAATTTTAGGCTCAATTATGGTCATAAGTCAAAGACTACCTGTACCTCTGTTTCCTGATATCATTGTTCTAGGTTGTTTTGTTCAGCAAGGAAACAAAATAAGACTTTTAAATGTATTATTTATTTCAAAGAAATATGCAAACAAATATTCAACAAATTTTAAGAAATGAAGAAAGTTTGCCTCTAGGAGTTTCTTCAAAATATACTAACCCTGACTTATTAATTGTTTTACAGGTCCAGGTGATCTTGCCTTTTATTTGTAATTCTTTCTTTTTTACATTGTTCTCTCATTATTTTACTTTTCCACACAGATATGCATATACATTGATTATAGAAGAAAAGATGGAATTACTACACAATCAGAATGCCTGGAAATACACATAAAATCTTCCATGTAATGAGGTGCATTTCTAGCAGAGTAATTATTAGCTAGCCCTAGCTTCCCCAGTGTGGGCATGCAAATGACTAAAGAGACTTCCCTCTGTCTTCCCTCTACAAATGCCCAAGGAGATTTCCCTCTGACAAGCACAATTCAAAGTGCCCTATGTCTCCTCGAATGGTGAAGAAATGTTTGCAACCAAATTGCCAAGCTCTGAGCTCAAACCAACAGCCCAACTACCACCTGAGCTACTAATATTCAAATACATTTCACTTCTCTGTGCCTGTCAGATTCCATGACTCTTCTGACTTCTCACATTTAAACCTTGTTTTAGAGGAAATTGCCATGATTTAAGGGAAAGTGCCAGCCTCCAGTGTCAAGAAAGAAAGTCTCTGGATCCACAAATATCTAAGAAAAACAAAAAAATAAAAGGGAACTGTAATCCATCCTTTTCCAGCTGGAAATTGCTCAGCTGCTTGCAAAAAGACAGATGTAAGCATTGGTTGTAAGGATGGTTGTGATCAGTGGTCACATAACAAGTGTAAAACAGTATTTTGGTTACATAGGAGCTAGCAGTGTGATAATCTTTTGTTTAGCAGATTTTGGGTTGTGTACGGGGTGACACCATGACACTTTTCCTTCTTACTGTGGGTAAATAAACTCACTTTCCATTAATAGCTAACATGAATGTATCATCTGTGTTATGCTATTTTACATATATTGTAAGATAGTCTTGACTTACAGCCATTCGTTTAATGATCATTCAGTTACAATGGCACTGGAAAAAGTGACTTATGACCAGTTTTCACACCTATGGCTGTTACAACATTCTCATGATCACATGATCAAAATTTGGGTGCTTGGTAACTGGCATGTATTTAAAACAGTTGCACTGTGTCAGCACCCAGCTGTGTCAGCACCCAGCTACCTTGAGAATGAAAAATTTTAGGAAATATTTAAAAAGGCAGGATAGAATATTTCCTCTAAAAGAAAAATGGGGGAAAAAATCTTAAGGCAGGCAGAAATCAGCCCCAGTCTCCCTGTCCCAAGTAGAAACTGAGGAGCCAGGTTTTAGAAATGCAATTAGGTAATCCGTTCAGAAAGACTGGGTCAGGCAGAAACTTCAGATAAACAACAAGCCAAAGGTTGACAAGACAAACACCTAGAATTTGCATTTCCCCTTTTGCCTATAGAGCCAGCCATGACCCCTACATGACTCCATCGGGATCCAAAAGGTATAAAACCCACCCACTCTCAACTCCATTTTGTCAGCTGTCTCAGAATCGCATGCTGTTGGTGGTTCTGCTCATCAATAAACCAACTTTTTTTCCAATCGGCCTCCATTTTATTCCCAGCTTGGAAGTGAACCTACTTTTTTCCCCCAACAAATGTTCTGGGGTCATCTGTAACCTTCACAGCCAGTTTCCAACAAGCAAAGCTAGTGAGGGAAGCTAGATCCACTCCAAAACCACATGATTCACTTAACTGCAATGATTCACCTAACAACTGTGGCAAAAAAATTGTAAAATGAAGCACAACTCACAACCTGCCTTGCTTAGCAACAGAAATTTGGTGTGGTACCTACGCAGGAGGAAGTGATTAAGAAGATTTTGGACTGTGCCGAAATGAGTAGATTAACATTTGAAATTAGGGACCAAGAAGAAAAGCAGTTTTACAAGATATGGAATATGTTCTATCAATGGTTAGATAAAAAAGTTTGGTAATATATTTTTGGGAATATAAAGATAGATAGAACTGTTGAAACAATATAGAGATTATAATATGATAGAGGATTAATAATAATGATTATAGTTTTTCCTTTTTGTAATACTGAGTATGAATAATGAGGGGAAGGCACTGTGATTTTTGACCGACCGACATACTTGAAATTGATATGGATCTATGTGTTGTATGTTTGTTTGTTACGTTTGTTCTTTTGGAAAAATAAAACTTTTGTTATAAAAAAAAGAAATTTGGTGTGGTAAAACAAGGACTACTTATATTAAGATGTGTATTTGGCACCAAGCTGCACAAATTTGGAATGTAACATATGGCTGTGAAAGGGAAATTGAATGTAAATTCTGGTGGTATAAATTTTAAATCTGAATCACCCTAAACAGAATCCAATTGAAAACTTATAAACAAAAGAACTCATTGTGTTTCAATTATCACAAGGTAAATAAATAATTTCCTTATTAGAAGACATTACTTAAACCACTTTTGTATGGTTGCCAGAAAAATTACTTGACCAAATCCTATATAGACACTGGTAAGTTTTTTTTTAAATGAACAAAATATTTGTAGATGTTTGATCTTTGTATTTAAAAAAGAAGCAAGAGTCCAAAGATTACAGTACTGTTAGAATATTGCAGACACTGACTCAAACTCATAAAAAATGGCTTGTCTTGCAAGACTGAATAAAACAAAAAATTTGTCTGTTTATTTATTAAAAAGTTAAGGGCTTGTCTTTTTAAAAACTATTTTTATCTCAAAGGCTTGCTAACCAGGCTCTCGCAGCAGCAGGCTTTGAAAGCATCCCTCAAAGTTATAACAGCACATTGTTTCTTGTTCCCATGAGTAGTCTTTGGAACTCATACATTATTTAGGTAGAAATAGTTATAATATCTGCATTCAAACTCAACTACAAAACTTTGTTAGAACAAATGATATTTTAAAATGTTTTTTTTAAAACTAATGTAAGGATCAAACAACAAAAGAATCCTTCTGTAACTAACTAATAAAACAACAATACAATTCCGCTAATATAGTTTTGGATATTATCGCCTGATAATGTTGCATTACAGGTAATCCTCGACTTACCACAATTAAGCCCACAATTTCTGTTGTTAAGTGAGACATTTGTTCAGTGAGTTTTGCCCCATTTTACAACCTTTTTTGCTACAGAAGGTCACAAAACAGGATCAAATTACCTTGGGGTACAGCAACAGTCATAAATATGAACCAATTGCCAAGCGCCTGAATTTTCATGGGGATACTGAAAAGGTTGTAACTGAAAATGGTCATAAGTCACTTTTTTCAGTGCCATTGTAACTTTGAATGGTCACTAAATGAACTGTGGTAAGTTGAGGACTATCTGTATTTCTAGACTTCATATTTTAAAATATGAAAAAATGTACATTCTACATTTTTATTTCTAATTTTCATATAGTTTGCTTTGTATATATTATACAAGGATATAATTGAAAAAGTAATTTATACTTTTAAAAATAATTGATACTTTTACATTTAAGTTACTGTAAATTGTAAATTCAGGGTTAATAATTTTTTCTTACTATTTTATAACTGTAAATACTTATATACTTATATTTATGTAATAATATATTATATATAATTATAGGTATAATATGATATAAATAAATAAATAGTTAATGGAAAAAAATACCATATCTGAACTGCAAAAATCTATTATTTGGCAACAAAGTTATGCAAACAGCAAATATCAATAAGCATCAGTTTAAATATTTCAAAGAATAATTTATTAATGTTTAGTTTAACATTAGAAAAATGAAGTAAATTAAAACACTTAGTGAATTTTTTTTATCTTGATTCAAGATAGGAACTTCTAGTATATAGTGAACTAGAGAGTGGAGAAGTTTAGTTTGGTAGGAGTAAATATATCTCTTGTGGTTTTAAAATGCTGGCTGACAAACTAATTTTTCAGTTTCATTGCACCATCTTATTTTTTCTTAATAACAAGAAATGCTACTGGTCCAAAACTTTAAAAGATTACTGGGAGTTCCACTAAATGAAGTGCAATGTGACTTGGTCTGGTATGTAGACAATAGTTTTGCTGTACTAAAAAAGGAACAACTGGAGAATATACATGAAACAATAATATGTTCAAAGTAATAAAATTCACAAGGAAAGAAGAAAACAACAACATACTATCCTTCCTGTATATCCTCATTAACAGAGTAGTAGATGGCAAATTAGAAACACGGATCTATTAAAAAACAAACACCCCAACAATAGACACTGACCAAGTGCTCTATTACCAAAATAACAACCCAACCTTGCACAAGAAGAGCTGTGTAAAAACTATTATTCAGACAAGTGCAAATGAAACAGTCCATCTACACAACACCTTCTAACAAAATGGTACCTGCACAACTTTATTAAACGTTTTATTCTTCAGAATAATAACAGAGTTGGAAGGGACCTTGGAGGTCTTCTAGTCCAGTGGTTCTTAACCTTTTTAAAAGAATTGCCCCCTTGAGCCATTGAGGAAGTTGTCATCGCCCCCTCCCCCAACATAACTGCCCCCCTGCCACCTCTTAGTGTCCCCAAGGGGGCCAGCAGAGGGGCACTAAGAGGCAGTAGGGGGGCGTTCGAGGCACCGGCCGGCCCTGCAGTTTCACCCATTTGGCGCCGGCTCCGGAGCGGTGCTACAGTCAATGGGTGAGCCTGCAGGGCTGGTGCCTTGAATGCCCCCCTGCTGCCTCTTAGTGTCCCCAAGGGGGCCAGCAGAGGGGCTAAGAGGCGGCAGGGGGGCAGCACATCAAACGCGGCCGCGGTGGCACGTAACGTGCCACTGCTTCCGCATTGGAGGAGCCAGCTCCAGAGCAGTGCTAGTCAATGGTTGAACCTGCAAGGCCGGCCGGCACCTTGAACGCCCCCGTCACCTCTTAGTGCCCCTCTGCCGGCCTTGGAGATGCTAAGAGGTGGCAGGTGGGCGTTCGAGGCACCAGCCTTGCAGGCTCACCCCATTGACTGTTGTACCGCACCTGAACTGGCGCCTCAAATGTGGCAGCATGTTGGGCAAAGCCGCCGCCACCGCTTTCCGAAAGTGCTGCCACTCTTGCATTCTGTCTGTCCATCCGTCCGTCCGTCCATCCATCCATCCAAAAGGTCTGTCTGTTTGCCTGCCTGCCTTCCTGCCTATCTACCTACCTGTCTGTCTTTTTGTCTACCTACCTACCTACCTATCTACCAATATAGATCTCTCTCTCTCTCCCATTATATCTCCCTCCATCACCCCCATATCGCCCCCTTCCATTCCTTCACCCCGTCACCCTTTTTCGTTCCATCGCCCCCCTGAAAAACAAAATCGCCCCTTGGGGGGCGATATCGTCCAGGTTAAGAACCACTGTTCTAGTCCACCCCCCTGCTCAAGCAGGAAACTCTCTACCATTTTAGACAAATGGTTGTCCAATCTCTTCTTAAAACTTCCAATATTGGAGCATCCACAGATTCTGGAGGCAAGTTGTTCCACTGATTAATTGTTCTAATTATCAGGAAATTCCTCCTTAGTGCTAGGCTGGTTCTCTTCTTGATTAGTTTCCATCTATTGCTTCTTGTCCTGCCCTCAGGTGCTTTGTCCCCCTCTTTTTGGTGTTTTTGGAACACTGCTATTATGTCATCCTTAGTCCTTCTTTTCATTAAATTAGACATATCCAATTCCTGTAACCATTCTTCATATATTTTAGCCTCCAGTCCCCAAACCATCTTTGTTGTTCTTCTCTGCACCCTTCTAGAGTCTCAATCTTTTTTTTATATCATGGCAACCAAACTTCCAGATAATCAACCAACACCCTGATAATCAAGAAATATCATCAGATAGAAACCCTAATCAAGGAACCACCAAGGAGGAAAACCACACCACCACCAACACTGACAGGACAAGCTACTGTACATAAGCACCACACTCACTAGCGCCGATTATGTCGCCCAGTTGGGTAAACATCTGCAAACAACCAAGCTAAGAGAACATATAGGATCCTAAGCTACATATATTCTCTTCTATCAAAAATATTTAGTTTTTCTATATGCCATATGATATGACCTTTTCAGCTGTGCACAATCCTGATTAAATCATGTTTTATGTTGTAGACCCCAATTATTGGAATTGTTTTATTTCTTTGAAAAAAACTATGTTGAGATTAAAATACAAGTCTAAGTATGGTTTTTGAGATTTGCCTGGCAGGTGTGCATGAATTTCTAAGGTTTCTGATGCTGTCAGCCATTTAGCAATTGCTTTTGCACTACTTTCATTCCATCTAATTTACACCTCTGTGTTGTTATTTTCCAGCACTGGAAGAGGCAGTCAAAGTTAATATTGGAGGTAATGATCGCTTTCTAATTCTGAATATATGAATCCATCCATTGTACAGCATTCAGAATTATGCAATGTGAACCAGTTTTAAATTATTAATTTTATCCCTGCCTCCCAGTAAGCATGTTTTGCTGGATCACCCTCATCTAGAGATTGAGTAAGCAGAGGTCCAAAGGAGGGAGTCATCTGGCTAACACATAATCCTGCCCAATTAGATTTTAGATTCTTAAATTATCTAGGTTATAAGGGTCCTTTTGGTATATCCTCCTCATGAAAGTCTTGAACTGAAATCATTTGTCCCAACCCTGGCATTTAAATTCCTGTTAGATTTTGCTGATTGCTGCAGGATGTACCAATAACTAGCACTAATATACCATGTACCATCACTAGCACTGATGATGTTATTTAGTTTGGGGAGTGAAAGCTCAGGAAGAAAACAACCAAGTTCAGAGAGCATCAAGGACGCCTTGCTGCAGGGTGTATATCTAAGCAAGTGACAATAAAAAATTGAATATTGGGTGTTGTTAGTCTGGATATGGTTTTTTTTAGAAGAGGGATGTTAATCATTGATGTTAAGGAATATGATTTCAATTTGGTTGAGGGAGAGCAGGAAGACATACCCCTGGGTTTAAAGGAGGCAGAGGAACACATTTCAATTGTAAAACTGTATTAACTCCCTTGGGTCCCCCTCCTATCTTACCTGGATAGTCTATATTCTATAATGAATTGACCAGTAACTACCCCAACTCTATCTATGATGTGGCAGCCCAGGTTTAGATATTCAAAGATTGTTCTTTTGACAGTCCTGACCAGCTAGCAATATTCCAAGTCAATAGGGAGATTAGGTGGATCCGTTCATAGGAGGTATCTGTCTGTGTTGTAAAGTTGTTGTCCCTGGGAAGTTATAATTGCTGTCCTAGAATCCTAGCATCCAATATAAAGACTTTTCTGATAGATATGGAGAGAAATTTGTTGCACCTAAAATGAACAATTTAATTTGCAGGGAATATCTAAAGAGGGTTTACTACAGAGCTGGGCTCTTTATAACCCACAAGCCACATCCAGCTCAGGGGCAGCAGCAGTGGGCAGGGCAGTAGTGGGGCAACATTGGGGCAGCAGCCATCCACAACAATCCCAGATTCTCCTGTGACCCTTTGAGAAAATTAGTTGCCCACCTCTGGTTTAATATGTATGAAGTCCCAATCTTTGCCTTGTCAAGGAATAAGGATCTATTAATAAAGTCATTTGACTGCAGTTTTGTCAGCTTTATTTTAACAATTTGCCCTTTATCAGAGAACATGTCAGAAATAGTCTGTAGAGATTCTCAGTCATCCAGGTCATGATTGTCCCAAAGGTGCTTTTTCAGGAGGCAACTGGACTTTCTTGTTTTTTCTTTGAAGACATTTTACTTCTAATCCAAGAAGTTTCTTCAGCTCTGACCAGATGGTGTGGAATAGAAGGATTTATATTCTTTGCAGACAGCTGGTCACTTGCATCCTTTTACAGGGTTGTTGAAGCACTTGGAGGTTTACCTATGTCCTCAGGGTCACCTGAGTTCCTGTAGCCTGCATTTTTTCTGGAAATCCATTCATACTCCCACACCGTTCAAAGGGTAATTCATCCCAAATTGCATAGCTAAAAGTCTGTAAAGATTCTCAGTCATCCAGGTCATGGTTGTCCCAAAGGTGTTTTTTCAGGAGGCAACTGGACATTTCGCTTAAATCCTTCCCCACCATCCAGTCAGAGCTGAAGAAGCTTCTTGGATAAGAAACGAAATGTCTTCAAAGAAAAAACAAGAAAGTCCAGTTGCCTCCTGAAAAGCACCTTTAGGATGTCAGAAATATGTGGCTTTAACCTGGGCTTCTGCATAGTCTTAATGAAGTGGTAGGTCCAGCATCATGTTTCTTAGCAGAGCATCAAAATCTTTTTCCAGGAATTCCAGATAATATTTTATAAATAAGTATGCTATTTATAAGTATGCTCAAATAATAAGATTATTTGGGTTTAAACTCCATTGAATTTTCTGGTGGGAATCTTTCCGTAGTCTGCATTTACATCTTGCTTGTAAGCTTTTTTTTAAATGTCCCTTGGGGTTAGCAGGTGAATTAGCAAGTTATAAACAGAGTGAGAAATGGGGAGAGAATCCAGATTCTAATTTAGCTCTTGCTTGCCAGGTAGTGAAATATCTAGCAGCTGTTTTTTTTTCCAGTTCTGTTTGAAGGTCCCCCATTCAGTTGATTCAAGGGCTGCAAACCTGTTAAAGGTGAGAGGAAAATTCATTTTGCTTACAGATTCTTTTTGTAAAACATATTCTTCTATCTTTGGCTGTTTAGCAGATTTGATAAAAAAGGGATCCCAGACTGATGCCACGATGTTTCTTTTTCCCATGTTGTACAAATCCATTCAGAATCTTTGCCTGCACAATTTTACCTCTATTTATTTTATTTTATTTATTTTGTCAAGCGATTATAAGATAACAGGTATAAGTATATCATAGTTATGAATACATGAAACGGATACATATAAGAAAAATAAAAAGAAGCAATAGGACAGGGACGGTAGGCACGTTGGTTCGCTTATGCACGTCCCCTACAGACCTCTTAGGAAAGGGGTGAGGTCAGTAGTAGACAGTCACTTGAACAAACACTTGAACGACTGTATCTAAACATAACTAAGGAGCCAAATAAAGGTCTATAATAAAGTTCCTGAAACCTAGCATAGTTATTTATAACCAAGAATGAGCTAAACGAAAAACAAAAGTAACTAAAATACATCGTTATAAAGTAACATAACCTTGAAAGGGGAAGGAAACTTTGGAAAATACGCGTTGCTGGGCTGAGGCCTTGGCTTCTCCAATATTACATTACACGCGCTTTTTATCGGATATGTTAGAACGGCAACATTACTTGGTACTGCTTTTGTTTTAGAGTAGAGGAGGCGTGACGTGGAGAACCGGTATGCCAACATCAGTATCACCGCAAGCATTCCTATTTTCCACCTCCTAACAATGGCTCGGGGGCGTGGGAGGGAGGCAATCGGCAGGCAGAAACCCCGTGGCTGCAGCCTCGCCGCTCGGCGGGCAAAGCGCCCCTCTTCTCCCGGGCCGAGCGCGAGCGCCTTTTAGGCTGAAGGGGCACCTGGGTGACGCTGAAGAAAGCCAGGCGGCAGAGACACGTGGTGGGCGCTTCCGCCTCGAGCGGAGTTCGGAGAGCAGTGCGCACGAGGAAAATCTGAGACGTCTCCCAGGGTCGAACCGCTCCGCGACTTCCTCGTGCCAGCAAAGTTTTCGTCGGTTCCGCCCCCCTCGGCGGTCCGCCTTACGAGCTCGGCTGTCCGTGCTTTGGACGGTGAAAGGCAGGAATGCCCCGGCAGTTTCATCCTGGCTTCGGACGTGCTGTCCTCGGTGTGGTTCTTCGGCCGAGCCAACGAGGCTGAGACGAAAAAACAGGACTCGGAACCGGTAAGTTTGTCTGCCTTAACTTTCCTCACTGCCTTTCCCGTAGTTTCGGGTGTTGTTCCTTTCCCTTCATTGGTCAACACGGTTCTTCCCACCTAGCGTCCCGCGATTTGGGAATGGGCGTCTTTGAACACAACCAGAAGGAGGTTTGGCAGCGGATGGGAACTCTGTTTCCACTGCTTTGAATGGGTGATAGTGAG
Source organism: Naja naja (assembly GCA_009733165.1). Taxonomy (NCBI): domain Eukaryota; kingdom Metazoa; phylum Chordata; class Lepidosauria; order Squamata; family Elapidae; genus Naja; species Naja naja. The sequence continues at coordinate 307,158,935 of CM019148.1, forward strand.
TGTGCTGCGTAGGGTAGAATTTTTAATACTGTAATTTAAAAAAAAAACGAAATGGAAAAAAATGCCTATTAGGCTGTCCCATTAGAACTGCTTTAAAGGAGATCTTCTGATTAGCTACTATAACCCTATTGACAGGAAACAATAATAGCTGATGCTCAACACATCTGGGACAATAAAAACCCACTGAAAAAGTCTGCACTCCTGTGCTAGTTTGTCATGGGGATACATCTGTAATAAAGTTCTGTACTCATTAGTCTTTAAACAGGTTTAAAGGTTCTGAATATTATTTAGGGAGCTAGATGTAAAAGACTGCTCAATACTTAAGGGAAAAATACTCCTTTTTAAAGATACCCCCCTATTTTTACAGGTGCTAAAATGTAGGTACTCTTTATGAAATGTAGAACAGTTGTTGCTGTGTATCACTTTTTAAAACATTTCCTTAAAGAATGTTGCTTTTCTGGGAGAGGCTATGCCAGTTGAATTATGATCCAGTAACTGAGTTCACACAACAGAAGTACCCATGAGTAACTTGATCATGGCTTACTCAGTTAACAAATTATCCAAGTTTGCATAAGCATTTGTGTTGGGTTCCCACAGTGTGCTTGTCTTCAGTTGTTTAGTGTGTTCAAATGTTAATGTCTCATGGGAATGATTGCAGTAAGGATAGCTTTTAGCAGGTAATATGTTGCACTCATAAAGATTCAGAGGATGGAAAGCAATGGGCAGATGAGTCAAGAAAGGATAGGTTTAAGGATTGCTAAGGGCTTGTTAATGAGCTGAATCCCATGGACTGGCTTTGATATTCTTTTTGAAGAGAACAAAAGAGGGTAGTAGAGGAGACAGGGGACAAATAAGCCATAATCTTAGAGAAAGGAGCACAGTGATAAGACAAGTGAGTCCTGAGGGGGAAAGGGCTAAATAAAACATGTTGACTGGGGAATTCTGGGAACTGAGGTCCAGACATTTTAAAATTACTAGAGATGAGAAACACAGCTCTGGTGTATCCTAGTGTAGAATGTACCCTTCATTGTGTGGGTTTATATCTAAATAGATATTGGGTTGGGCTAGAAAGGAGAGGCTTAAAAAGTTATCTAGAGTTGAAGACAAAATTTGGTATCTATTTTTAAGCTGTTGTCTTTTTTGTCTTTTTTTTCAGGGATTGTCTTTTTTTTCTAACTAGGCAGTTCTCTGCAATCTATCTGCAATAATGTAACTACCAAAATAAACATGCACAGACATAATCCGATATTATGTTTACCTGTTCTTTATTTCATTTTAGCGATGCGTGAAATATTTTGTCAGGCGACTCTACCAGGTCTGCTCATGTACAGCAGTGTTTTACCAGTTTTTATTCCTTTTTGTTTTTAGGGAGTTAAGATTTTTATTTCCCTGGAAAAAGGAAGGGAGGGAGGGAGGAGTCTGGGTAAGGTCTCCATAATTCCCATGTGAGACTAGAAATACTAAGGAAGCATCAAGGGTGTCATGGGAGGGGAGAGTCAACAATATTAAAACAGAAACAGGTGGGCTGATCAAAGTCCCACCACCCCTTTTTATCTATGCAATGCATGTTAAAAGGGCTGGAGCTTTGATAACACAGTTGCGCCTGTCATTTTGAACTTTTGAGTCCCTTTGAAGACATCCCTGAACAATGTTTGCCAATGAGTCCTTCAGTCTGTTCCACCCAGTAGGAGTTTAAGGCAGGAAATGGAGAAAATGCTTTCCTTGATAGACACATCAGAGTTACCTGTGAGAAGAAGCTAGCTTTTCCCAGTGCTTTAGAAATGTTCTCAGATTTTAGGAGAAATGTCTTTGAAACTTACAAAATATGGGAGAAAAATGCTACTGAATTTGCTCTTTGTGAACACACATGGATGCACATACACCAAGCTCAGTCCCAGCATTTTAGAACAGAGGCTAATGTGTATTGGATATTTGTGCACACTCTCTCTTATCTAGCCATGCAAAACCTTCTAGAATTTCTAAGCATGTGTCTAAACATTTGGTTGTTCTTTGTGTGTAAATTTTCCACTTAGAAGGACACATTAACATAAACATTGACTTGGCTTCCACCAAAAACAGTGTAATAAATAATTCTAGAGTTTATGAGCTCCTCTCCTCTATACTCAATATCCCAGCTCTTTCTATAATTGATGCAGTCTCTACTCTACTTTTTATTTTAAAAAATTGTCTACATATTTGGTATGGTAGTTGCCAAATTAGTGTAATTACTATTGTATAAACAAACATTGGAACTGGGAAAATCCAAACTTCAGGCTATCCTTACTCGTGGAAATGCATTGGGAGTTTGGGCTATCACTTTCTATCAAATCGACTTACAGTTTTCATGAGAATAAAATGAAAAGCAATTCCTATCAGTGCCTGGTGATTTGATCAATTATTTATTAATTATTTTTTGAAAACTAATAATAGCCTTCTGTCTATTTTAAAACAGAATAATGTATCTGAAATACAATAGAATGAAGTTACTAAAAATACAGTACATAGTAAATGACATAAAAACCAACAGCATTTCAAAAGGCAGTAAGAACTACAGTATAATAATAGTCCTTGTAAAAAGCAGATAAGAACTAAAATGAGCATTCCTCAAATTGTTATGCTACAAACTAGAAAGAATGTTTAGAATCTTGCTAAAATGTCCTTTCTTTCAAAGATTTCCCAGTAGAAGATGGCCTAGCTGACTTTTGCTATATATATATATTATGTGGCATTGCCAAAAAAATTGTATGGATGTCACTAAGAGTTGAGTTCTAATTCAGGATGTCTTACCAACATTTCTGGGTGGGGGTTCTTTACCCTTCATCAAAATATTTTTCCTTCAGCTCAGTTCATAGAAAGAAAAATGATTTGGAATGTTCTGCTGAAAACAGAGAAATACAGAACTGAATAAATCTTGTGCCAGATCTGAAATACCTAGAGTAACTGTGCAACCATATATCTTGCACATAGGTAAGTTATCAATTGCTTACTACTTGTTTAAATGTGCCCTTAGGTTTTAGCATACATTTAGCATACAATGAAAGTACATTGCATAAAGAATTCATCTGGACTTCATTCACTATTTGTAAAAAAAAGCCAGGCTTTTTGGACAACAGTGACTTTCATTTTTGCCATCAAGGACAATGTCTATGGATAATCTCAATTAACCAGATCATGTTTGTCCAAAGGTGCTTTTTCCAAAAGACAACTGTTTGTGTTTGTTTTTTTTTTTCTTTCAAAATATTTTGCTTCTCATCTAAATGTCTTATCTCTCCGCTCTCATAGCGTCCGCAGATAACCGCCCGGCGCCCTGTTCCGGGTCACACGCTCCCTTCTTCGTCCAGAGGAGGGGCCGGACCCGCTGCGGGGAAGGGCTGAGGAATTTGGGCAATATCTGTCGGATAAGATCGCTCGGATTCGGAGCGGGTTGTCCTCTGATTTGCAGTGGTTGGAGGAGCGGATACGGGAGTCTGGCCATTACGTTTGGGATGAGTTCGATCCTGTTTCCGAGGATGAAGTGGACGGGATTATGCGGCGCCTGAGTTCCACCACATGTTTGTTGGACCCGTGCCCCTCCTGGTTGGCTTATGCCGCCAGGGAGGTCACCTGCGCTGGATCCGGGCAGTTGTCAACGCCTCTTTGAGAGGGGCGTCTTTCCTCCGCCTTGAAGGAGGCGGTGGTGAGGCCCTCCTGAAGAAGCCTGCCCTGGATCCGACCGTGTTAGACAACTTTCGTCCAGTCTCCAACCTTCGCTTCTTGGCGAAGGTTGTTGAGAGTGTGGTGGCCCGGCAATTTCCGCTTTTCCTGGAGGAAACGGACTACCTCGATCCGTACCAATCGGGCTTCCGGCCTGGTTTCAGCACGGAGACGGCATTGGTCGCACTGTTGGATGATCTCTGGAGGGCACGGGACAGGGGTTTTTCCTCTGTCCTGGTCCTATTAGACCTCTCAGCGGCTTTCGATACCATCGACCATGGTATCCTTTTGCACGCCTTGTGGGGTTGGGGGTGGGGGCACTGTTCTTCGGTGGCTCTCCTCCTACCTCGCTGGGCGGTCGCAATCGTGTTGGCAGGGGGCAGAGGTCGCCCCAAGGCGCTCACTTGTGGGGTCCCTCAGGGGTCGGTCCTTTCCCCTCTTATTTAACATCTACATGAAACCGCTGGGTGAGATCATCCGTGGTTTTGGGGTGAGGTATCATCAATATGCGATGATACTCAACTGTATATCTCCACCCCAAACCAGATCAGTGATGCCCTCTCCGTGATGACTCGCTGTCTGGATGCGGCGAATCTGGATGGACAGCAACATGCTTCGACTCAACCCGGCCAAGACTGAGTGGTTGTACATACCGGCATCCCGTTCCAGCTTAGAATGTCCATCGTGACCATAGGGGAGTGGTGTTGCCCCTGTGGACAGGGCGAGGAACCTGGGGGTCCTCCTGGATGCACGGCTCCGGTTGGAGGAGCAGGTGGGAGCCGTCGCCAGGGGGGCCTTTGCCCAGGTCTGGCTGGTTCGCCAGCTTCGCCCGTTCCTGGACCGGGATGCCCTGCGTACAGTCACTCATGCCCTTGTTACCTCGCGACTCGACTATTGCAATGCTCTCTATTTAGGACTGCCCTTGCATACCATCCGAGACTGCAGCTGGTGCAAAATGGCGGCGCGGGCGGTGATGGGAGTTTCCCGTTCTCCCATGTTAGCCCCCTCCTGCTGCTGCCTGCATTGGTTGCCGGTTGCCCTCCGGTGAGATTCAAGGTTTTAACTTTAACATACAAAGTCCTACATGACATGGGTCCTTATTATTTAAGGGAGAGACTGCTGCCGACATCGAATACTAACCGCCCTGTATGAAGTCACAGACAAGGACTCCTTGGGGTCCCATCAGCTGGGCAATGCCGGCTGGCAGTCCCCCGACAATGTGCCTACTCTGTTGCGGTCCCTGAACTCTGGAACCAACTTCCCCTGGGGCTCCGCTTGCCCTGACCTCCGCACCTTCCGCCATGACTTGAAGACCTGGTTATTTGACCAAGCCGGGCTGTGACCCATGGGTGGGGTGTTTTAGATTTTGTGGTTTTTAAGTTTTGTATTAATTGGGACCATTAATTTAATTCTTTTTTAAATATTTATTGTGTTTGTTTTTATTGTAAGCCGCCCCGAGTCTTCGGAGATGGGGCAGCATATAAGTCCCATTAATAAATAAATAAATAAATAAATAAATAAAAAACTTCTTCAGAAGTGAAATATTTTGTAAGAAAAAAAAAACACAAGAAAGCTCTTTTCCTTTTGGAAACGGCACCTTTTGGGAGATCCATCAAGGACAATGTCCCATCTCTGAGACTCTGAATCTTGCCAACATAGTTGAATCTCACCTGAGCTTCCTGATCATACCGTGTTTCCCCGAAAACAAGACACTGTCTTATATATTTTTTGGCTCCCAAAAACACACTAGGTCTTATTTTTGGGGTAGGTCTTATATATTTATGGTGCCAAATAGTGGGTGTGAGTGTAGGGGGTGTTTCGGGTGCACGGTTGCTCCCTGAAAAGTCTTCCTGGAACTGGAGATTTACACTAGGTCTTATTTTTGGGGTAGGTCTTATATTAGGGCAGGTTTAGAAAATAGTGCTAGGTCTTACTTTCGGGGTAGGTCTTATTTTCGGGGAAACACGGTAGATACATTTGAATTACTATATCTTTATGGTTACTAGATATAAGGAAATAAAGATAAGTAAATGTCCACATGATTTATGACTGTTTCACACCATATTGGCAAGATAGAATAATTATCAAAAGCTATTTTAATTTTTGTCAGATACCCAAATTTTTGCTTGTGTGAAACTTATGCTAGTATTTTTGTAGAAGTATTAAATAGATTACAATATTGGGAAGCATTCAGACCACACAGTCCCAACCCATATCTTACACACTTAATTTATTTAGATAAATTGGATCTTTTCTTTTAATATGAAACATGAAATCTGATCCAGCAGAATCAGATGTTAAAAGAGGGGGGTTGGTAGTACAATGTAAGTTACTAAAAAGCAGATAGAGATGGGTTTTCAATTACTGGAGCCTTTTAAGAGAAAATTGATGGTTACCTCTCAAGGATCTTATACCAATGGTCTGTTTTCATGGCAAAAAGTTGAACTACAGCAGGGCTGTCAAACTACCCTTGTCACGGTGGCATCACGTGACGTATCCAGAATTTCCCCCCTTTGTTAAACTGGGCGTGGGCCTGGCCTGTGCATGATGCATCCAGCCTGCAGGCCGGGAGTTTGACAGCCCTGAACTACAGTACAGGTTATCCTCAACTTACGACTGGTCATTTAGCGACCATTCAAAGTTACAATGGATTCTGAACAAGAAACTTATGATCTGAATTTGAAGTTCCAATGTCCACTTGGCAACCAACCTACATTTATGGCCATTTGCAGAATCCCACAGTCATATGACTACAATTTATGATGTTTTTCCAAAGAACTGTTTACATCTGGTTTCTTGAAAAAAATGTCCCATAGAGAATTCACTTAATGATGAAATGCATTTGCTTTACAATCACTATGCTTGCTTAATGACTGCTGCAAAAGTTGTAAAATCGGGTGTGATCATGTTACAACTTACGACCAAAATTGCAGGCTTCATTACAGTCATAAGTTAGGGCTACCTGTAAATGAAGTTGCTCCAAGTCTATGATTTTGTATGATTAGTTCAGAGTATGTTAAATCATAGTGTGCTTGGTTTAGTTTTAGCGTATCATATTGTGTGAACTTAGCAATTATGATAGTTTATGCTTTAGTATATTATCTAAATACATCAAATTGTGATTTTTTAATTTGTTCATTGGTAGCTATGACTATGACAGTGCAATGAATGCATTCTAATATATGCAAGCTATGATTTTGGTTACTCAGTGCTGCATTTTCTTCTTGTGTATGCTTAAAGACTTAAAGAAAATGGAGCTTTGTGTGTGCCATAAGAACCACATGTGGCTCTTTAGAAAACATGTGGACTAATGAGTACATTAATGGAAGGAAATATCTTCCACAGAAGGGGGAACCTTTGATGCATTTTCTAAATGGGAGGGGACTGTTTCAGTAACCTAATTCCTGTGATCCTGGCAACTGTTGTATTTTTCAACCTGCTGCAGAGGCTTTTATGAAATGTTATTCTATCATGTGACTGGAGTTCTCCCCCTGTTCTTTCTTTAGGAACGCTTCAAAGATGCAGCATTAATTCAAAGGCAGCTACTGATCTCCAGATCTTGCTGAAACTACTGAATTCTACTGCATGACAATGTCGCTGGGACACTTAAGCAAGGGAGTCATCCTAGATGAACTTATTGATACCTGTATTGATTCTTTTGGTGAGTTGATTGTACTTTTAACCATTTTTACAATTTTTGAGTAGGGTTTTTTTTTTACCATTTGAGCAATTTACTTTGTAGTGTTTGATATATAATTATGTGTGACTTTATATTTAATACTACTCTTACAAATATAAACCATTGGATGTTTTGGTAATATTGATGATGCAAGTGTTGTCTTAGGAAAAAATTAACCAGTCCACCAGAAATATCACAGGTGGTATTATTTATTTTATTTATTTGATTTGTCAATCGCTTACAAGATAATAGGTATAAGCATAAACATAGTTATGAATACATGAAATGGATACATATAAGAAATAAAAAGAAACAATAGGACAGGGATGGTAGGGACGTTGGTGTACTTATGCATGCCCCCTACAGACCTCTTAGGAAAGGAAAGATTACATGCAATCTATCTCTGTCCAGCTTTGAATAACAGGCATATAAATAAGTAAAAAATGTAGATGGTATTTTGCAGAATTGAACTAAGTATCAGTTAGATAAGGATATTTTTTTTATTTTGCACTTTTAAAACATAGCTCACAACTAAATTGATAGCTAATTTGAAGGAAAGTACTTGTTCTGCCATAAATACAATGTTTTAGCCTTGTAAAAGAGAACATAATTTATAAAACTCAGTTGTTAAGCTTTTAGTTGCCATATGCATTATTCATGCTTTTTACTACTTTATTGACAGAATAATTTTGAATAGAGATAACAATACACAGCCAATCCAATGCATACTTTGGAATATGTTCCAATGGGTTGAATGGGGCTTAGTTCCTGGTTCAGTTCAATTTGTAAATGTTTATAATCTTTTTACCATGTTTATCAGTTTGCTTTAGTTTATAAATTGCTATTTATTTTCTTCATGAAATCTCAATATAAAAATATTGAGAAATAATTTTGATTTTTGTGAGTTTATATTTTATAATATTGTCTATGTTGATTTTTACATTTTCTTTTGCTATGTCTTTTACATTGTATTTTTTTGTGATCAACATATAACTGAAGGTATATTATTCTAGCTGTGGGTGAATAAGCTGCTTTTTGTCCTTGTTTATTCCTCCTACCTACATAACAATGCACGACAAGTAAAGATAGCTAATCCATTTGAATTATAGTTCATTCATGTGCATGTAAAATAATACACTTTGATAGCTTTTTTTCCTTGTGAACAATTTACAGCAGTGAATAGGCTTAGCAGTTAACACCAAATCTTCCTAATGCCAGAGGAAAGCATGCACATTACTTATTTATAACAAAGCATTTATAACAAATAAATATTTGCTTAGTGGAATTTCCAAAAACATTTGTTTTCTATTGTTTCTTTCGGTATCATATCTAATTGATGTAATGGTTATGGTTTATTCACAGTGCAATAAAAGAGTTAAATCTATTCTTACACAATTATCAAAGATATATATATATATATATATATATATATATATATATATATATATGTATGTAGGTCTTGGTGTATTCGGGTCTTGTCCCGTGTAAGATTGAGAATACCTTGGCAACGTTTCGACGAAATCTCATCCGTCATCTTCAGGCTGGTTTCTTCAGCTCGTTCTCCTGGGAGAGTGTGTGATAGTGGCTGTTTTCCCTTTTAAACTCTAGAGTTGGCTGTGTTGTTACTTCTTGATTGGTTGATGGGTTGATGTATGCAGATTGGATGGCTTTTTCCTGAGACCCTGTGTGGCTGAGGTGCTGGCTGTGTGTCTCGCAGCCTTTTGTGTTGTAACGACCTGGGTAATGGGCTGTGTGATGACCTTCTGAGTTCTATTGTTGTGATGTCCTGGGTGTGGTGCTGTAATCTCCTGGGTCGTTGTCTGTGTTGCAGCCTCCTGATGTTTTGTGTTGTAATCTCCTGAGTTCCTGGTGGAAGGCTGTGATGTGACATTCTGGGCCTTGGTTTGGCTCCGAGTTTGAGGTCTGGCTATGTGTTTATAGCGTGTGTCAGTTTGCTTAGTTTGGGGGTTGGAGGGGTGTGTGGCAGCTGGTGTTGCAGCCATGGTCTGGTTCACAACAATAGAACTCAGAAGGTCAGCACACAGCCCATTACCAGGTCGTTACAACACAAAAGGCTGAGAGACACACAGCCAGCACCTCAGCCACACAGGGTCTCAGGAAAAAGCCATCCAATCTGCATACATCAACTCCACAAACCAATCAAGAAGTAACAACACACCAACTCTAGAGTTTAAAAGGGAAAACAGCCACTATCACACACTTCTCCCAGAAGAACGCGCTGAAGACACCAGCCTGAAGATGACTGATGAGATTTCGTCGAAACGTTGCCAAGGTATTCTCAATCTTACACGGACAAGACCGAATACACCAAGACCTACATACCTTTACCCGTGAAAATCTACGGAAAAAAAAATATATATATATATATATATATACACATATATACATACATACACACACACACATACATACATACACACATACATAACACACACACACACACACACACACACACATATATATATGTATATGTGACGTTTCAACGAGATCCCACTCGCCATCTTCAGGCTAGTGTCTTCGGCTTTGTGCTTGTGCCAGCCGAAGACACCAGCCTGAAGATGGCGAGTGGGATCTCATCAAAACGTCGCCAAGATACTGTTAATCTTACACGGGACAAGACCTGAATACACCAAGACAGACAGACAGACAGATATATATATATATATATATATATATATATATATATATATATATATATATGGGATTCCTATTTCTGCTTTAAACAAATTAAATGAACTAAAGAATGTAGTACCCCTTTTGCTGATGTGTTAAACAATTGAGTTGAAGGGAAACTTTCTATGTATATTATTTACTTATATGATTATTTTAAAATCCCATCTTTTATTACTTTATAAGTAACTAAAAGCAATGGACATACATAATAACCCTTTCTCCTCCAATTTCCCCACAACAACAATCCTGAGAATAGGATTGTGTGGGAGAGTAACTGGTCCAAAGTTACCCAGCCTTGTTTCCTGCTTAAGGCAGGACTAGAACTCACGGTCTCCTGGCATCTAGCCTAGTGCCTTAAACTCTAGATCAGGGGTGGGAAACTTTTTGACTCGAGGACCACAATGGGTTCTTAAACTGGACTGGAGGGCCGGAACAAAAGCATGGATGGAGTGTTTGTGTGAACTAATATAAATTCAAAGTTAGATTACTTCACGTAGCCTTCTGGGAGAGCAAGAGAACACTCCGCTTTTTCGGCTCCACGGGCCGGATAGAACAGCCGAACGGGCCGGATCCGGCCCCTGGGCCATAGTTTGCCCACGGCTGCTCTAGATCAAACTGGATCTCATCTCTCATTTAATGTTAATTATTTAACAATTAAATGAAACTGCTTTCCAAATATGATAAAGATTGCATCATGGGACTATTGGTGGGCAAATTGACAGGAGGGAAATGCTACTGGAAACTTGAAGATTCATAGAACTTGTTGAGCTTCTGAGTTAATTTAACTATTATGTTCCTGTAAATTAGTTGTGAAACAGAATAATTAACTGTGTATTAAATCAGTGTAGTACAGTATGTTGAACTATTGTGTTTCAGCTTTTATTGTTTCTGAAGTGTTCTTGTATTGTTTCAGTTTTACAAAGCTCAAGAACAGCTTGCATTAGACATTAAAAAGTGGGTTTTGAAATGAAACACCGATAATTTTATTGCTATACTTGAATGAAATTGGTTTGGAGAATGTGCATTGTGTTGAATATTCTAGGACTTCCCAATAGTTCTATACAGTGAAGAACTGAGTATAATAAACCAGAGAAGTTTCAGAGAAGTTTCTCAATTAGTTTTGGAAACTGTAAGTAATACATTGGTGACTTCTCTGCTACAATATTTTGAATGCAAAACACTACATGTTCAATTAATAATAGCAATAGTCAGTAGTAGATACATTGGAATTGCTATCAATGACACTTTTGCAGTTCAAAAGGTACACAGTTTAAATTCAGTATTATGCAAAAGCATTTTGTTTCACTAATTTGGAATTATTGAAACTATGTCATGAAGCATAAATCCTTAGGATTTTAAGCTCAGATAATAACATTTAGGTCAAAATGCGACCACCACAAATTGTTGATTATGTAGGATAGATTACTTTTGGAAGAGGCGGTTCATAAATTTTTCACTTGGAATTAAAATAAGTTTTAAGTCTAATATGCATGCATTTTCAGTATATTCCTGAATGGATTTACAAATCTATTTTTTTTAGAGAGGATCTGAACATAGTTTAGAAATATATGTCAGGAATGGACAATATGTAATTCTTCAGATGTTAAGGAACAATGGGAAATATAGTCCAACATTGTCTGGAGGAGCACACAGTGTGTGTTGACCATACTATAGAAATTTCACTTCCATAAATCATAATTACTACATTAGATTTGTGCTTAACTCTGCTACTAGGCAACACTTTAGTTGTATAAAATATCCAATGTGTTCTTTATAGACCTTACTGCTGCTTTTCATTAATAACCTTTCTGATGTCTACTCAGCTAACTACCATTCATTTAGTGACTGGTCAAACTTCTGCAGACCTATCTGAGGAGTACTTACAACTCAGATTCAAAGTTCTGATGGTTGCCTCCTCTGTGATCACTCCACTTTAGGTACTTGGCAATAGGGCCATATACAAGTGTTTGCAGTGTCCCATGGTCATGAGACTGTTTATGACAGTTTTGCTGAAAACCTGTATTTACTTCTGGTTTTTAGCAAAATTGTGCCCATAGTGAGCAGTGATTCACTTAACCCTGCCACAAAAAAGGTTGGATCTATCACATGACCGATCTATTTTAGAACTGTGAAGGACAAGCACCATTTCAGTCATAATTTGAGGGCTACCTAAACACAAATCTGCTAAGGGATGAAAAATGAGTTGCAAGATGTCTCTTGGTTTCTAGTACTAATAACTATGTGTTCAATTTTCATGAAAAAAATGTCTAGTTCTCTTAACAGCACACTTTTTAAAAATTATACTATTTAAATTTACAAAGTTACATTTAAATGGCTCAATCATAATATGCTTTAATAAATTATTCAAATATCCATGGTGAATGAAAGCTTATGTGGCATTACTGCTCTAATACTTTTTTAGCAAATGGAAAGTTATTTAATAACTTTGTAACTGGGGAAGAGCAAGAATTTGGCAGAAAGTAAATCAATCAATTGTTAATTTCAAAAAGAATCAGTGTTTCCCAAGGTAATTGGCATTTCTGGTTTAGACAGAGGAAGAGCTCCATATACCATATGTATCTGCATTGGATTTTTAGCTTAAACACTTAACAGTCAGAATCTATTTGTTTTATCCTAGTATGTATTGAACAGCTCTTCTGGTATCATAGGAGACAGTGGGTTTCATGAATAAGTATGAATGGTCTACTGGAAGAAGGACAGTCCATTTTTTTTCTTTCCAGCATGAAGGGAGGAATGCTTGTTTTCCATGCTGACTGACAAATCATATCTGTCTTCTTATCTAAAGAGTCCCAATATTCTAAATTTCTATTTTGAAGACAGAAGAGAAAGTCTCCCCTGGTTCACAGCCAGCATGAAAACACAATAGACCCGTGATGGCAAACCTATGGCACGCGTGCCACAGGTGACATGCAGAGCCCTCTCTGCAGGCACGCGAGCGGTCGGCCCAACTCAGCTCCACCTCGCCTGCATGCCTCCCAGCTGATTTTCGGGTCTGTAGATCACACTGGCCTCCCCCATCCTATTTGCAAAAACCTTAACTTTTTGCCTCACTAGCTTGCCCCACCCAACCCTATCTGCCTCTCCCGCCTCCAGAGTCACGCACGCCGCCTAACGGTTCTTTGGCTGCTCTGGTTCCTGCTCCTTGCTTGTTGTCGTTGCCGCTTGCTTGCTTGTTTGCTTGCCTGCCTGCCTGCTTGCCCTGACTCCTTGCTTGACTGCATAATATTTGGTAAGTTGCCGACTTTGTGACCCGCCCCTTCCCTTGCTTACTTTGCTCCTGCTCCTGGCCCGCTTGCTGTCAGTGCCCACATCTGCCCCCTTGCAAACCAGGAGCGCTGCCACCGGTTGCTCCCCTGTGCCCACCTTGCATCCCTGGTGGCTTTTAACAATGCCACAGGAAAGGCCTGGGATCCACATGAGCTGGGGTGGGGGAGGGCAGGCATGACTGGCTGGACGCTGCCTGGAGTGTGATTCTGGCAGAGGAAGAGCCGGTATCCCTGCACCCCTCACCTGCTCATGCCACTCATGCTGCTGCCGCTGCCACCAGGAAAGGTTGGTGGTCCCCAGTGCACCCATGTTGATAACATGAGCGATAAATGGGGAGAGAGGGTACTGCGTGGGAGATTGTGGAATCGGGGCAATTCCCAAGTGTCCCCTGGCCTGTGAGGGGAGGGCGTGATCTCCCACGCTCCACCCACCCACCTGAGCCACAAAGCCCTGGCCTCCCCTCTGGCACCTGCCAAGCCTCTCTTTCCCCACACTAGGTACAAATACTGGATTGCTTTCTTTTCATTTTATTCAAATAACAACAAAAAGAGACCCCACTCCCCTTTCAGGTGGGGTACAGAGAGGAGGGGGCTCTTGCTTAGGTAACTCCTTTTTCCCATAATAAGCAACATCTTATCTCTCCCTCTCTTTCTATCTCTCTGCTCTCTTTCTCTCTCTTTCTCCCTTTCTCTTTCTCCCTCTTTTTCATATCTTTCTCCCTTTTCTTTCATCTCCTTCTCCCTATCTTTCTCTCTGTGTCTCTCTTTCTCCCTTTCTCCCTCTCTCTCTCTTTCACCCTCTCTCTCTTTCTCCCTCTTTCTTTCATCTCCCTTGAAGAGATGGAATGGGGCATTGTCTACACTTATGTAGATTTCATCTCTTTCCCCACACTAGGTACAAATACTGGATTGCTTTCTTTTCATTTTATTCAAATAACAACAAAAAACCCAATACAGTTCAGTATGAATTGGCTTTCCAGTCCCTCCTTGATGCACTTTTTAACATTGGATATCTAGTTTAAATGCCAAAGAAAAATCAGTGATATATTTTTCAGACCTTTGGAGGCTCACACTGTCAATCGTTCACACTACTCAAAGATATTTGTTTAAAGTAAAACTAACAGGTGTAAATTAAGTTTTAGCTAAAAAATGGAGCTTTAATTCCAGAATTTTGTGTTTTTGTAAACTCCAAGACAGTCTTGAATACCCAAAAATGAGTGCAGCATGTGTTGCTCTCAAACTTACAAAATATGAACCAAGGATAGAAAAAGTATCAGCATGCATACAAGAGCAAAAGTCACATTAATCAAAAGCATGCCAAATACGAAGTTTTAACTTTAATGAAAAGTTATTTGTATAATTGAAAGCGTTGTTATTGTGGGGGGGGGAGGGGTTTCAGAGAAAAGAAGTTGATCATGCATGAGTTTTTTCTAAACTAAAACATTATTCAGGTTAAATTGCCTTGTCAGGAGTGGGGTTCTGCCGAGTGGTAGCTGGGAAAATCAGCAGAGAGAGAACCATTTCTCTCTGCTGATCTTCTTGGCTTCTGTTTTGGCCCAACCGCCCACCTGGGCTCTTGGCTGTTTTTTATTTCCTGCTTTTTCAACCTTAGCTGCTTTACACAGCACAGCTGAGGTTGAAAAAGCAGGAAAGAAGAGGATTTTCAAATGCTGTGCACCCACACGCAGCGCTTGTCAGCTGTCCAGGCAGCACAGCTGATGATTTCTTCCAAACACTGTGCACATGCGCACAGCGCACATTAGGTGTGGCCGTGCTCATGGCTGCATGCAAAACGCACGCTCACCATATCGGTTATAACACCGGTTGGATCCCACCCTGCGTATTGGCACTTCACAATAAGTAAGTGGGTTTTGGGTTGCAGTTTGGGCACTCGGTGCCGAAAAGGTTCGCCATCACTGCAAATGAGAAGATTTGCAGCTTAGTAGCTTTTTTTGAAGATGTAAGAACACATTATGTAGAATTTCATTGCAAAAAAGCATCATGAATTGCTTATAAGCATTGCGGATTTTTATAGAAATGGAAACTGCATGAAGCCAAGGCAAACTGAGTTCAAATACTATATAGCCAAAAGGAAAACAGCCCCAAGTTTTAGATCTTCCTTCCCTCCAATAAAAAGCTTATCTTCCACTGTTAATATGTGAATTTAAGATAACTTTCCCATTTTAAAAGTTAGATATTTTGAAGAAATTTTCTAACCTTTTCAGTTAAATATGTTGATTCCTGTGATGTTTTTGGAGGAAGTAGAACAAGGAAGCAGAGTCTCAGAATTCTTATTAGATGATATGAAACTTTTCTTCCTTCCAGAAAAAGATGTACTGTATGTTTGGTATTTCAAGAACAGATAAGGTCATAACACCTTTTTAAATACCGTATGCTGTACTTTTCTATTTATGTATCAAATCATTAAGCATGAATATTTAGAAACCAAATTAACTGAGGCATTTCATATGTACTTAGTCAACTTCATTGAACTCAATCATACATCTGTGTAATATATAGTTGGATTCCAAAATGTTTGCAAGTGTGAAAATCAATCAGTTTTACCCAGTATACAGTATGCTACTGAAATTTAATTTGGTTCATAGAAATTCTGGTAAATTGTAACTGTAAGTTATGTGCCACTTAATATATATTTATGTTTATGTGCCTTAAATACTGAAACAAATTCATTTTTATTTTAGTCCTTTTATGTTTTTAAATGTTAATGTATATTAAAATATTGGTCCCTCAACTGTAACTTTAAGGTTCTGTTCTCAGCAAACTGCCCAGTTCTAAGACTTATTACTATGTTTAAATGAGATTAATCTTTTGCTTTCAGCTCATTGTACTGTAATTTTGTCAAAAATGGCATAAAAGCCTTAATGTTGCTTGGCAACTAAAATGTAGTTAATGGGAAACTAATGATATTATGGGAATACAGAACTTGTTTAGAACTCTTAGAATGCTAATTTATTTAACAAGAGCTGATTATGTTCATAAAGCAGCTATCAATAAATTAACATTTACCATAGAAACAATTAAATGAAAATTCAGTGTCAATTATTTTTTTTAAAAAAAGTTCAGAATTAGAGACAGAGTCACTGACTGTTAATGAGCTACAAAAGCATTTATTTAAAATGTATTTAATATATTATATCATGAAACCTGTTGAGATTAAAATTGTAATTCTAATTTTGGAAATCTATGACTGAAATCCTATTTTATATATTAAAAGGTTGTTAATGTTATTTAGGTTCCTTTTCTACAGAAATATTCTTAATCTTTTCCCCCAAGGACTTCATTAATAATGAAACAAGAAAAACAAGGAGTGTTGGCAAATTCTAAAACGATTCAGGCACACACAATTGCATAATTTGTTTTCTAATAGGAAAAATGAGCCCAGCTTTTAGTAAAAAATAAACTTGTGTGGAATGTATATTGGGATAATATTTACATACCTTGCAATTTGTTCTTATATCCTTTTATATGTTTATTATTTTTATTTATACATCATTTGGTATATTTTTCCCAACTTAAAGATGCTTTGAATAGTACCCAGTAATTCAAAATACCAGCAGAAGTAAACTAATTCTATGTTACCTGTTATGATATGTACAGAACCCTTGAGTAACAAGGATATGCACATGGAATCGTTTATGAGAATAGTTGTGAATAAATGTTCAGCCCTACACAGATACACTGAATTGGGTTAAAGTTTACTTTAAGAAATAGCACAGTCCAATAAACAGTCCAAGTCATAAATGTTTAACAGTCCAAATAATATCCAGTTACAAAGTCTTCTTACCCGTTGCAAGTTGTTTTCAGTAAACAAAGATAGCAAAGTATAAACACAGCATACATACAACAGAGAACCTTAGATAGCAACAGAATGTCAGAGAGAACAAGCTATGATCTCTAGCTCCCTCTTATGGTAATTTGCAATACAATCAACCAATTGGAATCAATACAGTGATTCTGTCTTAAAGACACAAACACACATTGTTGGTTTATATATTGCCAATCCAACTAGTTGGTTACAGAAACCTAACATTACCAACCCAATATTATAAAATGTAATAATTTATAGTATATCTTGTTAATATTTACATGAAGTTGACCTCAGATTGGAAAAAAAATAATTCACCTTTTGTGCAGCAAGGCTCCTGAATAAATAATAATATATCTTTCCATGTTTGCTAAATTAAAACTAGTTTCTTTCCTATGTAAGTGAAACACTTAATGTTATCCCAGTAAATAGTTTTTCTTGCAAAATAATGATAGTGTAGGTTTGTTAATTAGCAGCCATCATATTACATCATTATATAGATGGATCTTTTATGGCTTCACAAAGTCCTTCAAGGGAGATGGCACTCTGTTCCCTGTCTTGTTTTTGTGTGTTTATGTGTAGTGTGTAACCACACAGCCATGGACACATATATTCTGTCTATGTATATGTAGTAAAAGAAGAAAAGTTATATCCTAGGGCATCTTTAATATGAAATATTCTTTATTACCTACATGAATTTGCCAGGAGCAGATATTGAGATTTGGAGTGGAAGTTGAGAATATTCTTAATGGAATTATGATCTTCTGTTCTAGTTTTGTTTCTGTTACCTGGTATTGGTGATGCACTGGAAATGTCAAACTTTTAAGTTGAGGAGTTTCGGAATTGGGCTCAATCAGTGGTGCTTAAACTTTTTGCTTTCAGGGCCACTATCCCACTTTTAAAAATTAGGCAGAATCTCAAAAGAGCTTTTATTCATAGGGTTATTTAGGATATTTATTGAATATGTAAAAATAACAATATTAAATCCACTAAATAGTAACAGTGATGGAGTATGTTATGAAAAAAGTCTACATTTAAAAAGAACAAATTAATAATGAGAACAGTGACATCGTTTTGCAAATATCTTCAATATCTGGCAAATAATTTTGATTTTGCAGACCCCTGAGAGGGACTTGGGGACCACCATAGGTCATTGTACTAGTATTAATCACTACAAACGTTATGACAGGTAGTGGCACTGTACAGATAGAGGCTTTATCTGTGTATTGGAATATTTTGTAATCCACATTTTAATTCCTTTCTTAAGTAAGTGCCATATAAAACACAGAATTTTCCAGAAAATAACCTGGAGGGTACAAAGTGCTGTTCATTATTGAAACTAAATAAGTATGGCCCTGATTATGAGCTGAATGAGAAACTTCATGAGAGTTTTTCTTTACATCAATCTAGAAGTCTAATAAATGTCATGTAAAATATATACCTAGAGCAATTGCAAATGTTGGAGTAGTGAATCAAATAGTAGAGGATCCTCTAGTGAACGGGTGTCAAACTGGCAGCCTGCGAGCTGGATGCGTCATGCACAGTCCACGCCCACCCCAGCTCTGCAAAGTGAAAAACTTCATGAAACATCACATGACAGCAATGTGACGCGGCAAGTTTGATACTTGCACTCTAGTGTAAGAGGCTATGCATCTTGCCACCAAAAACTATGTTTCCAAGGAAAGTATTGTTTGGAAACATAGTTCCCAGCTTTAATGTTCATGTTATTTGTATCCATAAAATCTGTTTTTAAATTGGGTATCAAGTATGTGTTTCTACAACTGCAGATCTTACACATCTCCTTCACCAGAGATTGTAATCCGCTGAAATCAAAGACTTTATCTTTTAAAAAATAGGAGAGTGCTTCAAGTGCTAATGTATAATTTCTTCTAGTAATAAGAATAAACATGAAAAATAGATGATGGTTTTTAAGTATAAGGATGATACTAAACCAACATAGCTACTACAAAACATTGATTGCAGAGTGATTCAGCAGTCAAACTAAAGATGGAGGACTTCTAAACTGCAGTCTGTTAAATGTTTTATAAACTGGTCTGACTTGTATATCTTTTTAGTAATTTTAAACTGTACCTAGAATTGTAAGTACAAGCATAAAGCAGATCAACCCCACTAATTAGTATCACACTGATTTGATACAAGAGCAGTAAATAATTTCTCAAACCCTGACACTTCGACAACATGTCTGTCTGTCTACACAGACACAGACACAGACATAAACAAACACACACACACATATAAACTGCACAAGCCTAAAGAGTAAAAACTTCACTGCTGCCAGTGGTTAATAAATTGCCCAGTCAATAGATACATTTTATGAAAATTATGTGGATGTATCCAAGAATTGAGAACCAGATTGGCATAGTGGTTAAGATATCAGGCATGAATTCTAGTACCATTTTTGTCATAAAGCCAGTTGGGTGGCTTTGGCCAGTCATTCTCTCTCAGCCATAGGAAGGTGGCAATGACAAACCATTTCCAAAAATCTTGCCAAGACCACTTGAAGGACTTGCAAGAACACTGTCTAGAATGTACAAAAACAAAAAAAAAGTAACCCTGAATATAGAATTCTATCCTATCCCTCAGTGGGGATCTCAGCCAGTGAGATATATAGTGGTGCCAACTTTGCTTGCTAAGACTGAGTTCAAGTCAAATGAATATTGAAACGAATTACCATGTAATACTTTTAATAATGAAAAAATAAAATGTTGGTAGTATTGTTCTAATGTTTTCATGGATACAATACGTAATTTATGCATGAAAATTTATGAATAAAACTAGATTCTATAATTAGGAATAATTCAAGATTTGACCATAGATGATATAATAAAGATTTATGAATAGTTATTCAGTAGATAGTCTTAGATGCTAAATATATTTCATTAAAAAAACATTCTCCATCTCTTTTTTGTTGTCAAATGTTTCCCAATTGCTTTGTAAATACATTTGATGAGGACTTAGATGAAACCCTTATAATCTACTTTCCCAAAATATCCTCTGTTGCTGAATAGTAATAGTAGCTAGGGATCTCAGCAGTACTTATTTATTACTGTATTTATCCAAAGGAAGATGAACTTAAGTCAAGGACTTTCCCTCTGTCTGTCCTTATTTTTCCTTGCAATATTGTTTGGTCTTTATATCATTTGGCCTTCATTTACATCCTTGATAAAGGATGCTATTGCTTAGTATAGCTTTTTAGCTATCTCGATTTTTTTTTCATTCAAAGGGAGCTCACTTTATCTTTGCAGCTTGCAAGGTCTTCATAGTCAAAGTAATTTGTCAGCTTCTCCATAGTATCAAAATCTGAATTTTTAGAAAGCTTGATATCCTTTAAATTGTCAACTCTAAGTTTATTGAAGTTGCAAGTTACAAGTGAAGTTGTATTCATTTAACAACTGCCTTGTTTAATGAACATTCATAATTACTGCAGTGATGAAAAAGTAACTTTACAACCAATTTGTGCATTTATAACTTTTGCAGGTCTATAAAACAAAAGAAAGCTGAAGAACATACATACAATTGTAGTTTCACTTAGGATATTTTAGGATGGCGGTTGTTAATGGTACACATTTTTCTTTGGGTTTTTATTTATACTTCTTCCAAGCTACTGAGTAAGGTGTAATGGTGTTGTTTTATTTTTGTGAAACAGATTAAACTAAGAGATGCATAGTAGTCCAATATACCCAGTGACTGATTGGCTATAGAAAGCAAGCCTAAATTCAATACTCTTCATCCAAGAATATGTTAGACTCACTTAATTTATTTAGTATTAATGAGTATTCCACACAGAGGCTATATTTCATGATAGCATTATTTGATACTAATAGCTGTTTTACTGGCAGAATATCATGTAGTGGTCATTATTTTTGATCAAGTTTATTGATATTTGTAATGGAGGAACCTCCAATTTTACTCCAAAACAACAATCTATCTTAAGCACTATATGAGTTGCATTCTTTATCTTCAAACCAGAGTTATAAGTGGCCATTAATACATACATATAAGTCTTGCTTTTAGTGGTAATACTAAAAAAAGTATTCCTGTTGATGCATCTTGTAAAGAAATGTGTGTCTTTTTTTAGTACTTAGGTGTTTTGTGGGAAAGGAAGTGTTATGTCTTTTTTCACATAATTTTAGAAACTACCTAAATTTTCTTGAAGGGTTTGTTCAATTGAGTGTATAATAACTATGACGACAAATGTCCCCTTCTAAAAACCATTGCTGTTACAACACAGGAATAGTTTCTCTCCCTTGTAACCATCCACAGTTGAATTTTGAGAGAGAGTTGTTGTAGCAGAAGATAATATATGTAACTCAGGGTTGAATTGGTTGAATTCTTGGTGCTTTCTGAGCTTGGTTGTTTGTTTACAGATGTTTCATTACCCAACTAGGTAACATCAGTGCCTTCATCAGAGAGTTGTTGATTATTCTTTACTTCTTAAATAATTATGTTAATTACATGGATTTCAAAGCATGGCATGCATAACCCTGTATTGTCATAAAATTTAGATTTTATGAAACCATTTCTCAGTAAATATCTTTTTAAAAAATTACACAATATAATTAATTTATATCTAATTAACAGGGTCCCTGGGATCCTTGTATTCTTTCTATTTCTTTTCCCGCAATATATTCTTGCTAAGCTATTATATGTATTCTTGCAGATCTACCTTAGCCAAGAAGAGAAACTGCATACACACAAACACACACACTCATGAGCAAAACAAGTTAGAAGAGGGGATATTTAATATAGTACAAGTCAGAGTTGCCTTAGTAGGAAGCAACATTCAACCAATATGGGCTAATTTCTTAAGGTAAGCAGAGTCAGAAGTGGTTGGTATTTGGATCAGAAATTTCCTGGAGAACTTATGATTTTTGGTTAGATTGAAAAGTAAAAAAAATCTCACAAAGCAATAAAGGAAATCCATAACATTTCTCACCGGGTTTATGCAGACATCAGAAAATATACTTGATTCCATTTTTATTTTGGCTCCATTTTATGTTAAAGCTCAATATTCCAACTAACACTGAGCTGCTTAATATTTTCAGATGCAGATGGAAACTTGTGTAAAAATTACCAGCTCCTCTCAGTAATTTTAACCATGCACCGAGTTATCATCTCCTCCTCTGATATACTGCGAAAACTAATAGATCTATATCCTTTTATATTTTTCAATTAATGCCTTAATTGCTGATCTAAAGCCGTGACAACACAATAATTTGAAAATAATATTAAAACAAAATATGTTTTCTTTATATTAGAAATAGTATGTGTGTAAATCTCTATATTGTTTTTATATATTTACTTAAATAAATCAGGTCTCAAATATTCTTGATCTTATTTCAATCTATGATTTTGAAAAATCTGAGCTTCAATTAGTAATAACAGTAATGGCTGTATAGACTAAAATTTCATACTATAAAAATATTGTAACTGCTGTATGTCTGTGTTTCTACTTCTCTCCCCTCCCCAACCTTGTATTACTTGGAAATGTATCCTTAAAGTATTTTCCAAGCAGATTTTGTTTGTTTCAAAACGCAAAGTTTACATTTGCCAAACTATTCTGCATTATTTTCAGTTTCTGTTTATATTAATTTGCCCCACATAATTTTTGTGGATTTTATTCACAAGCTTTGTTTAATTTCAACTTTCTAATAATGTATTTGATCAGCTTATTCCCTCCTGTAGAGTTTTAATATATCAAGCAGCTAGTCCTTTGTCATACTTTTGAAATTAAAGTAGATGTTAAATGCAAGTTATTTTTAATCAAAATAAAAACAGATGTAGGTTACAAAAAAATGAATGTTGGGTTAGGTAGGACCACATAACAAGGGATTTCTAATTATCAAAATGCAAAAGAAAAAAATTGACCTTTACAGCTGAATTAGAAATAGAAGACTGGTTGTTCTATTTATTTTCTTTGCAGGTATTTTGAGAGCCCTTGGTGCAAGCTAACACTACATGTACCTGATATGATTCAGTCTGTATATCTGTAGAATAACTGATATTCTTTTCTTTTCTGTAACTGGGTCCTTTTTTATTTCTGGATTTTAATCATCTAGTCTGCTGTTGGGCTCTTTTAAGCTTTTCCATTTTTCCTACATGACTGTGTATGTATTTCTTGTTGTTTTTAAAGTATAAAGAGAATTGGTTCTAATCTGCAAAAAAATGAAAAAAAAATCTACTTATCTTGAGGAGCGCTCCCAGTCCAAATAAACATGTAAAACGTATCTAAATTAGAGGAATAGGTCATGATTATCTAAACAGAAATAGGCACTTGGAGTTCATATGTAACCATCAGAACTATATTGTACCCTTCCTGATCATATCATTTAATTTGGTAGCAGAATTGCCGAATTTTAGCAACATAATTTGAATTCTTTTTCAAATTTTCGGTTAGGTTTGAAGATGGAAGTGGGAAGAGATTGCCTGTGGGTATTCTTCTTCTCCCATCTAACCTTTTCAAGCCAATACCCCTGGCCAAGAAAGGGAATGAAAAAATTGTTTGTTTCTTTTGGTGATGTCTCAGCATAATAAGAAAACTACTTATAGCTCTTCAGACACTTAAAAGGCTGAGTTGCTGTCCCAGTGGCATATATCCTTATGATTATTTCCCCACAAAATGTCTGATTTTTAATTGGTCTTTCTTTTCTATTTGATAGCTCAAATTCCTTTGTATATTTTTTTCTGGACCTTAGGAATTTGCATTCTGGGGATAAAATTTTGAAAGAATTTACTTATTCTCCACTGAGCTGAAGGGAGAATCCAGGATGGGTAGTCTCTAGTCTCATAGCTCTGCAGCCTGAGTTGAAAACTGAGTACACCCCTCCCCGCCGGTAACGGTACCCAGTTCTTCACTTGGTCTCAGCATGTTCAGACCTTCCTTAAATGGGCTCTGAATTGTTTGGATTGTCGAAGAATATTCACCCCCTGGATAGATGGTTTTTTTTTCATTAAAGATCTTAGTTCAGGTTTGACAACTAGCCGGCTTGCTGGTCTAGAAGTTTTTTTGATTTTCGTGCCTTTTTTCCTTTTGCGTTTTTTAAAGCTTTTGATTATTTTTTTAATCTTTCTTTGCTGGTAGACTGGTTTTTTTTAATTTAATTTAATTTAATTATGGGATTTCTATGCTGCCCTATCTCCCAAAGGAATCAGGGAGGCATACAACAATAAAACACCAGGGTACAAAATTTAAAAAAACTATTAAACAAGAACGAAACCCCAATTACACATTAAAATAATTAAAACCCACAAACAATTAAAATAATTAAAAACCCCTTCAGTCCAGATTGGCCGATCGAAAAAGCCATGTTTTTAGGTCACGATGGAAGGATCGAAGGTCAGGAGCCAATCGAAGCTCCACGGGTAGTTGGTTCCAAAGGGTGGGTGCACCCACAGAAAAGGCTCTCCCCCGGGGGTTGCCAGCCAACACTGTCTGGCCGACAGCACCCTGAAGAGACCCTGGCTGTGGGAGCGCACGGGGCGATGGGAAACCGATGCTGGCAGCAGGTGCTCCTGCAAATACCCCAGACCTAGGCCATGAAGGGACTTATAGATGATTACTAACACCTTGAATCTCACTCGGAGGGCAATCGGTAACCAGTGCAGGTCATGCAGGAGGGGTGTAATATGGGAGTATCGGGACACTCCCATCACAACCTGCGTGGCTGCATTCTGCACCAGCTGAAGCCTCCGAGTGGTCCTCAAGGGAAGTCCCATGTAGAGAGCATTGCAGTAGTCTACACGGGAGGTAACAGGCGCATGAGTAACCGTACGCAGGGCATCTCGGTCCAGATAGGGACACAACTGGCACACCAGGCGAACCTGTGCAAATGCCCCCCTGGCCATAGCTCCTACCTGATCTTCCAAATTGAGCTGTGTGTCCAGGAGGATGCCTAGATTGAGTACCCTTTCCACGGGGGGTAACACCTCTCCCCCCATGACCAAAGATGGAACATCCTGGACAATCCGAGATGCCGGTACGTACAGCCACTTGGTCTTGGCCGGGTTGAGCTGAAGCCTGTTCCTTCCCATCCAGACCTGTACCGCTTCCAGGCACTGGGACATCATGTCGAGGGCATCACTGGGTTGGTTTGGGGTGGAGATAAAAAGCTGGGTATCATCAGCATACTGATGATACCTCGCCCCAAAACCACGGATAATCTCACCCAGTGCCTTCATATAGATGTTGAACAGGAGGGGAGAGAGGACCAACCCCTGAGGCACCCCACAAGTGAGGGGCTTCGGGGTTGACCTCAATCCTGCCAACACCGACTGCAAACAACCTGAGAGGTAGGAGGAGAATCACCGTAAAACAGTGCCTCCCACTCCCAACCCGCGGAGATGCCGCAGTAAGATACCATGATCGATGGTATCGAAAGCCGCTGAGAGATCTAATAGGACCAGGATAGAGGAATAACCTCTATCCCGAGCCCGCCAGAGATCATCCACCAGCGCGACCAATGCCGTCTCCATGCTGTATCCGGACCTGAAACCCGATTGATGTGGATCCAGATAGTCAGCTTCCTCTAGGAACAATGGAAGCTGCCGGGCTACCACGCTCTCAACAACCTTCGCCACAAAGCGACGGTTGGAGATGGGATGAAAGTTGTTCAAAATAGCCGGGTCCAAGGCAGGCTTCTTGAGGAGGGGCCTCACCACCGCCTCCTTCAAGGCGGAGGGGAAGGATCCCTCACTCAGAGAAGCATTGACCAGTGTCTGGAGCCAGCCTCATGTAACCTCCCGGGCGGCATAAACCAGCCAGGAGGGACACGGGTCCAATAAACATGTGGTGGCACTCAGCTTCCTCATGATCCCATCCACTTTATCCAAAGTCACAGGCTCAAACTCTTCCCAGATGGTATCCCCAAGACCTATCGCACCCCCCCATCAGACTCTGCCCAGTCGGAATCCAGACCAGCCTGGATCTGAGCGATCTTGTCCAGCAGATGTTGACTAAACTCCTCAGCCCATCCCTGCAAAGGGTTCCCCCCGTCTTCTGATTGAGGAGGGAACGGGTGACCCGAAACAGGGCAGCTGGGCGATTATCTGCAGACGCAATGAGAGCGGGGAAGTATGCAGACTTCGCCACTCGCATTGCCGCAAGGTAAGATCTAATAAAAGATCTTAACTGCGCTCAAACAGATTCGGACTGACTGGACCTTCAACTGCTCTCTAGGCCCCTTCTCCGGCGCTTCATCTCCCGGAGCTCCCCGGAAAACCAGGGAGCCAACCGGGAACTGCACCGGGTTAGAGGCCACAAAGGTACAACTCGGTCGAGAACCCCGGAGGCTGCACATTGCCAAGCGTCCACCAGGGCCTTGACCGGGCTGTGGATAAGGGAGGCAGGAAACATCCCAAGCTCCGTCTGGAACCTTTCCGGATCCATTAGGCACCTGGGGTAGAACCACCTAATCGGTTCCGCCTCCCAGTGACAAGGAGTGGCATATTGGAAGCCCAGCCAGAGGAGATAATGATCGGTGCATGACAGGGGATGAATAGTTGGTAACCCCCCCACCCAGATCATTATGCCACTGACCAGAGACAAAAACAAGATCGAGTGTGTGTCCTCCCCCATGAGTCGTGCCCTGAATTAATTGGGTGAGGTCCATGGCTGTCATGGTGTCCATGAACTCTCGAGCCAACCCAGATGTCCCACCCAGAGAAGGCAGGTTAAAATCCCCCAGAACCATAAGTCGGGGAACTCCACCACCAGCCCGGAGGGAGCATCGGGCAGCTCGGGCAGGGCCGTTGCTACGCAGCTGGGAGAAAGGTACGTAAGCAACAGGCCCAACTGGCCACCCAGGCCCCATCTCAGGAGGAGAGACTCACACCCACCTATCCAAGGAACAGTGGCCTCCCGCGGACAAAGGATAACAACTGCCACCCCACTGCCCCTACTCTGGGCTCGAGGTTGGTGTAGCAGATGGAAACCTGGTGGGCATAACTCAATCAGAGGGACTCCTTTGGGCTCAACCAGGTATCAGTAATGCAAGCCAGGTCCGCATCTTCCTCCTCGATCAGTTCTCGGACGAGGGGAGCTTTATTCACCACGGACCTGGCATTTAAATAGACCAACCTGAACCCAGGGGCGTGGTCTCCCACATCCCCAGGGAAGTGGGCAGAAACCAGAGGGTCGGAGCGCGCCACTGCCCGAAGACAGCGAGGGCACACTCCGAGATGTCGATAAGGCCCTCCGTTCCTACATTTGCCATTCCCAGTCACTGTGGGGATCATAATCCCCCCACCCCTTCCCCCAGAGCCACGGCAAGCCCCAACCCCCCTCCTCCACCATCACAGCCTTCACCAAACCTGGACTGGAACCCCACCCCCTCCCTAACCCCTTAAATGAATTAAGTAAAAAGTTCCTCAGTGAACCCTTAAAATGCTTCCTATTACAAAAACTAACCCCCCCCCTTAGTGCTATGCCACCTCTCGGGATCCCAAGATCCATCATCAAGGTAGGCCTTAGATAGTCCAACAGGTCACACCAGGGATAAGGGGACCTTCCCCAGGGCCTGTAACTCTGTGATCGTGTAAGTCCTGCAAACCATAATAGTCCATCAAATGGGAGGTGGGTCATAATATAAAAAGGCCGAATGACAGTTCATCAAGTCCAGACAAATGTCGCATAGCGCCTCTTAGGGTGTCCATCCTGGGGACCCTCTCACTGTACTCCGGGGGCAACGGATAGAAACAAAAGTGTCCAACCACTGCCCCCTCACCACAGTGGGAGGATCCAGCGCCTGGTACAAAGATAATCTGACAAGGGTGACCCCACCAGTCACTGCTGCCCTCTCACAGCAGCAGGGCAGGTGAAGAACAGAGGCCAATCCACCACCGCCCTCTCACAGCGGTGCGGACCAGCCACCCCACCAGTCTGGCAAGATGAAATGGGGAAGAGAAAGAGTGGTCCCAGCTATTGTCCTCTGGGTCAGCCTAGACCTCAATGCAGCAAAGCGGCAGCAACAAACAGTCCCCAGCTGGAGGCCAGAATCCACCTCCAGCCAGGGTGGGCAAGTCGGGAAACAGGCAAGGAAAACAGGCTGGGAAACAGGCTGGGAAACATCCCAAGCCAAGATCCATAGTCCTGCCTTGATCAATGGAAGCTGGCAGCAGCGACTCCACAAGCTGACAGAAGCCGACAGCCAATGCCCAGCCATCCCAAAGAACTTTGCTGGGCACTCATCGCCGCCGTCCACTGCCCATCGCCGCTGCCATCCACTGTCCGTTGTCCGCCTCAGTAACACAGCAATGCCTCAAAGCAAGCCAACGAAACCACCAGCCAATGCCCAGCCATCCAAACCTCGCTGGGCCTCGTTGCCGCCCGTTGCCACCTGTCGCCACCATCTGACACCCGCTGGGCCTCATCTTTGCCTGCTGCTGCCATCCGATGCCAGATGCCATAGCTGCAGCCCACTGCCACCATCCGACATCGGCAACCCCCGCATTCATCACAGCCTATCGCCATCTATCGCTCCCCACCAACCACCAACTGGGCACCATAACTGCCACCCCCAGCTGGAACCACCAGGTCACGGTGAACCAGGACAAGGGCTGGGGGCAAGAGACAAAGCCCCCTCACC
The DNA here is from genome assembly GCA_009733165.1 of Naja naja. Lineage (NCBI taxonomy): Eukaryota > Metazoa > Chordata > Lepidosauria > Squamata > Elapidae > Naja > Naja naja. The sequence goes on from CM019148.1 coordinate 307,187,717, forward strand.
CCCCCATGGCCAAAACCCAACCCCCTGACCTGGGAGCTCACTGATCGCAGACAGCCATCTTGGACATTTGTTGGTCAGATTGTGGTTGGAGGTATCCCTGACAGCCCGTGTGGCCGGGCTGGGGGGAGGAGTCAGTGCCTTCTTTAGGTCTCTCCCATGCTGTTCCTCTTACTTTGGTTAGCCGCAGCAGCTGTGAGGCGTGCCAGCCCCTTTTAGGCTTGAGTGGCCATTTTCGACGATTAGGGACAATTCTACACCTTGCCTCTAGGATTGTTCCTAATGGGGGTGATAGCCATCTGGATTTGATCCAGACCCCCTTGACCAGTCACCAGAGCACCATGGCAGCTGTGAGGTGCTTGAGCGTGCCAGAGTTATTATGGTGCAGCCAGTATTTCGTCTCGCAAGTCGCTGATCTGTCAGGGCTTGTGGCAATTTTAAAGAGTCAACCATTTGTTTTCTTCTGATCCTTTACTAAAATTGTGGAGCTGTGATGAGCTCACCACTTCTTGGTTGCACTTGCCTCCTGAAGTGGTGGACAGCTGCTTTAGCCAGAGCAGCCAGCCTTGGACTAAAGAATTTTGTTTTTATTTTTCTTCTTTCACCTTTTCTCTCTCCCTCTGTCAGTGACAGTTATTTTTGGCAGGATCAAGATGGCTGCCGGGGGGCTGATCAGGAACTGTCAGCTCCTCAGCAGAGTAGAGAGAGAGCTGCTAGAGGATCAGCTAATCCCAGGTCTGCTGGTTTAGAGGCAGCAGCTAGAATTAGAGCCAGGGCCCTAGCCCCCAAAAGACCTTCTAGGGCAGAGGAAAGACAGGCTAGGTGCAGACAGAAGGCCTTGGATAAAGAATTTGACAAGGCTGTGAGGGAATCCAAGATGGCTGACAGCAGAACATTTCTCCTATGATTCCCCAGGATAGCAGGCAGCCAGACCAATTGCCAGATAGACATTATTTGACTGCCTGGTCACTTGATGCTCAACTACCCAAGATTTGCAGGGAAACCTCCAAATTAGGGCAGAGGCTGCTCATGCTGTTTCTGAGCAATCAGAAAGGATTATGGCTGCTGGATCCGGAGCCCAATCCTCCAGCAGATCCAGGGCTGTACCTGAGGCCACTTTTACACCTACAGCTGCAGGATGGCGACCTGAGGAAGCCCAGATACAAGAGATGCCAGCATTCATGAGAGCCTGGATCTCCCAGGCAGCTAGGCAAGATTTTCAAGCAGAAGTCAACCGGTTGGGCCGGTTGCCTGGTTTGGATGCTAACAGAGGCATTCCTCAGGGGTATGGCCATGCAGAGCAACTGATCTACCACAGAGATAGTTCCTCATCCCCTTCAGGAAGGAGCCAGACTTATGTCTCTGAAATGGACCTCCCACCGGAAAGAAACTTTTCGGATGATGAATCAGAGGTAGCAGGTCCCCCCTCATTTAAAGGCCTTTTCCAGCTGGCTCTTTTTAAGACTCTGCTGGTTAAGGGTAAGAGCACAGCCCATCCAAAGAAGGACACAGTCACCCGAGATCCTCCCCCAGAGGGAGAGGAGCAGGAGGATTATTTATTCACTGAAAAAACATCAGTGGTGGATGCTCTGCCTGTGTCCCAGATGTTTTTGAATGTGATTAAAAGACAGTGGGATTCCCGGGGGTGTACACTCATCCTAGTGGCTCAGAGACGACCCTATTTAATGTGGACCAAGACCTTTTAGACATTATTGAAGTGCCAAAGGTAGATGGTCCAGTGGTGGCCCTAGCATCCTCATTGGTCATCCCACCTGATGTGGAGGATGTTTTAAAAGTGGAGGACCGGAAGGAAGAGATGGTGCTCCGCAGAGTCATCAAGCCAATTCCTGGGCCATCAGAGCATCCACAACTGTGTCCTTTTTCACCCATGTCTCTTTGAGGTGGTTGAGGCAGTTGCAGGGCAGAATTCCACCTAAGGACCTTAGGGTGCATCAGGACCTGAACAAGATAATTGCCGCAGCTCAATTGACTGCCGATGCCACCCTCACCTCAGCCAAATTTTCATCCAGAGCCATGGCCTCATCCATAACAGCATGTAGGCTCCTTTGGCTAAGAAATTGGCAGATGGACGCCAGGAACAAATGGAAGCTGGTGTCAGCTCCCTTTAAGGGAGAGAAGCTTTTTGGGGAGGCCCTGGACCCCTTTTTAATGGAGACCAGGGACAAGTGGAAAATCCTGCCCTCCCAAGGGAGGCATTTTGATTACAGGTCTCCACCCTATTACAGGAAGCCCTCCTTTAAACAGGGAGAGGCTGGGGCAAGCTTTCCCTGTCAAAGTAGGCTCTTCTTCCAATGATCCTCCTCTCAGGCTGATAGACCAGCCTTTATTGCCAAAGGGCGTCAGAGGCCAGAGGGCAAGAGGTCATTCTGGGGATCCAGCAGACCTTTTAGATGCAACATGTGATGCCAAAGCCATTTATCCCATAGGGGACCATCTGGGTCTATTCTGGCAGAAGTGGGAAGAGACCATGAAGGACACTTGGATCCTGACAACATTAAGATCAGGTCTCTCTCTCTGGAGTTTCTTTCCTCCCCCCAGAGCCTTTGTGTGCTGCCCTGTCTCCAGGGACCCCTCAAAGAGGAATCTCATGGAATCTGCGATTCAGCATCTGCTGGACATTCATGCCATCCAGCCAATTCCAGTAGACCAGAAGAGATGGGTTTTACTCAATTTTGTTTGTTATTCCAAAGGCCTTGGGGGGGGGGTGGCGAGCAATCCTCAACTTGAAAGGGCTCAACAGGCATCTAATATACTGAAGGTTTAAGATGCACTCTTCTACTCCATCCTAGAGGGACTTTGGGAGGGAGACTTTTTGGCTTTGGTAGACCTGACGTAGGCCTACCTCCATGTACCCATCCACCCCAACCACCGTCAGTTCCTGAGGTTTTGCTATGGTGGCCACCATTTTCAATACAGAGCTCTCCATTCGGCCTGTCGTGAGCCCCACAGACATTTACCAAGCTCCTGGAGGCCATAGCAGCATACCTCAGGTCCTTACCCATAAGGATCCAGTGCTATCTGGATGACATCCTAATAGCATCCTCTTCCCAACCCCAGGTGGAGGAGGATCTGATGTCTACAATCAGAATACTTCAAGAGCACAGGTTCTCGATAAACCTGGATAAATGTCATCTAGTCTCTAAATGCCAAATACTCATCTCTTGTATTTGGGGGCAATCATAGACACTTTGGCAGGTCAAGTCTTCCTCTCCCAGGAACATTGAGACAGCATAAGGGATGTGACATCACAGATCCTGTCCTCCAGAAAGACTCCTATCATCTTGCTGTCTCAACTTTTCGGCAAGATGATATCGTGCATCGGCATTGTCCCATGGGCACACTTCCATGATAGGGGGTTCCTGCTCCCCTATCAGAGGGTGGGCAGGGGTGACTCAGTGACGAGGGTTCAAGTGCCCTTGCTGGTACTTCCCTCCATTGGTGGCAGTTCCAGGCCATGGATCAAGGGTGTTTGTATAGGGAGCCCCAGAGGATTACCATCACCACTGACACCAGTCTGTACAGTTGAGGGGTTCACCTAGGAATCCAGGGTACCCAAGGGCGGTGGTCACAGGAGGAGCTCACCCACAACATAAATTGGCTGGAGCTCAGAGCTGCTCACTTAGCTCTCAAGGGTCTAAGACAGGATGCGGCAGGGAGGCATGTACTTCTCCTGATGGACAATGTGGCCACAAAGGCCCACATAATTTTTTAAAATTCATATTTATATCCTGCCCTTCTCTGGAGACTCAGGGCGGCTTACAATTTTTTTTTTGGAGCACAACCCAATGCGCTCAGCAATAGCCTTCATTCCATTGTATATGCCTGCTTATTACTAGGGCTTTTTTGGCCCCCCCAAGCAGCATTTTTACAAAGTCAGCTTATTGCCCCCAACAGTCTTGGGTCCTCAATTTACCTACCCTGAGAGGATGGAAGGCTGAGTCAACCTTGAGCCTGGTGGGATTTGAGCCTGCCCTAATTGCAGGCAGCTGGAACTAAGTGCTAGGCATTTAACAGCTTGCACCACCAAGGCTCATTTAAATCATAAATCATTGGGGGGCACTCGCTCCAGATCCCTGATGTAGGAGGTGACTCAATTGTGCAGGTGGATGGAAAGATACCTGTTGTCCCTATGAGCATAACACATCTCAGGAGTTTCCAACATGCAGGCAGACTGGTTGAGCAGGGCCACAGTCAACCAGTTGGAATGACGACTGCATCCCAGTCTGTTTTCAGGAGATGGTGGAATGGTTTGGCTGCCGATTCTGGACCTCTTTGCATCTCCAGAGAACTGGCAACTCCCGAGGTTCTTTGCACGGTTTCCAGCACTGGGGGCAGAAGGGGTCAATGCTCTCCCCCCTTCCCCTGATTCTGGGAACAATCAGAAAAATACTGATAGAGAGGGTGGAGGTTTTGTTGGTAGCCCCTTACTGGCCCAGGTGACCTTGGTTCGCCGACCTGGTAGGCCTGTTGGTCACCAGACCTTGGGAGAATTCCCCCGCACAGGGTCTCCCTCAGCCAGGGTCCAATCGAGCATCTGGAGCCAGCATGGTTCTGGTTGACCATCTGGCGCTTGAGCGGGGGCTCCTAAAATGGGAGAAGTTTTCCAGAAAGGTCATCCAGAAGATCCAGGTGGCCAGAAGACCTTCCATGACTAGGATATATGATGCCACGTGGAAGATTTCTGCGATTGGTGTGCCAGCCACCAATTGAACTCCATTACTGTATCTGTTGTTAATGTGTTAAGACTTCCTGCAGGATGGTTTGGACAAAGGTCTCCCTCAATACCTTAAAGAGACAGGTGGATGCTTTGACCTCGGTGCTTTCATTCAACGATTCAACCACACTTGCCCAACTCCCCAGAGTGAGAGCCTTCCTTCGGGGACCCACGAATTTGAAGCTACCAGTGGTCCACCATTACCCCACCTGGGATTTGCCGAAGGTCCTGCAGGCGCTGACCTCTTCTCCATTTGAACCCTTGTGTGAAGCCAGCCTTCGTCTGCTCACGTGCAAGGTATCATTCCTAGTGGCCATCACATCGGCCAGGCGTATCTCAGAGTTGGTGGCCTTGTCAGTCAGAAAGGACCTTTGTGTGTTCCATGCAGACAGGTTGGTTCTACTGTTGGACCCTACCTTTTTGCCCAAGGTGAACACCTTATTCCATCATTCACAGGAGTTGATTTTGCCTGACTTTTGTCTAGAGCCTAATCATGCACTGGAAAGAAAATGGCACTCCTTAGACATTAGGAGGGCCCTCTGTATTTACATCAAATGAACCTCTTCCTTCAGGAAGACTGAATCCCTGTTCATCTCCTTTCAACCATCAACTTTGGGCTGCAGGGTGATACCTTCCACCATGGGTCACTGGCTCAGAGCCTGTATTACTAAAGCCTATGAGTTACAGGCTCTCCCTGTGCTCAGGAGAACCACCGCACACTCAACCAGGAGTGCCTCAACTACTGCAGCCTGGGCAATGCAGGCATCGGTTCTAGACATTTGTCGAGCTACAACGTGGTCGTCTGTGACCCCATTCATAAGACATTATAGAATTGACTCCTTTGCCTTGACGGAGGCGTTCTTTGGAAGACGAGTCCTGCAGGGCGTTCATGTAGAGGTGGGGACCTCCGGCCAGTCCAGTTCCCACCCGTAGGACAGCCAACAGCCAGCTTTGATATGTCCCATCCTGGATTCTCCCTTCGGCTCAGTGGAGAAGGGGCATTGGTCCTACCTGACACTCCTCTTCTCAGGTAGTCAAAGGGAGAATCCAGTCCCACCCTATATTCTGTCTGGTCAGAGTAAGGAGGAAATGGGTTTTTTTTGTATCATCAAGTAGACTGTCTTTCAGAAGATGATGAACAGCTGAATTTGCTTCAACATCATTCAGAACTGAGGACTGTTACTGGGGGCGGCGTGTCCTCAGTTTTCAACTTGGTCTGCAGAGCTATGAGACTAGAGACTACCCATCCTGGATTCTCCCTTCGACTCCCTGAGAAGAGGCATGTCAGGTAGGACCAACACCCCATTTTTGTAACAATATCATGATGGAAATTATGCAATATGCATAGTTTGCATAATGATATAATGATGCAAATGATATCACTGCAAATTATATGCATCTACATTTGACAGATATTTGTGAATAACCTAATATAAAAACATTCTGTTCTAATTAAAATGGTATATTTACATTGTTAACATGGCATTTAATTTCTTATTTTTCTTGGGTTTCAACATTTTCCTTAGCATATACCTACATATATGGGTGCCTTGGAAAATAATTCTTTGCTCTGCTGTAAGATATGTTACCTTGTGAGGTGAGAACACATTTATTTATAAGAATTAACCTGCAAAATCTCAGTTTACTGGACCTCAGTGCAATAATTTTTGCATATAATGGACCAGATTTCTGTGGCAAGTCATATAATTTGCATAATACCATCAGTTTGCAAATCAAAAATCAGGTAATTTATATTGTTTTATTTCAGCTTGCAGGTTTGTGTATTGACATTTTTATGCAATTGAACAAAATTTCTACAATGACATACTTACATATTTAACCGACATATAATATGCTATTTTGTAAATCCTTGTGAATATCCCAGAGCCATCTTTCTTTTTTTTTCTTCCTTTTTTTTCTTTCTGCACATGCAGCTGAATATACTGATAGTCTTGGCCCTATGCATTATACTTTAGATTGTTACAAATATAATTTTAAGCATACTTAACTGGTACTGGTACTAAAATTGGTAGAGATAAATTTTGAGAAAACTTCCATAAGATAATACTGTAAGAAATGGAGAGCAATCTTGTTGTTACCTTAACCTAATATGGAACCATATTTTAGTTGTTAATTTTTTTGAAATCACAGCATTTTAAATTAAATATATATACAAACAGAAAATTTCTCAGGAAATTCAATAGTCATGCATTTAACTTCAAAAGGAAATATTTCCCAGAAATTAGTAGAAATAGAACTCAAAAGTCTGAAGCAACCACAAATTAAGAAGGAATTTGAGGAATACACTGCTAAAAGTGAAAATGCCAAGTATTACATTGCGACTAACATATAAATAATGTATGCAAGTAAAAAAATGAAGAGAAACTTAAGATGCAGTTTGCTTTAGTCATAAGTAGAAATCAAATCTATATATTTTTTTGCCAGATATTTGAAAGATATTTAAGTAATTAAGTAAAATTAACACTGCCATTACGTTTTTTTAATGCTACATTCATTTGCAATGCCTTAAGGAAGCACATATATGAAATATATGATAGGATAATAGGATAATATTCTTATTTGCATAAATATAAATAGTATCCTTATGCCTAGCCAGCATAATTGATAAAAACTTTAATTAGACAAAACAGACTGTCTAACTAATTAGACAAAACAGACCATTAATTTGTGAGATGGTTCCGTTATTAACATCTTTCCATCTATTATTTTCTTCACTTGTTCTGTTTTTATAGTTTTTAATATTTTAATAATTGTTATGTCAGGATTCCGGCAGTTACTCCAATTAAATCATGAGCCTTGAGCCACACTCCCAAAACTTCAAAGGATTTATTAGAAGTTAACATGCCAGCATTTGCCTGGGCATAGCCGACTCTGAAACACGTAATTACTGTCACCCTTGACCCTGCTTTCCCCCCACTCCTCTGGGTGTATCATCCAATGAAACACGTCCATAGCCAAGAGTCATCAATCATGCTCTCCAATTAGATTTTTGCACGGCAGAAGTTTTAGTCATCTAATCAGTCTCTGAAGAAAATATGAATGGCATGTACTTTTGATTTCACACTGCTGCCTGCTCTTTGAAACTCCCCCCCCTCTTTCTGTTGTTAACTATAAAACATGTATACAAAATGTTTTATGAGTTGACATGTTATATAACAGTTTTAGGTAATGATTGTTTTATATTTATTGTTTTCTTGGATTGTTGTATGCTACCGAAAGTCACTTTCCGTGACATGGATGGTCAAATAAATAAATAAAATTGTACAGAAAAACAATAAAGCAGAATATAAAACAATCTAACACAAATCCTGGCTAGAATATATGTCTCTTTCCATCAAAGTAAGTAGTATGAAGAAAAAAACCCTCTTTTCTTTTAACTTCCTTTTTTCTGGAAATTGTACTTTTAATATGAGTTTCTGGAAAACAATGTTAATCCTATTTTCTAATCTCTACTCTGCAAGCATTAAAATCCTCAGGGAGAGGCCAGAGTATTACTTTATACCTACATGACAAAGAGCCTCTTCCCCTTGTGAAGATGTGGATTCTAAGTCTACATAAGGTGATGTTTAGTGGCAATATTTGAGATTCTTCAGTTAACTATAAAACTGCATTCACAGGTATATTACCAATTTTGGAACAAATGACACCAAGGTTCTGAAGAAAATCTAGAATACATATTGTTTCTTGAAATAAAGAATTGCAATTTACAATTATATATGGTATATAATTGCAAGTACCATGTTTCTTTCTTTTTTGTACACAGGTATTGGATAAGAGAATTCTGGATCATGTTTAAAACAGATACCAATCTTACAAATACTATGGAAGAATTTCAGGAATTGGTGAAAGCTAATGGTGAGGAGATACACTGCCGCCTAATTGACACATCTCAAATGTGAGTGTCAATGCCTTAGTATAGAATTCCCAATAAATAAATGATATGGCCATTGAGGGTGTGTGTGTGAGAGAGAGAAGGGGGGAGGAGTTGGTAATTTTTGTATGAAATGATTTCTTCATATGATTAAATGGCAGTGATTAAACATACCTTTTTTTTAGTTTTGTATATCTGTGGTAATTATAACCATTCATTTAAATCAGTTTGATATTACAAAAAGTGAGTTACGACCATTTTTCATACTTACAACTGTTGCAGGATCCCCATGGTCATGTAATCAAAACATTGTATAATGTTGCCAGTATAACTAGGGATACTTTTTATTATTAAAAAGTAGTATATTTTTACACTTGTGTTGTAAGCCCTCCAGTTACTTGGATAGTAAGATGGGAAGCATAATCAATTTAATGAATAAATATTAAATTCATGCTATGAATTCAAATCTATTTTCTAGCAGTAATATAGCATTCATCTGCTAATTCAGTCATGATGATACCTTATTAGATAAAAAGTTACAATTTCTAAACTTCTCAACTTTCAAATACACATAATTTTGTCATTTTAGATTTATCTGCTATAGAGATATAAGATAGACTACTAGAAGTTAGTAAACATTACAGTAGCACCTCTTTTCATTGCTGCTATTTGCATGATTTTGAGACAAAGGAATATGCTAGTAAATATTCTTGCTGGTAAAATTTGATTTTTCTTTTTCCTTCTTTCTAAAGAAATGCTCGAGATTGGTCGAGAAAGGTAACCCAGAGAATAAAATCTAACAGCAGTAAGAAACGAAAGGTTTCACTGCTCTTTGATCATCTGGAACCAGAGGAGTTGTCAGATCACCTCACTTACCTTGAATTCAAGTCCTTCCGACGAATATCAGTGAGTCAATGACTTTTTATAAGTTAATTGCAATTATAATTTATAAATAACTTATAAATTATGCAGTTCCTTTGAATAATGCATGAAGTGAGATAAGTTCAGTATAAAAAGATGAAGGCAATGAAGTAATGCTGCCGAAGTGGAATACATTTTCCATCTAATTTTACATTTCTGAGAGAAAGGAAAGAGATTGTGATGAATGTAAATTGGTGCATGCTTAATAGTATCCAGTGACCCGTTGTACAACTGACACACTTCCAATAGAATGCAAAGGTAATTAATTCAAATAATTAAAATTCAAATAAGTTTTATTATGGAAGATATGAAAATGATAAGGAAATTTTAACAAGCACACTTCTTAAATATTTTGTTTAGAATATAGAAGCAGAGTCCATTTGTTAGTCAAAATTTTGAAGCTGTTGGAAGTATCCTTCCGATTTGGTCTTGAATTAAAAGTGGTTCAATAAATGCAGTCATATAGGGAACAATAGGCAGTGGCATGGGCAATGTTAGAAAGTGCACTTTTCAGTTGTGCATATTGTTTGTGCACCTTGAAATTTAATTGGTTGAAACTTGACTGGCCTTCTCCCTGATTATCATTCAAGATAATGTTGGAAATAGATGTTTCTTAGGACAAATGACACTGTTGATGTCTCTGTATGCTTAAGTACAATTAACTGAAATTATTGTTTGGCATGACTGGTTTTCTTCCATTTCTAATTAAAAATTTCTAATGATTTAACTGGAAGACATACACAAAGACATACACACACACACAGTCTTGTTGAACTGTGATTGGATAAATGGAATATATGGTTGGTAAATAAGGAAGGAAGAAAACATACTGTATTGGTAAGCAACTACTGTATATCTAATAGTCAGTTTTCTCTTTAAAAAGTGCTTCTGCTTATGTAAGGCAAAGTGTACCCAAATTTGCCAGATCTTTTTGTTGTTTCACTGTGGTCCATATTACATATAGAACAGTATCTCTGGAAGGGGAGAATGGACTAAGTAGGAGGATTAGCAAAAATCATATGTCTTATTTTGCATAAGTCGAAGGGTTTTCTTCTAGCAGTGAAGCCTGGCCACTTAGCCTATGGCTCTTTCTCATCCTACCAGTTGCAGTGCCTATGCTTGTGGAAGAACATTGAGATTAAACCTAATAACATAAACTCAGGTGAACCAAGAAACCTGGCAGGCTCAAAACAAATGCAACTGGCCACATTGAGCCCATGGGGACCAACATATTAATTTATAGTGGTTTAAGCCAGCAAGACTAATATTCATCAGGAAGGCAAAAATGGAGTAGGATTAGTTTCTAAGCAAGGACAGATCATTATGAATATTGGTTCTTTATCTTCTTTTGCTTGAAAATGTATAGCTAAATTGCTTCAAAGCTGTGGAATGAGTCCCTGGTCAAAGAATCAATATATACTTGTCTCCTCATATGTAAGTTTAGCAATTCAGAAAATAAACTTTAAAGATTCTCACTTAGTCATGCGTTAGTACTTTTTATTTTGAAGTCTGGTTTCAGGATTTTTCTCATGTGCTTAATTAAAATATAATGGTCATGGAAGCTGGCCACATTTTGTAAACAGCAATCCATTTACACAAAATTGATGTTTAAGCTTGTATAAAGCCTATTTTTCCATTTATGTTAATGGTTGTTAGCTAAGAACAACAATGCCTTATCTTTTTAAAAAATCAGTCTTGATTGCATTGAGCAGGCTACTCGGTTGCATAAGAGAGTTGATGATAAATGAATGCTATGATAATCTTGTTTATGTACAAATGAAAGAACTATTTTATACACTAAGGTAAAATAAATAAGCATTTGCATTTGGAAGAGTATATTTCATAGTAGTGTCCATGTTCTGTTGCTTTCTTTCACTCAGGGCATCATTCCCATAATAATTGTGTCAAACATTACAAAAGCAAGGGAGAACATTTTAAATGAGGCAATACACCTCACTGTAGATCTTGCATGTAAAAATAGAGGGCAAATTTCTGTTTGTATAGAAATTGATAACTAAAACAAGAATCTGATTTTAGTAGATGATTTTTTGAAGCAAATTTCATTACGGAGATTCTTAGTGTAGGAATTCTCATGAAAATACTGTGTTCTCCTGGAACTATTTTATGTCCACCATAAACACCTTTAAGTGTTTACAGCATTGACATAGCATTAAGAGATTTTCTAATCAGTTTTCTAGAATATTGTTGTTTAAAGTTGACTAACTAGCTTCAGATTATATTTTAATAACTCTGTTTAAATATCCATAAACTTAAGTACAGGCAGTTCTCCACTTACAACCACAACTGAGCCCAAAATTTCTGTTGCTAAGTGAGACATTTGTTAAGTGAATTTTGCCCCTTTTTACAATATTTCTTGCCACAGTTGTTAAGTGAATCACTGCAATGATTGAATTAGTAACATGGTTGTTAAATGAATTTGACTTCCCTGTTGACTTTGCTTATCAGAAGGTCACAAAATAAGTCAGTTGCCAGGCATCTGAATTTTGATTACGTGACCATGGGTTGCTGTAACAATCATAAGTGTGAAAAACGTTCATAAGTCACTTTTTTCAGTGCTGTTATAACTTTGAATGATCACTAAATGAACTGTTGTAAGATGAGGACTATCTGTAGGGGTTACATAGAATAATTTAATGGAAATCTATATTTGTTTAAGCTGTCAATTAATGGTTACTTTACCTGAAGTTTCCAGATTATCAAAACTACATCATAAATGGATGTGTGAAGGACAATCCGACAATGGAACGCTCAATCACACTTTGTAACGGTATTTCACAGTGGGTACAACTAATGGTATTAAATAGACCAACACCACAGCTTCGAGCTGAAGTATTCATCAAGTTCATTCATGTGGCCCAGGTCAGCTCTGTTATGAATTGTTTTCAATTTGTTTTAGTCTTTATTTGTTCACTTAATAATTGGTGTTATATTCAATTCACTATCACCGTCATACCCCTCAAGGCTAACAGTGCCTGCTCTAAATAGGGTCTTTTAGAAGTGCTGCAGTGATCAGTCATTTCTCTTTTTTAAACAGGCTTAGCTGACATTGCCAGTATTGTTGGTATAGGGGCTGAATGGATTGATACTGAGCATTGTATTGTGAGAAATGCACCAAAGCTGCCAAGAACGTTGGTACCACTGTCCCTAGAAATATGGGAAAAGGAAATGGGCAAGATAAACATATGCCTGGGCTGGCGGAAATCTCTTAGAGCATGAGGCTGGGTATCCATCTGTTTATATTAGATACCAATTCTAGGTCAGGTTCTTTTATCTTGTCAGATCATGTTTCCTATGGGGGGAAAAGTCAACATTAAAAGATCTGTAAACTAAAAAAAAGCATTTATCTAACTCAGGGCAAGTGGGTTAGATAACTACAGAGCAAAATTTTGTTAATAACACTGAATAAAATGTATAATGTAATAAAATGTATTTAAAGCTGTTTTGGGAAAAAGTTCCTTTAAATATTATTGAGATAATACTCAGTTCAATTATATTAATCAAAAATACTATATTTTTCATGAAACAATTGCACTGGCTTTTTTTTAAATACAGAAACTTCATCAGTTGCAAAATTTCAACACATTAATGGCTGTGATAGGGGGTCTTTGCCACAGTTCCATCTCTAGACTTAAAGAAACAAGTTCTCATGTTCCTCATGACATCCATAAGGTTAGTTGTGTTTTTTCCTGGTTTTTGTTTATTTCACAATATCCGTAGTAAAGCTGTAAGCAAAGTGAGCTCCAATTTTCTGAATGTGCTGTTCCAAATGTTTAGCCACTGTTTCCTCTTGCCAAGTTACTTCATTTTGGTGGTAATTCCACTGGAAACATCTTTGTCATATAAGCACAAATGCTGAGATAGTATCTTGTCATTTCATACCTTGAGCCACAGATTGGACAAAATCTCTGCCGTTTTGTTATACATTCCTGTGAATGATTTGCAGAGTTTTAATTACTATACCATATTTCGACTATAAGACCATTGAAGACCATTCACCAATGTGTTGTCCAAGATTAATACATGATGAAGATGATGAACTTCATAAATATTTAAAAATTATTATTCTATTGAGAAATTTAGAAATAATGATTAAGTTCTTCTGGTCAAAGTTTGCCACTGAAACAGTATTTTCAAAAGTGATAGTTTATATAGGATTCTGGTATATGATTGCAAAATGCTTGAATATATGTCTGAAATGACTATAATACTAAGCACATAATTTAATAATATAAAAACATGTCATAATGACTCTCTGGGAAGAGGAACTGCAAATTTAGATTAACTGAATCTGGGTAAGTGACTTTAATCTTAAATTTGATGACAGAAATTCTAATTTGTGAGGCTGACTTTCAGTGGACTATAGAAATGGTTAATTTAAATCGGAAGAAGAGACTTTTAATCATTTCTTTGCAGTTATGTCCAAGTTTGTGAATTTATTCTTCTTAGGCTTAATTATTACTGGACATTATGCCAAAACATAGATGTTATACTTGTGTTTCATTGCAAACTTGCTACAGTAATTTATTTATTATACCAAAGTGATCCCAAATTATGAACAAAGCTGACTGAATTTGCTTTTATTGGTTTGCCTTTAGATATTCAATGAAATGACTGAATTGCTGTCATCTGGTAGGAATTATGATAATTACAGACGTGCTTATAATGAGTGCAGTAACTTTAAAATCCCTATTCTTGGAGTACACCTGAAAGATTTAATTTCTCTTTATGAAGCTGTGCCAGATTACTTGGAAGATAAAAGAGTTAATATGCACAAATTGTATTCTTTGTATAATCATGTCAATGAATTGATACAGCTGCAAGAGATAGGTCCCCCTCTGGAAGCTAACAAAGATCTTGTCCATCTCCTTACAGTAAGTCTCTATATTTATAGATTGTATTTTATGTAACCTGCTTTTACTTTTTTAAAAGTTAAACCAGCCTGAGCTATTTTAAATAGCTCAGACACTTTGAAAGTCTCTGTTCAACTCTATACAATGCAAATATTTAACTGATAGGAAAGCAATTCTTGTCATTTCTGGGAAAAAAACCCAATGTTAATTTGTTTTCTACATACTCTGTGGTTCCACTGTTTGTGAGCTAGCTCCTACTGTAGTTGCTTAGTACTGTAACATATGTTTCTGTAGAATACTTTAGTTAGTGCCAGAAACAGCTTTATTTTGGATTTCTGAAGGTTTAGAATTATCTAATTTAGAATTTAGAATTCTGAGGGATGAGACCTTAATCCTAAAACATATTTCTAATTATATTTCAGCAAAATGATACCTGCTCAGAATTAATAGATTGTAATCTTTCACAAAGCTAGTGTAATGCTAAGTGAGAGTATAAATACAAATGCTTTGCTGTGAAAAATGAAATAGGATTTTAATTACTAATATTGCTCCTCTAAAAATATTGTCAATATTTTTTAAAGTTCAATTCAATGACTGAAATGAATCCACACAATAGTTAACATATAAAATCAGGACATTCCTGGGCTTGGCCAGAGGTAATGCTGACTAAACTTTCAGTATTATGATTACTCTAACCTCTCCTAGCTTGGTACTCTTCAGGTGTATTGTAACCAGAACTCCTAGAATTCAACAGATTAAGGAGGAATGGTCTAACCTCTCCTGTCTCCTTCATCCCTGCCCCCATTTCAGTGTAGCTATGAGAAGTTTCTGGTTTCATTTAAACTTCACTTATAGTTAAGCTTAACAATAGTGAGTGGCATCATACCATGCTCCTTGGGGGGAAATTGATTAGACTTCATATTAGGATTTGTACAGGTAGCTCTGGACTTATGATTGGTTGCTTAGTGCCTGTTCAAAGACCTGCCTTAAGGCTATTTATAACCTGAATTTAAAATTCCAACAGAGGCCCATCCCCCAACAATCACATGATCAAACTTCAGGCACTTGGCAATATGGCCACATTTGATGATTTTCAGCATCCTGATGACCATTTTATTATGGTTTTTGATTAAAAAAAACAAGCCTTTGGGGAATAGTTGATTTGCTTAATGACTACTTCACAACTGTGGATTCACTTAACAATCACTATAAAAAAGTTGTAAAGTCAAGTCGATCATGTAACCAACCCATTTTATGATCGTCATGACTTACAAGTATAATGGGCAAACTCCGTTACAGTTTTAAATTGACTACCACTATATATAGTATCTTCAACTTTTATTTAACTGACTCAAACCTTCCTTTCCCTCCCACCCCATCTCTCTCTCTCTCTCTCTCTCTCTCACACACACACACACTCACACATATAAAGAGATTCAGATCAGCTTGAGCAGTCAAAGAGGAAGATTGTAGGAACAATAAAAATTATAGATTAATTTGCCCATGATCGTCTCCTGCCTCATTGTGATATTTTCTGGAATCTAGGACAAGGAAGAGAATTGTAGTTGTCTTTCCCAATATCACAACCGTGAGCAGATGTCACAGATAGAATAAGGCCTCTGACAGGAAGTTATTTGATTGAATTGGAAAGTTTACATCCCATGAAACTGAAATCCTCATATGTAATCTATTAAGATTCGAAAGTGGATAACTTTCTTCAAAGCGGATCTGAACTATTTAGACACTGCTTGCATTTCCAAGATTTTTTGTTTTCAGAAAAATATATTTAAAATGAGAGTAGAGTTTGAATAATTTGCTTTGGGAGTAAGGTCAATTGCTGATATATCAGCTGGAAAAATGTGTTCATATTTTTACTGTGATGTCTAGGTTCATGATACCTAGGTGTTTGTCCTATATTAGAGACAGATTCAGAAAAACAACATTTTTGGAGAGCACTATAGCATTTTGAAGTAAAACTGTTCTTGTATTTATTTTCAGTTATCACTTGACCTTTACTATACAGAAGATGAAATTTATGAACTTTCATATGCACGAGAGCCAAGAAGTCACCGGGCTGCAGTAAGAAATTTTGCTCCAAAACAGGATGTAGAGATAATTTAATTATATTACAACAACAATTATAAATAATTTAATATAGCCTATAATAGTAATTAATTATTAAATAAGTGCAATGCAAATACACTTATATGTTGCAAACATACTTTTATATGACACAATAGCAGTATTAGCTACTAATATGTGTACTGTTAATGGCAAAATTTAATTGGCAGTCAAAAGTAGCAATAACACCAAAAAAATTTCTTAGCCAGTCAGTCTGCTACAACAGGAAAGCTTCCACTTAGACCTCACTTAGCTTTTTTGAAGGGAAGAGGCATGTGAAAGTAGAGTTTCAAGGCATTTTTAAAACTATGATTTATCTGTTAAGTATAACAATCAGAAGATATAATACATACAAGCCAAAAATACTGCCCTGCTAATAAAATATTGTAGTAGTTACACAATAATCTTTAACCATGCCATCATTTTTAACAGTCTTGACCAGAAGGGTCTGCGAGGGCTATAAAACGAGAACTAGAGCTGCATGTGCTAATGAAATCATAAATACAAAGCATTGCCAAATCACAAAATATCTATGTTTAGAAACTTCTGACCTGCAGTTTCTTTTTCACAAGATCAGCAGTATCTTAGAAAAGGCCAGTCCAAACTTCACACCATCAGCAATAATGGCAAGGGGGGGTGGTTCTAAATATATTCTTAAGAGACCTTCTAAAGCTGAAGGTCTTAAATAATAAAAACAAAGCTGACTGTCTTCTTTGTTTTTCAGGATTGGGCAACTCCCAATTTGCTTTTTGACTTTCAGAGTGTTCCTTTCCCCAGTAATGCCTCCATTTCTGGTGACATTAGTTCTATGCCTCCTCAGAAACAATATTTTTTTTACAAGTGGCTGAAAAAAAGAGGGTAGATTATGATCCACTAATTTGCAATTCCCTTTTGCCTTCTTCAAAGACAATGCTTCACTAGAGGTACTTTGCTGTATGGTAGTGGCTAATAATGCTATCCAATGTTGTCCTGGATTGAGATTTCCAGACACAGTATTAATAAAAGTATAGTTTTGATAATATGTGAAATTAATTAATTAAATTTATGTACCACTCAACTCTCAGCAACTCTACATAAAATATGTAAGAAAAAAGTATTATTAAAGTTGAGTTACCCAAACTATCTGGCAGTTTCACTTTATTAATGCTTAGTAATATCATACTAAATATTGAAATATTCTAAACATATAACTGCTTTTAAACATTTATGAATGCTTTTCCTCAATAAATATCCAAATACGCTTTACTTTTTTAGCCGTTGACACCTTGTAAACCACCAGTTGTAGCAGATTGGGCATCTGGAATTGCACCCAAACCTGATCCAAAGATAATTAGTAAGCATGTCCAGAGAATGGTAGATGTAAGTATGCTATTTTATTTATTATAAATGTTTTGAGTAGTCTTCTGGGTTTTTGATTCATGGTATGTTGGTTATGGGAATCAGTGCAGAATTCCCATTTCCATTAGGATATTACTAGAAAATATGTTTGTACTATTGCTGTGCTTCTAGATCTTAATACCTTCTTTTTCATTTACTTTATTTCATTCCAGTCCTTTGTTTGGATACCCCTGTAAAAGCACTTTTTCAAACAAAGAGGCTGGGAAAAAAATATGGTGATCCCTATCCATATACTATCATCCCCAGGGTTATTAGGCCATTATGCACTTACAATAAATAAAATCTAGGCATTGGGCTTCATGATAAGATGTTGTTTGCTGTCTAGTTTAACCCTTTGTCTCAATTCTTGATGTGAAGGAACATTTCTGCTGGCAGCTCCCCATGATACAAATCCAGAGAAATGAATTTCAGAGTAACCTAAATTAACACTTTTTTTTAACACCATTGTAAATGCAAATCTAAGACCTGGCTACAAAACTTTGAAAAATGTAGCTTGAAAATCATGGTGTGTAAACTCAGAGTAAATGGTTAATGCACCAGACTAGAAAGCTGGAGACTGTTAAGTTTTATATTTATTTATATTTCATGTCTCTAGTCCCTTCTTAGCCATAAAAGTGACTGGGTGTCTTTGGGTCAGTTCCTCTCTCTCAGCCTAACCCACCTCGCAGGATTGTTGTTATGAGGAAAAGTTTGTTGGATACGTTTGCTGCCATGAGTTGTTTAAAAAAATAATAAAGATGGAAGACAAATAAATAAATAGTATTTTAACAATTAAAGGTAAAGAAAGATAGCACTGCAGAAAAAGGCATTTGTACTATTTGATATTAGAACAAATTATTTGCCAAGTTAAGAAATTTATATGACATTTTTAAATAAATACTTGACTAAGCTGCATGTTGCATATTATATATTATGCAGAGGACTAAGTGGAGACCTTATATTTTAGTAGAGAGTGCAGAAGCTAAGTACTGCATATAAATGAAACACTTTTAAATGCCAGATAATTTTTAATGAATTTAGAGAAAAGGAGAAATTGATTTTTTTTCATTATATGGTACCATTCTAAAAAGTATTTTAAAATTAAACCATACAAAACACCCCAAATCTCTATATAGCTATTTGTATATTAAATGCTATTTCATAGAACTAGAAGGAACAATATAGCCAATATAATCCAATTTCCTAGTCAGTTAAGGGAACTGCAAGTGGTATTTGATTTATTTCAATTACAGCTTTTCTTATTTTCCTATTACTTCATGCAGTCTGTTTTTAAAAATTATGACCATGATCAGGATGGATATATTTCTCAAGAAGAATTTGAGAAGATTGCTGCAAGCTTTCCTTTCTCCTTTTGCGTAATGGATAAGGACAGGTATTTACTAATAAATGTTCTCTGATTATCTTTATATGTATATCATTATTTAAAGAAAGTATTGGACTTGTATAATATCTCACAGAATTGTACATACTTATATTGCCTCCTTATTCTTACCTTCTTTGAAGCCTTAAGTTTGATTCTCACTCGGGATGGGATTTTCAAGATCATTCCTTGAGCTTTTGACCAGTTGACAAGGCTTTTCTACTCTCATCGTGTGGTTGTTGGTTAATGTCAGGGAAAAGCTTGGTTTCAAATAACTAACCTTAGAGCAAGGGGTTATAAATGTTTTTATATTTAAAGGATGCCTAGTGTACATTTTTCCTCCTCCTTTAAGCTTGTTCATTCTCTCAGTCACTTAGAATTCATATAGTGCAATTTGAAGGTACAGTGCTAGTAATTATTCCCCGGCCTGCTTCTTTGTTTTCGTAATTGTACAGCATGTTCAGGATTTTTTGTGAAGGCTGTTTCTCAAGCTGGTTTTGAAGAACTATTAAGGAGCCCTTGTGATCTCCTTGGCAGGATCATGTAGGGTGTGTGCTTATGTGTTTCATGTACTTCTAGATATTCTTTGCTGTGAAATTGAATTAGTGCTTTTATATTAATGAGCTAGCAGATGTGTGGCTGAATTGAAATGAAGGGGGGAGACACTATTAACTCCTTCTGCTTTAGACGCATTAAGCCTCAATTGACCTTTTTGTTTGTTTGTTTGTTTGCAGGGAAGGTCTGATTAGCAGGGATGAAATAACAGCCTATTTCATGAGAGCCAGTTCAATCTATTCAAAATTAGGTCTTGGCTTTGCCCACAATTTCCAGGAGACCACTTACCTAAAGCCGACATTCTGTGACAACTGTGCTGGATTTGTAAGCATGGGGATAGGGGGTAGTTGAAAAGTAAAATTATATCTCATAATGTGTGTAACAAATCGTTATCAGGAACTGTTCGGTTGCAATACTTTTTGTTACTATGGAATTTGTTTCATTTCATTGTTGTGCCTTTAATACTTTAATTACTGTTAATCAGAATGGGCCATATCCTCATTAGGAGGTGCATGCTTTGCATAATTAAGGTTTTAGGTCAAATTTCAGAAATTTTCAGTTTTAACTGTGGAGCTCTGAGTCCTCTGAGTATATGTAAATCCTGAAAAGTTGCTGCTGCCACATCATATTAACCATTGGTCTGATTTAATGGAAGCATCATTCCATCATGGAATTCAATAGTATTGAATGTAAATAGTATAAGTCAACAGGTAGATGTCCTTTGAAGGCAATGACTAGGCCTTCTAACCTTCTATAAAATGGCTGCATCATGTGTCATTAAGCTTTGAAAATATATTTGATTATTGAAACATCTGTGTTCTTACTGAAGGAAGCTTGGTATGATATCTCAGAGCTCTTACTAATCTCCAGACATTTCTGGTTGACTTTTTGTTTCATAGCCTTCACTTATAATTTATGGCAGCAGTTCCTGATATCTTCATGAGAAGAAGATTTAACTGTCCCTGACTATAATACTTGATAAGAACCATTTAAGCCATCTAGTTTAACTTTTCTATGCATAGGAATCAAAATTAAAGCAATCAGTTGCTACCTAACCTCCTCTTAAACACGTTAACAAAATTACCATCACTTTGGTTAATTGTTCTACAACTGTGGAACAGCTGTTACTGTTAAGGATCATATTTAACAGTCAGTACTTTGCCTTCCTTTAACTTAAATCTTTTATTGTGTGTCTTGCACTTTGGAATGAGCAGGAAAAATATGACTTTCTTTGATGTGATACCCTTTCAAGTATTTGAAGAGTGCTTTCATATCCTCATCCCACAAAATAATGTTTACCCAAAGCTAAACATACCCACCTCCTTTGATTCCCTTCGTAGTTTTAGTTTCCTTTGTCCTTCTCTGAATCTGTTCCTATTTGTCTGAATCCTTGTTAAACTGTAATGCCCAGAATTAGATACAGTAGTTGGGGTAGGAGTCTGATCAAAGCAGAATAAAATGGAATTATTACTACTTATGATTTGGAAATCATGCTTTTTTTGACATAGCCTAAAATGTAATTTGACTTCATTATATTAAAATCTTTTGCCTTCTTTGCAACTATATCATTCAGTTTTCAAACAACTGCTATTCTAAGACCTCTTTTGAAAGTATTTTTGCTAAATCATTGCTAAATCATTGAGCAAAACTCCCTGTCTCCATTATTATAACTGTGCATTTGATTTTGTTTTCTAAGTGAAAAACTTTGTAATTATATTTCTTAAATTTCATTCTGTTACTTACATTATACCAGTATTTCTCAAACCTACTTAATTATTGTTTTCATTTAATTTCTCTCAGGTGGTATATTACCGATCCCCCAATTTTTGTTATTTTGCAAATTTGATAAGCGTTTCTTCTACTTCACTTCACCATTCAAAATAATAATAAAAAAGAGTAAAATTCCAGGATTGATACTTGTGGCACCCCACTTAATACCTTTTTTCAGTTTGATGATGAACCATTGATGAACACTCTTTGAGTGTGATTTACAAGCTATTTAATTTGCCATGCTATCCATCCACATTTAAATAATAAGCATATTATAGGTACTTTGACAAATTCTTTGCTGAAGTCAAAATATACCTATAGTATCCCTGCAATTTATGAAAGAAATTAACTAATCAAAAAAGTTACAGGATCTGGCTAGATTTGTTAGTCTGGCTATATTAACAAATCCATTATTACTTCTGATAATTACAGCATTTTGTAATGTTTGCAATGTTGTATAGATTTATACTTCTACTATTTCTAAAATCTTGTCAAATATTGATGCCACAGATCCTGGTTCTTCCCCTCCCATTTCTGTTTTTTGTACATAAATTCAGATTTTCATTCTTTCAGTCATCTTGTCTGTTGTTTTTTGAGAATATCTCAAAGGTAATACATAAATAACTTCAGTATCTTAGGAAGTGATTCATTTTGTCCTAGAGATTTAAACTCATTCAAAATAAAGCAATATTCCTAATCGTGTTTCTGTCAGCTTCAAAGTTTAGTCCTTCATTTTGTGTTTCACTATTTCTTAGTAGAGTACATATTTTGTTGAAGAATACTGAACCAAACAGGAATTTGATAGTTCTGTGTTTGCTTTGTTTCCTGCTACTTTTATGTTCTTTACATAGCAGTTGATCTTTTGTTTTCCATTGTACCTATCTGAAAAGACCCTTTTTGTTATTATCATTCTTTACTAGCTTCAGTGCATTCTGCATTTTCCCTTTCCTGACACAGTTCTAGAGTTTATATGATTATATGTTTACATGATTTCTTTGTAATTTGATGCTACTTCAATTTTCTGTATGTATCCTTCCCTCCTAGTTTTCACTAAACTTTTTGTACAGCTACATTGATATCTTCCACAGTGCTTTTCATTGGAATTTTTGCACTCATGCTTTTGACATCTCCTACTTTAGAAATTTACATCCATCTTGAGTTTTTCCCCTCTTAGCTTCATCTACTGTGGGATCCTATTATCATTGCTTTAAGTTTATTAACATTTAAATTTATACATTTAAATTCCAGGTGCTTTTTACAGCATTGCCAAATTCATTCTCTTAGACTTATAAACAGGAATGCATACACTGTAACTCTAATACATGCAGCCTATGTATGTATTAGAATTACATACCTACCTTTCTGTTGCTTCAGTTCTTGGAACAAAGTATATTGTCCATTTGCTATATTTCAATCCTAACAGTGTCTTCAGATGATTCATTATACCTGTTAAATCATATATTTTCTTCTGTACTACAAGCTCAAACTCTTTTTGGTAATTTACCATATTCTGAGCATGAATATGAAGGCATGCAAGGCTACCCATTTCTAATACTTTTAATCTCAGGGATTATTTAATAGCATTATCCTAATACTATTGAGACCTCTTGGTAAAAACAGCTCTTCGAATTCCTTGCACTGAATGTAAATGCTAAATGCTATGAAAATTGTAGAGAATGGTTAATAATTAACTAAGATAAATATAAAGTCAGAATATTTTAGGTTGTGTCCATTATATCATACTGTTTTGGAAAGATTTTTAATTTTTTTTCGTAGGAAAGAGGCTTTTTTCTTTCATTGGTTTCCTGCATGGCATTTTTGCCTGCTTATATTGAGGGAAAATTTTGTTTTGAAATAGAAATAGCCATACATCTTACATTTTTGATGATTTCATGAAACAACTTTGAAATAAGAGTTAAAACACCTCTTAAATGTATGGTTTAACTTGAATGCCATATTGTAATGTGTTTTTCCTTATCTTTTTAGCTTTGGGGTGTTATTAAACAAGGATATAGGTGCAAAGGTAAAATAACTTTGTTTGAGTTAAATCATCTTTGATTGCAAATTGTCCATTGTTGTATCCCTTTTTTCATTTGAATAACAGATTTAAAATTATTTTAGGAATAGGATTTTTAGCATAAATAAACTAGAACATAAAAATTTCCCTATCTATATCTATATTGCTCCATTGCTTTGTTCGTTTCCTGGGTAACTGCAAAATCTGGGAAGAAACAATTGGGAAATATACAGAGATTGTTACATCACTTCATGTTCATCTTAGATTATTAACTGGCAGGTGATTTTATTAAAAGGTATAATTTGACTTTTCGTTAAGTAGCAATGCCATGTAATACTGTTCTATATTTTGATTGCTTAAAAGTATACTTTAAATGCATTAAAGGTATGAAAAGGGCTTATCCCTGGTAAAACCTACATAGCCCTGAATTACAGTTCATGTAGCGTTTCCTTGGTCTTTTGCAAAATTTGGAAAGAACAGAACAGAACAACAGAGTAAGAAGGGATCTTGAAGGTCTTCTAGTCAAACCCCCTGCTCCTGTAGGGAAGCCTATACCATTTCAAATGGTTGTCCAATCTCCTCTTAAAAACTTCCAGTGTTGGAGCATTCACAACCTCTGGAGGCAAATTGTTCCACTGATTAATTGTTCTAACTGTCAGAAAATTTCTCCTTAGTTCTAGGTTGCTTCTCTCCTTGACTAGCTTCCATCCATTGCTTCTTGTCCTGCCCTCAGATGCTTTGGAGAATAGCCTGACTCCCTCTTCCTTGTGGCAACCCCTGAGATATTGGAACCCTCCTATCGTGTTACCCATAATGTTTCTGTTCATTAAACTAACCAGTTTAATTTAGGAAGTAGGAAAGGAGTTGAGATAGAAGAGTAATTAATATGTGGGATTAGTATTTTACTTTTTGCCACTAAACTAGTAAGCTGACTTTGTTTTTATTTGTTTGAAGACTGTGGAATGAACTGTCATAAGCAATGCAAGGATCTAGTTGTATTTGAATGCAAGAGAAGACCCAAAATGACAGCTGTGGATAACAGTCCAGCATCAGCTCTTGCGTCTAGCCTCTGTCCCATGGGACTTAAAGAGCATATGCATGGTAAGTTCAGTTTAATGAAACATTTTGGTATCATTTGTTACTCAATAGTTCGTCTATTTTTTAAGAATAATAATAGTTAAGATTAATAGGTATTAATAAGATGAATAGTGATTAATCTTAAGATTAATAGTGATTTTCAATATGGCCTTCCATTGTCAATACATCAGCAAATTCCATCCGCTCTGCAAAAATTCATCAGGGCTTCAGAAGACATATTTACTTAGGGAACAAGTGTTATGTGTAACCTTGGATAGTGGATGATCACCTTTTCTATGCAATATCTTTGTTTTTGAAGCCAACACAATTAATTGTCAATACTAAACCTGCTTTGCCTGATTTTGGGTAAAAGTTGCTCTTTTTTATAAAAAAAGTTCAATATTTACATATATGGTGTGTTGTGAGTTAATTTTGTGAGTTTGCCTGCTAGCAAATTTTATGTGACAGACTGAGCTAGCCAATGGCGGATAGATAGATCTCTGAATGAATCTGTGATTCTATGAGCAACTCAATCTGCCTGCCTGCTTTGCCTGATTTTGGGTAAAAATTTCTCTTTTTTTATAAAAAATTCAATATTTATACAAATATTTATATTTACATACAAGCCATGCCCAGCCAGTCACATGACCACCAAGCCACACCCACAAATTAGGCCGTGCCCACAGAACCAGTTACTGTCTTTCCCAACCTGGTATTCTCTGTTATGTTTTGGGTTTTTTTGGAGAAGTCCAGTATACCTGAAGAATAGTAGTTAAAAGAAAGCTACTGCTGAATTTTTTGAGTTGATACTTTACAAATAAGATATTATTATTATTTGCTTAATATTGTGAGCCAGTACTGGCAATGAGTAATAGAGCATGGTGGGACAGAAAATCAGGGGTGGGCTGCTACTGGTTCACACCTCCAGTTCAAAAGCCTCCGGAAGCCAGAGAGGGTGAAAATGACCCTCCGTGGGCCATTTTCACTCCCAGAGTGATGCAGAAGGCTGACTAGGCCATGCCCACCCAGCAACCGGGCAGAGAACCTGTTGTTAAATTATTTGAAGCACACCCATGGAGAAGATACCTTATGCTGCTAATCTTTGATCTGTTAGTTCAGGCTTCCTGACCCAAGTATCCTCTATAAGGGTAAACTTTTGCTTCCAGAATTCTCAGATATAGCCTGGGATGACAAATCTGGGACTGAGGTCTCTATTCAACTTTGAGTGGGCTGACCCAATTCAGTGCAGGATATTGAGATGCCAGGAAGGAATGTTTTTCAGTTCTTCCTGGAGATTTGTCATTGTTGTTTGTAAACCATAGATAATATAAGATGTGTTATCTAAACATAGTTATTCATTAAAAAATGGTGGTGAAAACAAGCCATAGCTTAATGTCATGTGTGTCATGTGCTTTATTTAGCAGTGATCATTATGAGCATGTCATTATATTCCATAATTTTTTTCTGTTATAAATCTTGCATATTCTTAAACAATCACTAGTAGCATATAAACATTTCTGACCAAAAAGCACTTAGTTGTAAAGCCAATATTGTTAATATAATGGACAAATTATCTGATGAAATGTTTAGTAATGCTAGAAATAAAGTTAAGGAAGTACAGTAAATAGTGCTCTTTAGATATTTCCTTTATTATTTTTACTGAGAATATTGTGTAACTCATTTTGATCCTCACTGCTCAATACTTGTGTTTTATGTTTTTCCCCACCTTAGGGCTGGAGGAAGGAGGATTTCCATTTCCTAATGGCGAAATGGTTGAACATAATGAAGGCAGCAAAGATAGAACTATTA